>CM031949.1:42644015-43186515 GCA_018749465.1 Paracanthobrama guichenoti
TTTCAAAATGACTATAGTGATTTATATATGTTAGGTCGGACATCCAACTTAATAAATGATATTGACCATTTTCATCTAACATTTTCATGTCAGCCAGTTGTTTATTATCCCATCAATTATTTGGTTCAATTTCATATTTATTTGTATAGCACTTTTCACAATACATATTGTTTCAAAGCAGCTTTACAGAAAATGCATGTTTTTACATTATTAATTTAAGAGGAATCTTAAACGTGACTTTGTCAAAGTAATATCCATATTACATAAATGTACAGAAAGACAATACAGATCATACAGTAGCTAATTATTGTGCCTTTAGCCCCAACAGCAGACAAATTTCCAAGTGTGTAGTGAAGTGTGTAGACTGCGGTTGTGTATTTTTATACCTATTAGAGTATCATGCCGCTTAGTTTAACAACATGTTAATATCAAACTTTATTAAAAGCAATGTCAGTAGCAAGCCGACTCACTTGGATTTGGAATAGAGCTTGCTTTAGGTATTAAAATGACATTAATTTGCACTTTATAATAATTTATGTAAAAACATCTTTCTCTCTGTCCCTACTGCTGTCTCTCTGTGCAGGATTAATAACTGTGTTGGGGAGGATAACCACTGGCTCTTTTTGCAGCTGTGTTTTTACACTCAGGTTCTGAGTCTTTACACTCTGGTGCTGGACTTCTGCCAGTACTACTACTTCCAGCCCCTGTCCTCGGTGGACCGAGTAAGACCATCTTACATTTACGCACCTATATTTATTCTGTCCCAAGTGCTTTAAGTCACTGTAAGGGTTTAAATATTTGAGTAACTATTTTAAAGCACAATTTTAAGTCATGTGGGTGGACCTTATAATTTCCCACCAATTCAGTGTGCACATTGTTTTAGGCAAGCACAGCACATATGGGCAGTAATCAGTGTTGGGTAAGTTACTCTAAAAATAAATTAATAATTAAAAATAATTACTTGTAGCTACTAATTGCATCTTCAACAGTGTAATTAAACTACTATACTAATTACTGTCTCTATAAAGTATTGCATTACTTATTACTAATTATTTTCTAAATCGCATAGCAACCTTGACCAGTTTAACAATACAAGGATAAACATTAAACTGTTCTTTTAATTCTTTCAAATAAATAATATAACATAGCATAAATTATTCTTCAACTGGTCAAAGTATTTAAAGGGAAGGGAGGAGGTTACATAAAAAAAACATACATTTTAATGTCAGATATTAAATCCATTATTGTTTTATATAGAATTGTTATATAGTCTATACAATATTTAATGCAATTACACAAGAATTAACTGTAATGAAATGACAGAAAAATTAAGAGTAATCCCTTATTTTACTTTTTTCAATGGAAAAGTAAGTAAATTACATTAATTTATTTCTTAGTAATGCATTGCATTCAACACTAGCCGTATAAAACACTAAAGAAATTCCATGAACAATACAAGAACAAAACAAATACAATGGTAGTACTATGATAGTTATGTTAATAGCATGATACTTTTTATAAACTTTGATACTTACTTTTCCTTGCAACTGTATATAATGTATCAGAAGTATGCAGAATCTGTGAAAATGTGAATCATTTTAACAAAATAAGAGAGATCATACAAAATGTATGATATTTTTTATTTGGTACTGTCCTGAATAAAAAAAACTTTGTATTTAATTTGTCTTCTGGGAATCTTCTGTTGCTTCTGAAGGACAGTGCTGAATAAAATAAAAACATGAATAAATAAAATGAGAAAAATTTGGATATATTATAATATAATATAATTGAATCTATAGTTGCCTGGTTGCCAAAATGTTTTGGAATCTTTTGACTGATTAAATAATGAATCAAATGAAAAATTGTGGTTTTATTTATGGTTTCCAGTTCATTTGTCGCACTGGATATGGATAGTTAAGTCAAGCACATTGCATTGCATTTTGTCAAATGTATATTGTTATGCAGAAATATTAAATGTAGTATGCTATTTTTCATTTAGCTAACTTTATTACTCTGTGGTTTAGTAAAATCTTCTCAGTGGTGGCAGATGATTAGCACTGGATTTGCACCTCTTAACTGTGATTAGGGGCCTGCAGGTGGCATCAGCATTGCTGTTAAGTACTGAATAAGCTTTGAATGAGAGAAACTGAATTTAACACCAGTTGTATTTGCATGCAATGATCGTTTGTACTGGTCTTATGCCATATCACTTCACCCGAAACACACCTGCAAACAGCAAAAGTTTGAGCCTTTATTGTTTTATTGCTTATTTTATTACTGCTTTCAAATAATATTATTTGCTCTGTAATATTTTTACCCTGACTGATTAAAAATCCTGATGATAAATTCTTGATTATTACATAGTTGTTACACAGTTATAAAAATAAAACAATTTCTAGCTTTAAAGTATAAAGCTAAGAGACTGTGATCTTTATGAACTCACAGCAGATAGTAATAAGACCTTCAGGATAAAGTCTGGATTTGATAAATATCAATGGGGGTAGACCAAAAGGCAGCTGTGAAAACTTATGGAAAAGGAATATTTTTAAGATCTTTAAGATCATCTTGCTGTCAACATATAGTAGTGTTTTTTTTTTTTTTTTTGGGGTTATATATTTTTAAATTTTTTTTTTTATAAATGTTTGTGTTTTAAGAATATATATTTAGATTTTCTGTTTCTCTTAGTACTATTTAGTCTTATGTCTTAGTCTTGTATTTTAAATGTCGGATGATTGGTTGCTTTAGGGGTAGTGAGTGAGTACAATTTCACAATTTTGAGAATTAAAATGAAATCAGATGAAATTAAATGAAATTATACATTTGTGTTAAAAACACAGTGATCATCTCTGATAAATTTTAGAGTGGAAATGGTGCTATTTTAAAAAACTAATGGCAGGCGAAGTTGTGCCATGTCTCAAGGAATCAGAAATATAGTGGTGTATTTTCTGTCAGAGCATTTAAATTCACAGGAGCATCATTCCAACTTGAATGCAGCTGAACAGCTGAGCCATCATGGCAACGGTAGACCGCCTGTAAATAAAAGCCCATAACGCTCAATTTCCTGTTTTTGTTTATTCTGTGGAGCATTGTGTGCAAGTAAACAGACGCAGCTGAGAAGCGAGAGATGCTGTATGGGAACAGAAATGGCTGTATGGAAGAGATAGTGACGTTATCTCCTGAAAAAGCTTAACTTTCCCATAAGAAGCAAAGTATTGTGGATTTTATGTATTAGTGTGTTTGCATGTGTTTGCTGTAATAGTCACAGAAAAGCCTTCAGTGAAAGAAAACAAGCAGTGTGTCACATCACTTCCCATAACGGCCTGTAGTGCAAAAATCCTCCTCATGTACATGTGTAGCATAAAAATTTTACATGGGAATAGTCTGATTTGTCCAGGAGAATTTATAGCACGTGTGTTAAATGTTTGTCTCTCTCAGGCGGAGTTTGCAGTACGTCATGAGTTGGCTCTTCTTCGTGGGTCCTGTTTCATGGGGCTGATTATGTTTGGTGGAATGGGCAGCCTTTTCTACACACAAGTCAAAGGAATCCTCACAGTGAGTAAATAAATTAGTTTAACTGTGCAGGTTTAACTGACTTGGTCATAGAGATTACTTGTGCTTGTGAGGCAGGACTGTGCATCATGGTGAGATTTCATCTTCTCCACTTAACTTACAGACTCTCGTCATGCTTTGTTTTGTAAATAATTTCAGTCTTAGGTTTTGTCTTTTTAAAAAAAAAAAAAAAAAGATTTGACACTTTGATAGAATTCTAGTGGTGAAAATGTTGATTAATCTTAGTGACTTGAGTCATTTGATTCCATTCACCAAAAAGAGTCGTTCAGATTCATTCACTGATTGTCTTTTATATATCATGAGAATCATTGCCAGCCTCATTAACCTTTTATTAAAATTTGTGTCTACAAATCATCCATCATACTAAGCATTTTCATCACAAACGGCATCCACGTAGATCTGTTTCTCCTCCATTGTGTGAACTGCTTTAAGGACTTTTTCCTCCACATTTTTTATCAAAGGTGCATGTTCCATCACACATAATGCTTCATTCAAAGGTTAACTAAACTGTTATACTGTTTCGTTATTCTGTGCAAATTGATATGTAGTAAAAACCTTTTCTTTGAATTATCTGCAATGCCCTTGAAGGGTTTGTTTACCCAACAATTGAATTTTCGATTTCGAAGAGATTTCTATCCCTCCATTTGAAATTTAGTCTAGAAAAACGAACACAGAACACAGTGGTGTAGTAGTAACGTGCTGTGAATCTACCAATGCCCCACCCATGTACATGTACGGTCATATCACTGAGCTACACAAACAACCTGGACAAATCTGTGAACAAAAATTCAATAATGTCAAAGTCTAACAAAAGTTGAGGAACCAAATATCCTTGGTTTAATTGGCGACATATGCATATCAGTAAGGGCCGTTTACACCAGGGACCAGTTTTCACAAAACATTCTTAAGAATAAAATTCTTCTGAACTACCAATTTCTTCTTATTTTCTAACTTGAGAAAAAAAAAAAAAAAAAGTATTTTCAAAAACTTTTCTTAAGATTTACAATTCTTACTTAAAAATCATCGTAAATAACTTCTTAAAGTTAGGATAACCTCCAACCTGTCTTAAATACCCAAATGTAAGATGTTGTAAAAAAATGCATTAAACATAACTAGCTAGCTAGATACAATGCATATTACAACGAAAATAGTCTGTGTGCTTATTATGAAATCTATGGTAATCTGCTGGCCACTCAATAGACAAGTTGAGGTGTTTTTCATTGGGTGAGTCACCTTTCATTTTCTTCTTAAGTAAAAAAATTAAGATGTTCTTAAGAAAATATTTGAGACTACTTAAGATTTTTTCAAGAATGGCACGTAGGAACATTCTTATGAACTTATCCTATTATATTCCATTAATGAGATATGATCAAAATAAAATATCAGCTATCCAAAATTGTCTTACAGCTTTCTATTAAACACTACCTCGTACAAAGGCTCAGTTAAAATCAGGGGTGTGGAAACTGAAAAGTGTGAAAGGTGTATTTTGAATATCATCAACCTCTCTTCAAAATACAATACGCTTTTAGATGATTTTTCAAGATAAATACATATGGCATATAATTTGTTGTTAAAGCATAACAACAAATTATAACAAAAATTTAGTTTGAACCATGTATGAATATAAAATGCATATTTTCATATTAAATTGAATTAGTATGAGCTGCTGGTGGTGCTTGAGGCTTTATTGGTCATTTGTGTTCTGTAAAAAAAGACTAAATAATGAAGTCTGAGGTTAGGAATACGCTTAAAGCTACTTAAATGTAAAATGTTTTTCTCCATTTAACAACATTAACTTAACAATAGTGAAAAAACGACTTCCTTTTTTGATTACGTCTTCCCTCAAGTAGATTGCATGTTTTCTTGCATGGCTGGATGTGGCTCATGAACACTAATCATGCTGTCTGCTTTAACCCAAACTGATTTGCTGAAATCAAAACAATGAGAGTGAAAGGGAATTGCTGCTAATGCGTCCCGCTCGCTGTAGTGCAGGAGCAACCAGTCGGCAGAGGATTCTGCTTGGTCTTAAAGCATTCCACAATCAGATATTTTCACAAACAATGATTTGTCCGAAAATAATAATTATCACTTTGGAGACATACATGCATGCAAACATATGGTCCCCCATTTTCTGGTAAGCGTACGGTGGTCCAAAAAGGTGGTCATGCCTTCATTCTCCTCTTCTACTTCCGTTATGTCCGCCATCCTTTCTTTGTTGATTAGGCCTGAAACATGGCTGTGATTGGGGCAAGTGGGATAATCACGTTTGACTCTGATCCTTTAATTGATGACTTCATGTGATGTAAAAGAGGATTAGTAGTGACCTAGTTAAATTCTGCAAAAAAGTTCAGCCCTTTAAAAAGAATACACCTCCCCATAATCTTGTTCTCTAGTTTCCAGTCATGATCACTTGACCCCCACGCGTCCACCATATGCTGTGGAAGTGTGTCAAAGAACACATCCAACTTTACATCCTATCCTCTGTCGTTTGAGTACAAGTGTCTTCTGTCTTCTCATTACAAATTTCCAACCATTAACTGAGATCAAGATAGCAATTAACACTTGTTGTGGGTCAATTTACCCATTCTCTCTCCAAACCCAACTGTGTCTTCTGCCACAGGCTCAATTGCACAAGGCTGAAAATGTAACAGTGTTATTCTTAATTATTACATAAGCTCATTCTTTTAGGCAACCTTTGACTCTAACCCATTCCTGCAGGAGACTACCTTTGACAGTGCTAATCTAACCTGTGTTGCTAAAAGCCCATGTTAAGCTGTCTTATCTTGTGTCCTGTACTACCCTTAAGCCGTCTCGTTATCCAAAGGCCAGGAAAGTCCTGATGCTTTAAGGCACAAGCTACTCCTTTCACCCTGCTATCCCATGTTGTGATGTCTTGGAAGATTTAGCCGCTGACAGGGTGGTTAGTGCATAGCCCCGTGCCAGTCATAGCAACTGTGGAAGCTGACTTAACCATTGATCCCTGCAAAGATCTTTTCCTCACACATGCTCTCTGAGGGCAGCTCAGTTCAGCCTGAAGTGTAGCCAGGTCTGATTGGCATGACACTGGCTGCTCCAGGCCAAGAGTGTGTCCTCTAGCAATTCACAATATGAATCTGACTTCATTTCTAATGACTTCAATGACGTCGCCTTCAACAAATCAAGTCAGGCTTCTTACGTAACCATAACCTCTAATGGTTTCAGGAATGGAGCCCTTTTTTATTTATTTGTCTTGTGGATAGCACACAAAGCACAGATTGTTCTAGAAAGCCACTGTCAATCACACGTCCACAATTTTTCACACAAACAGGCTCTTCAGTCTCGCCTCTGTTAATCCCACCTTATTTACATATTCAGTCTGTTTTTTTTGCCGTGTCTCTTCACCTGGCAAGCAGGGGGGATTTTAGCATCCCTATGCATGCGGTCCTATTGTCCGCAGGCAGATGCCCTTTTGCCCCTGTGCCAACTTGGCAAGGTGAGGAGGGCACCAAGGGAGTGTTGCTGCTGTCAGCTTCACTGTCTCTCTTTTGTCTCAGTGTATGCTGTAGCGGTTTTCACTCCCAGCGTGGGAAAGATCAAAAAAACGATCCAATTCACCCCCTCGCATCCACTGGCTCACTGTCATATAAATGATTTCATGAATTGTCTCTGTATTGTCTCTTACATTCATAAGAAATAACATGTTCATAGTTCATTACTGATACCAAGCAATATCCTTTAATATCCTGTTGTTTTCCACAACAGGACACAACGACCATAGAGAAGATGTCGCACTTATTGGAAGACATGTAAGTATCAAAACTTGCAGCATCAGTTCAGTCATTTAACAATAATGCAATGCGTCTACACCCTTGTGGAGATCGGGGCTACTTGTTACAGCTCAACTGTAAGGTTTTGGGTTTGAGGTAATTAAAAAAATATATATTTTTATTCAAAGAAGCATTACATGTATAAAAATTGTCAATATAAAGAAATAATTTATAATGTTACAAAAGATATCAGTACCACTTTAGTTTAGGGTCCAGTTCTCACTATTAGCTAGTTTATTAGCATGCATATTACTAGGATATTGGATGTTTATTAGTACTTATAAAGCACATATTAATGCCTTATTCTGCATGACAATATTCTACATCCCTTAATCCTACCCAATACCTAAATTTAACAACTACCTTACTAACTATTAAGAAGCAATAATTTGGAGTGTATTGAGGCAAAAGTCATTGTTAATTGTTAGTTTATAGTAAGAATTGGACCCTAAAGTGACCAAGATTTTTATTTCAAATAAATGTTTTAAAAACTTTCTATTCATCAAAGATTCCTTTAAAAAAAGTAGTACGAATATTCTTTGAGCATCAGCATATTACAATTATTTTTGAAGGATTATGTGAAACTGAAGACTGAAGGAATAACGATGCTGAAATCAATTAAATGTTACCTTAGTGTTCAAAAACATTAAAACATAAAACATAAAACAAAAAAAAAAAAACCCTGAACTTTAGAACAGTAAACTTTGTTAAAAAAGAAAATTACGATTTTGGCTAAAACAGTGGTTTGATATTTGTACATTTGTTTAAATTTAACTGAAAAATCCCTAATAGGCCATTTAATAGCAGGTTGCATAATGTTGGGCACAATGGCTCAATTTGTGTTCAATAAACCATGTCTTTCTTCCAGTACCATAACTTTGTTCAATACCTTTTTTTAGCCAAGATGTTTAGGTTATGTGTCTATATAGAAGTTGATTTTCAAAACATAAACCTACAATGAGAAATATTCACGAGTAAAATGTGTAACAACTAGTCCCAGTCTCTCCTAAAGCTCTTTAGCTTCTCCCTATAGTTAATATTTCAAATGTGATTATTTCACATGAACTCACGATGCATATTTTAATTTATTCCACTCTCCCAGTGGACCGCGGCGGTCGTGGCAGCAAGCAATGGCTGAGGTGTTTGGCACTCGCTGGAAGATCCTGTGGTTCCTGCCGTTCAGGAGCAGACAGCCTCTAAGGCTCAACCTGACCTCCCGCTCTCATGTGTAGACAGACAGACAGAGACACACACACAACTCTCCACTGGGGAAGGTTACCCTCTGACCTCAGTCCACCCCCACCCCCCCCCCCCCACCCCCTCTTGTCTTCAGCAAAACCCTCTCCACAATAGATTGATATCTCCAGGATCAAACTTCTTCAGGTTCTACATTACAATTGAAAATAATCAGACACGTATCTATTCATAAAAATGAAGTCAAATGTGTAGTCTTTTTCTGTTTTGACTGCACATGCTGGGTAAGGGTTTCAGGGTACTGCAACAGGATTACAAGGGAATAGTTGATTGTAAGGCTTTGTTGTCTCCAGGGTAACCCTTATTTGTTGAGATCTCGGCCCAGTCCTCTCCCCCAGGTCTGGATCACGTGAGCGGTTGTCATGCGAGTAGGGACGCGAGTGGGCGGAGATTGTCTGGTTTTATGGCACTGAGAGTTGATGGCTCTCGAGGTGAGTCATGACCTCTGGCATGGGTGAAAGACACTGCTGAAGTCTAAAAACTGCTCGCTTAACACATACACAAACGCGGTTTATGATACATTCCGCTACCATGCACATAATTACACATACCTCACCTAGCACTGCTAATGCCTCTACTGAGCGTTTGACTACTGTAACTGTATTTGATCAGTTTTATTTTTTATATCATTGTTAATGTTTTTGTGCCTTTTAAAATCCATGTTTTTAACTCGTATCTTATTTTATGTTTTACATCAAGTTCACTTATATAAAGACTTAATTCACTAAAAAGGTTTAAACATGATTTATGCTGTTAATTATTTTTAACAGATTTTACTGAAGGTTATTGCACAACACTCTAAATGCTTAGCTTGTTATTAAATTACCTTATAACATTTGTACATGTTCCAAACCAACCCTAAAATCTAGTAGCAAATCACCAATTGTCTGAAGTGCCTCTAAACATGCAGTTCTAATAAAATTACTTAATATTTGTTAGGTGCACAAATACACTACTGTGACTTTTGTGGTTTTACATCAGATTTACTCCACAGTTTCCTGAAAACACAGTAATGATCTACAAGTACATTTAGGTTTATATTTAACACATTTATACAGACAAGCCATTCTAGATTAAACAATATTTTTCACCAAATTGTTTATGGTGCAATTGTGGGTTTTGTCCACTGGGCCTGAGTGAATGTAATCTATTAAAGCTTGATGATTATGGTCTGTATGATTTTGTAATAGATGCATTTTTAATTTTATTTTTGTCTGTCATAGTAGCTCTGATGGTGGTGTGGTAGCTGTTTCTAGTTTAAATCTAGCTTTAGTTGAGATCCCATTCGAAAAGTTAGCGATAGAGAATATGAATTGAATTCAAAACAAGCCAAAAATTTACCACTATCGTAACCTGAAATAGTTACAATTTGTCAACTGAAAAGAATCACTTTGAAATAATTTTGTCTTGCATTACATTCCACCCAAACAATGTTAAAAATAGCTTTGTTTTTGTTACAGCATTTAGAACAACATTCCCTTAAAACAAGAGGTACCAACTTGAATGTTATGTAAATATCATTCCTTTAACTTTTATTTATCTTTTCCTGGTGTTTGGGTTTTTTTTTTTTTTTTTTCCTGTACGTTTTTCTGTGTTTTTACGGTAGGGGGTCATATAATTGGATATTAAAAACTATTGAGTTTCTTCTGTGATATTTTAGAATTTCTGAGCACTGTAACCATTTCTTAAACTTTATTTAGATTTTATTTTATTTTTTATTTTTGCTGTTAAACCAATGATGTGAACTGAAGTGTGCAAATCTTTTCATCACCACCCAACTGTCACAATGGGCGAAGATATTGTGCAGGGGCTATTGGATTGATTCCATTACTTGATTCATATGACATTTATTTAATGTTTTACATTACAGAACAACTTTAATATAGTAACATCATATCAATTATTAAGAGAGCTTATAAAAGAGCAGTACTCACTGTAGCTGTATGTTGATAGGCCGTGTTCCTGTGTGTGTGTCTGCGTGCGTGCGTGTCTCCCCGTTGTGAAGCAATAAGACCTGATCGAATATATTCACTATTATAGCAGATATTACTATTGTGCGTGCAGATATTTCCTTTAACATTATTTTATTTGAGTATATTCCTTATGAGTATAATAATATAAGAAAGCATTAATCGCTGTCCTGTTGAGGATGACGATCATATTCAGGTTTATGATTGAATTATATCAGTTATGGTGTTTCTATTTATCTGCTTCATTTGTGGTGTCAGTCAAAATTTTTATTTTGTATTGGTCATGGGAGTTTGAAGCATATCAAATTATTTATGAAGGCATTTTTTTTTAAATAAATGGTGTTCTTTTGCTTGATGTGCAGTTATTTTGGTTTGTGCTTTTTATCATATAAAAGTAAAACCCTTTTCACACTCTTACTAGGTCACTAACCCTCCAAATCATTGAATTCAGGTCCATGGCCATAGATGTATACAATCAATAGGGGTGTAACGATTTTCAAACAGAACCGAAAAACCGCGATTCTCTCATGTCGAATCGAGCGAGCCCCGCCCCCTGCTGCCCCCGCCCAGCTCTCACTTCACCTTATGCCACAAAAGCATTTTTTTTCTTCCTCGACATTTGATTAAATAGTAATTAGTGCACTTTTAACAACTAATAAGAGCTGTATTGTTACTAAATATTATTATAATATTATTTACTAAATATACACTAACTTTTGTCTTCTAAGTGCATGTCACGTGACTTGGGTGATCGCTCAAGCTGCACGGTGGAAGGAGATAGAGCCCGTTTCCCCATTTAGCCAGGTATAGGCAAAATGCTACCCTGGAGTCCCAGCAACATTGTAATTTTCGTAGCTTGTGCCTTGTTACAAAATAAAAATCCCTCACCTCTGAAAACCGCTTTCGTGTCCTGTTAGCCGTTATACTGTGCTCGCAGCGCACACTCTTTAGTTTCACGTGCGCATGAGGCGCGCGCGAGCCGTGTATCTCTTCATAAAGCGCAAGGAAACTGAGCAACGTTACGATGTCAATCCCTAAATTATGAAATAAAAGTAAAGTACCAATAAATCACGTAACTGGTTCGACGTGTGTTAGCTGGGAAGGATTTGCATGCAGGTATGATGTTCATTATGTTTATCAGGAGCAGTTTTCATGTTTCATTAACCGTTCATGAAGTATTGTGTATTCACCATAACTGTTGTTTCCATAACCCCAAAATGCCACTTTATTTTCAATTTATGTTATTTTGTTTATTTTTAGATTAGTGTGGTGTACGTTATTGTATTAAAAAAAACTGCCATTTAATTTATAGGCCTATTTATTTATCAGTATTAGTCATATTCGTACAATTTAAGTGTTTGTCAAGTAGGCTAAAGTGGAAAATTACTTGTGTGTGTAATCAATTTTTATGAAATAAATGTGCTTGTTTTTTTTGTGTTTTTTTTAAACATTATGGTAAATGGTAAAATTAGATTATTTATAGTCTACAGTGGAGGCATTTATTTAATTTTAGTTTAATCGGGTATGCTAACTGCTCTAAAGAAACCGTGAAGCCAGTGTATACAGTTAATTCATATAAAGTTAATAAGTTAAATTAACCTGTTAAGTTAATAAGTTAAATTATATTTTGGGGTTAAGTTAAAAGTGAATCTAGTGTTGTTATTGCTGGTGCCCTGACTCCACCGCAAACAGAACCGAACCGAACCGTGGCTCCAAAACCGTGACATGAACCGAACCATTGGTGTATCGTTACACCCATAAAAATCAAGCATCTAGGCATGCAGACTGTTTCTTCAAACATTTGTGAAAGAATGGGTTGCTCTCAGGAGCTCAGTAAATTCAAGTGTGGTACTGTGATAGGTTGCCACCTGTGCAATAAGTCCATTTGTGAAATGTCCTCAATACTAAATATTCTACAGTTAGTGGTATTATAACAAAGTGGAAGCAATTGGGAACAACAGCAACTTAGCCACGAAGTGGTAGGCCACGTAAAATCAGCGGGGTCAGCGCATGCTGAGGTGCGCAGAAGTCACCAACTTTCTGCAGTCAATAGCTACAGACCTGGGTTTCCATGGCCGAGCAGCTGCATCCAAGCCTTACATCACCAAGTGCAATACATTTATTATGGTAGAAAAATGGCACAACTTTTTAAAAAGTGTATTTTAAGGTAAAAATACAATATTGAAATTGTTTATTTATGATATTCTCATGTAATAATTCATATACTTATAAAAAAATGTACATAGTTTAAGTTTTAGTCTGGGACCAGGGTTAAAAAAAAATATATATATATAAAATACAGTGCAAAATGGTTTGCATACTTTTTTTTTTTTTTTTTAATCATCAAACTGTTTTCAGTGTTAAGCTCTTTCAGGACGAACAGAACACTGATGTTCTGAGCTCTGGGATACTGATCAGTATGATATCACCTCAACGTCCCATCACAGAGGGCAAAGGTCCACCCTTCATTTGTTTTCCTTTAATAAAGAATTTCTCCTCAATGTGAAATCATCCCATACGCTGAGGAATTTTGTCTGTCAATCTCCTGTGTGAATTATTTTCATATGCTTAGACAAATAAAGCTTGACTCATCCTTGCCCGCACAACCTCTTCACCTTACGGCTCAGAAACCTATGCACTCATCTTTTACTACTCATTTTCAGACTTCATACATTTTTGTCACATTTGGTAATATTCTATCCACTTTTAATAGTCAATTAAATGCCTTTCCATTTCAACTTTGTAGTGAACCATCACTGACCTTTCATTAAAGAGTGTTTCCGTTACACATATCCACACTCACATGCTGACCATCTGGACAGAAGATTTGTAATGCCGGATTTATTATGTTGACACACCACAGTTTCTTGTTTGGCTTTTGCGTCAAAAGCTTTTCCTCAGACAGTTAAACAATTAGCTCTGAGGCCTGTGAATGAGATTACAGCAATTGCCATTTGAACACCTTGGTCTACTTTATCTATTGGTTGACATGATCTGAGTTGTCAGCTAGTTCCTCACCTGTCCTAAAGCTGTTTATAGCAAAGACAATCCTTAAGCCTCCAAGAAAACAATGAGCACTTCCTGTAGTCTCTGAGTAGGAAAATATTAATCCATATAGTGGTCCACTTTCCACCATGAAAGATACTTTACAAAGATCACCTGTTTATTCTCTTTGCCTTGATTGGAGATAATTGAAATTGAGGTACTGTAATATATCTGCAAAATAACATTATTTTGGGCGTTTAAAGGTTGTGTTAGGGGTGTGTTGTTTTGGCAAGATTGTGTTGGTGGTGATTGTTGTGGTGCTTTGCCTCTCAGCAGCCCTTTATGTGCCTGGCCAGCTGCCCAATGCCCTCTCTGCCTGCCTCTGTGTCTCATGCCCTGGTGTGTGCCAGGGTCTCTCTGGTGATAGGCACTGTTCCACACACAGTCATGGGGACAGTTAAGTGCCAGTTTGGGGTTCCAGTTGGAGGCCCTGGCAACACAGATGTACTGATAGCCAATATCTCTCTAACCAGTGGTTAAAAAGCGCAGAAGGTGGATTAGATCTGTGTTCTCAAGAGCTTTGGCATCACAACATCACCATAACGTTTGCTTTTGCTTCCAATTAAAATTTTCATTGGGATGTTTTATTGTTTTGGTGGTACTAACTTTCTTTTAATTTATAGGTTAATATATGATGCTCAAAAGGTAAGTATTCTTAACTATACTTATCTGTATATCTATTCTATAACTAATATTTAACTATAGTAAATGTACATTGAAGTGTGGAGGCATTAAAATGTGAATAAAAGATCAATGTTAATATGTATAATGGTTTGTATGAAGTTTGTATGTTAATTGATGTTAGATGGATCTGGATAAATATTCTGAATGTTCTGATCCAATCTGAGCTGTAATGGTGCCTGAATCATAATCATGCACTGTTTGTTCGTTGGCTAGAGGAAAGCTGGCCCCCCTGACTGAGCCTGGTTTCTCCCATGTTTTTTTTTCTCCATTCTGTCACCTGATGGAGTTTTGGTTCCTTGCCACTGTCATCTTTGTCACCTTTGGCTTTTGGCTTGCTTAGTTGGGGACACTAAATATTTTCCAAAATGATTGATCTGCCTGAACAAACTTTGTTGCATTATTTTCCTTTTAGCACTGTAAAGCTGCTTTGAAATTATCTGTATTGTAAAAAAAAAAAAACGCTATATAAATAAAGGTGACTCGACTTAATTATTAATGAGAATTATTAGTGTAAATAATATATACTCAGACTATAGCTGAGATATACTGGTACTAAAATGAATGGGATAAAATAGAACCCACCTCCCAAATAAAAGACAATCAGCATAGGCACAGTCTTTATGGGAAGCTTGAACATCTTGTGGCTTCATTCATTTTAAGATCCAAGTTCACCTCACTCTTCCTTTTTGTCTTTTAAGGCCGTTTATCTGCCAACATTATTTCCAAACAAAGGAGAACACAGTAGCAGTGTTTTGTTCTTGAAAGAATTAGATGCTGTGTCCAAATATTCCTACTTCCCTAATGTATAGTAGGCCTATGCGGAAAACAGTATGTCCAAAAGAGTACATACTGTCCGAATTCATAGCATTCGAAAAACAATAGGCAAAAACTACTCGGATGACCTACTGCTTCCTCAAAGTTTCTGGAGTGTACATTCAATGGACATTTTACTATCCCAAGAAGCCACGGGAGAGAGATGTGGATTGCAGTGCAGTTGCGCAACTCTGACGCTGTAGGTCACATGACAAAGCCAACATTGCAGATGCTGTATGTCTGGATTTTATTCATAATAAACACATATAGCTTACTTTTTGTAAATGTAGTAACTACAGCCGTGGTCAAAAGTATTGGCAGAGACATACATTTTTGAGTTTCGCAAAGTTTGCTGATTTAGTATTTGTAGATTATTTTTTGACACATATTCTATGTTATACTGGAAAGCAATGATAAGCATTTCGTACGTTTTAGAGGCTTTTATTGGCAAAAACATTCAATATATGCAAAGAGTCTATATTTACAGCTTCATAACCTCTGCAATTCAGCTTCTGGGCCAAATCCTCACTGATGGCGATCCATTCTTATCTTTATTAGTGTTCAGAGTTGATCAAAATTTGTGGACTTCTGCATGTCCACTTGCCCTTTGAGAATTGACCACAGGTTCAAATGGGATTAAGATCCTGGAGCTACCTGGCCACAGATACAAAATTTGCTTCATCAGAGAAATAACTTTTCACCAGTCTTCTGCTGTCCAATCCTTGTACTTGTAGAATTTCAGTCTGTCTGGTGTGTTCATGAGAAGCAGAACAAGGGATAAACCATCCCATGCACAAGTCATACTTTCGTTGTGGATCGGAGGCACACTTAGATAACGCTGTGAACTGCCCAGCTGCAACTACAACATGCAGAGTAAAAAGATTGGACATTACATCAAGCTGTGCTGATGAGCGCAATCAAACATGCGTGAGGTTCGTAAATTTAATTACGTTAATTATGTACCATAAGTTATTGCACTGTACATGGAATATTCAGCTCTTACTCCCAGCATTACAAGCACTGTGGCTATATCTATTTCTGACTCACAGACTGTGGTGGATTTGATGGTTGACAGCAGATCTATCCTGCCCTATCCTGCTATATTATGCAAGATAGGGCAGGACAGATCCACTGTCAACATAATAGAGCAGGATAGTGGAGACATCATAGAGCAGGATAGGGCAGGATAGTGGAGACATAATAGAGCAGGATGGACCTATCCTTCTCTATTATGCATGATAGGGCAGGACAGATCCAATGGTATTGAAACATGCTAAGGGAAATTTGACAATGCAAGCATGATGCATCTGCGAAAAAAAAAAAAAAAAAAAAAAAAAAGTATGCAAGAAACTGCATGGCCTGAAGATACATCAGGCAAGGATGAAATGCTCGGAGCGGGAGAACATCTGATCCTGGTGAGACACAGGAGGAGCCCAGCCAGGAGTCACCCCACAGAGCCCAATCCCTCCAGCGCAGTAGAGCCCTCCAATTCCTGCAGAATAGTCCCATAGAAGCAGATTAAGTGGCCTTCAGTTAACAGCCAAACAATGTGGTCGCAGTTTGACACAGATGTTAGCAAAATCCTTAAAGCTACAGCTAAGGGGGAAGTGGACAGCTGGCTCGAGGCCATGAGAGCGATTATTGTTAGCTACACGGCCAAGAGATTTGGCCATGTTGAGAGTGGAAACACCTAGCCCTCCTAAGTGTGTCAGGAGCTTCAAAGTCTTAAACAACAGTACAAGGTGGCTAGAGAAGAATAAATGCAACCACTTGCCTAGCTTCTCAACATCTTAAGAACGAAGCTCAGGTCCCTGCGCATGACAAAGTGGCACCAGAGGTGGGGTAAGGAAAGAGCAAGGAAGCATGCTCAAGGTGTTGTGTAAAAAAGAGTTCACCTCCTCATTTGAGCACATAAGGCTGCCACTGTGCTTGTCACCTAGAAGCTTCTTATAACCTTTATTTCCATCCCTTTCTCCTTGACTAAGAAGCTTCTAGGTGACAAGCACAGTGGCAGCCTTATGTGCTCAAATGAGGAGGTGAACTCTTTTTTACACAACACCTTGAGCGACCCAGATAGGGACCTGGAACTGGAACCACACACAGCCCTCATAAGCCCACAACCTCCAACAGTTAAGTTTGTCATGAGGAAGCCCAGCTAGACAGAGGTTCAGGAGGTGGTGAAAAGAGCCAGATCAGCCTCTGCCCCAGGGCCTGGTGGAGTTCCATACACTGTGTACGCTGCCTTCAACTCCTTCGGAACCTGTGGAAGAGTCCGAGGGTGGTCTGGTGCAGGGGAAGAGTTGCCAAGCAGTGGAGATATGCAGGAGGAGTATGGATCCCTAAGGAAGAGAATTCAAAGAACATCAGTCAGTTCAGAGTTAGTCTGACATATCCAGACCTTCAGACTGATGGCAGAATCACAGATCACAGTTTGTTGTGTTCCGCGTCATGTTTAAGGGCCTGAAAACGTAAAGTCGATGTCCCTGCAATAACAGACCGGCTTGCATCTATAAATTATTAATTCAAGAATGTTGTGTTTACTGCAACAATGGACCCACAAACTTCACATACATAAATCCAGCTGTTGATCCTGGTAAGTGCTCATTGTCACAGTTGTAAACAAGTTGTAAACAGTTGTCTTCAACGAGGGGCTTTGGCATCACTGCATTTGTTTCCAGGCAGACTGTTAAAGAACGCAACACACACATCTCGTGGATCAGATGATGACTTTGAAATTCCTGAAGTTTTTCCAGATAAGTGTGCCATATGCATCAGACATTCAGCCAACAGTCCGTGGACATGACGTCTGAGACTAGTTCAGAGTCATCTCACTGTTAAGCATCGAAGGCAAAATATTCCTCAGCAACCTGTCTCATGAATATTTTGACTGAGTTCCTCCTGAAAAACAACTATACTGACAAAAGGCATTACCCCCTCAAATCTGAATTGTGCCCCCTCAATTTACCCACCCCCAACCACCGAAACGAGATTGATTTTAACCCTTTGACATGTACAATCACACCGGCACATCAGAACGTACTGTGCATCACTGATAAATTCAAATGTGCCTAAAGGCATGTGAGAAATTTAAAAGAAATCAGCCATCAAACGTCTTTGCATTTTACAAAGGATTGTATATCACAAGATTTTTTGCCCATGACATTCATACCACATGGTAGAACTCCTCATTCTGAGCAACTTTGCCTCTAGGACTGCCACTGTTAATCAAATTGTTCATTAAATTTAGGAGATTAATTCAAAAAACAACTTTGGCAAACTAGTCCTAGGTTTTTGGCTCAACCTCATAAAAGCACTGCGGAACCATTCTCGGGACTCTCTAGGATAATAATTTTAAAAAAATAAATAAAAAATAATTGTTTGGCCTTTGGATAGCTGTAGCAGGGTCATTTAGAAATTAGGCATGGCCAAGTCTACCCAAAAGCCTTTCATTCCTAAACAAAAACTCAAAACTTTGCATCATTAGATGAGCACATGCAGTACACGAAAAGCACTAAAGAAGCATGCAAACTTTTATGGAGATCTGAACTATTAAAAAGGTGTAAAAATGCTGTATTTCTGTGGCAAATCCCATGAAATGGCTGAAAATGGCCCTCTTCCTGCCTGATTTGCGTAGAGCTTAATGAAATTGGGTGTGCACGTTACATAATTCTAAAGAAGCATGGAAACTTTTATGGACATCGGGCCCTAGGTGGCGCTTTAACTGTTACAAATGTGAAAAAAGCTTTAAAAACATAATTTCCTTAACAAACTTCCTGAATTGGCTGTAAATTAAATTAAATTAGAATTCTTAGAGTTTTTTCCATCTCTGATCTAAGTGATTACATTCTTGCTAAATAAAACATAATACCTTTTTACGCATGCGCTTAAAGGCTTTAAAACCTCATAATTGCTGCTCGCAGCTATATTTTAAAATGCATTTTATCAATCTGCACAATAATCTAGAAACAATATGAATCAACACCACAACAACTTAAGCAGCAAACTTTGCGAAACACAAAATGTATATCAATACTTTGAGAATTCTCTGGACTTCTGGACATGTGATTTCGGATTCTTGAACAAATTAGTTGAGTGAGTGATTCAAATGTCATGAATTCAAAGTCATTTATCATCACCTACTGTTGTAATGAAGTAACCTGAAGAAAGAGTCACTGAAAATAGCTACCACTAATGCACAACAGTTATTAAAAAGGTTTAAAGTCATGACAGATCTTTTCTTCTATTGTGACGAGCATCCAAGTGTAACACAAAATGTTGGGTGGGGACTTGGTTCTATCCCTCGGTTATTGATTGGATTTTGAGATATAAGCAGTGCACTCAAAATTGCAGACAGGGCGTAACCACCATAGGCATTAAGGGTCTCCCCTAATAATTGGAAATTGCCAAATTGCAATTATGCAAACTTAATGTTCACTGAAGATGACTGTGAATTCCAACCCCACGCTTTTAGTTTTTCCAGTGACAGAGTATGTGTGTGGTAAGATATACAGTGCCTTGCGAAAGTATTCGGCCCCCTTGAACTTTGCGACCTTTTGCCACATTTCAGGCTTCAAACATAAAGATATAAAACTGTAATTTTTTGTGAAGAATCAACAACAAGTGGGACACAATCATGAAGTGGAATGAAATTTATTGGATATTTCGAACTTTTTTAACAAATCAAAAACTGAAAAATTGGGCGTGCAAAATTATTCGGCCCCTTCTTTCAGTGCAGCAAACTCTCTCCAGAAGTTCAGTGAGGATCTCTGAATGATCCAATGTTGACCTAAATGACTAATGATGATAAATAGAATCCACCTGTGTGTAATCAAGTCTCCGTATAAATGCACCTGCACTGTGATAGTCTCAGAGGTCCGTTTAAAGCGCAGAGAGCATCATGAAGAACAAGGAACACACCAGGCAGGTCCGAGATACTGTTGTGGAGAAGTTTAAAGCCGGATTTGGATACAAAAAGATTTCCCAAGCTTTAAACATCCCAAGGAGCACTGTGCAAGCGATAATATTGAAATGGAAGGAGTATCAGACCACTGCAAATCTACCAAGACCTGGCCGTCCCTCTAAACTTTCAGCTCATACAAGGAGAAGACTGATCAGAGATGCAGCCAAGAGGCCCATGATCACTCTGGATGAACTGCAGAGATCTACAGCTGAGGTGGGAGACTCTGTCCATAGGACAACAATCAGTCGTATACTGCACAAATCTGGCCTTTATGGAAGAGTGGCAAGAAGAAAGCCATTTCTTAAAGATATCCATAAAAAGTGTAGTTTAAACCTGGGAGGTGCTCTGGTCAGATGAAACCAAAATTGAACTTTTTGGTAACAATGCAAAATGTTATGTTTGGCGTAAAAGCAACACAGCTCATCATCCTGAACACACCATCCCCACTGTCAAACATGGTGGTGGCAGCATCATGGTTTGGGCCTGCTTTTCTTCAGCAGGGACAGGGAAGATGGTTAAAATTGATGGGAAGATGGATGGAGCCAAATACAGGACCATTTTGGAAGAAAACCTGATGGAGTCTGCAAAAGACCTGAGACTGGGACGGAGATTTGTCTTCCAACAAGACAATGATCCAAAACATAAAGCAAAATCTACAATGGAATGGTTCAAAAATAAACATATCCAGGTGTTAGAATGGCCAAGTCAAAGTCCAGACCAAAATGGCGCCACCGTGTTCGGTCGCCGTTCAGGTCGCTCCGCAAAGACTGTGCTTTTATTTACTATTTTACTTTCTTTTACTCTCAATTTTTACAAACTTATCATCTGCATTGATCTACTATGACAGCAAAACTCTTTTGGACATTGGTTACCTCTACACTGGACTGTTTCAGGACACTTTCGCCGATCCTCTGTGGCCATCTGAGATTCTTCGGAACGCCGAGTTGAACAATGGACAGAGCCGACAGCGAAGAACCAAGAAACACCGTGGGAAACGCGCTGGAATTCGAAACAGACTGAGGAAAAGGGCATTCAGCCCTCCTCTCCCGAGCATTCTTCTAGCAAATGTTCAATCCTTGGAGAATAAGATGGACGATCTTAGAGCCAGGATAAGTTTCAACGGGACATGAGAGACTGTAACATCTATTGTTTGTCCGAAACATGGATGATGTGGATTGGGACATGTTCTGAGCGAGTTCAGCCGACGTAAGCGAGTTCACAGAAGTGGCGCTTTGCTTCATCAACACGCTTACAGAGCAAGCCACGCAAACAATAACAATAACGTCCTTCTCAAATCAGAAACCGTGGGTGGACAATTCAATCCGCGCTGCAGTGAACACATGCACTGCCGCTTACAACGCCGGTCTCCTTTCAGGGAATATGAATGAATACGGATCGTCCTGCTATGCTCTGCGGCGTGCAGTTAAAGCCGCAAAACTCCGTTACAAAGACCGAGTGGAGTCTCATTTCCAACTCAACGACTCGCGGCGCATGTGGCAAGGTCTGAGGTCCATCTGCTCGTTTGGGTGAGCGCTGATGCGTCGCTCGTGAATGAGTTAAACTGTTTCTACGCTCGCTTTGATTGTAACCGCGGCAACGCGACTCCGCCAAGTGGCGCATTAGAGGAAATTACTCAGAGCAGCAACAACCACGTGATCTCTGTCTCGGAGGATGAAGTTCGGAGAGCACTCAAGCGTGTGGACGTCAGGAAAGCTGCCGGGCCAGATGGTATTTCAGGTCGTGTTCTGCGGTCCTGTGCTGATCAGCTCGCCGGGTTGTTTACATCTATCTTTAATGAGTCCCTCGCTACATCTGTGGTCCCCACCTCCTTCAAAAAATCCACCATCATCCCTGTCCCTAAGAACAGTAAACCCTCTTGCCTAAATGACTATCGTCCAGTGGCTCTCACGTCTATAGTCATGAAGGTCTTTGAGAGACTCATTAAAAACACCATTTGCGCCTTCATTCCTGGCACTTTGGACCCTCTTCAGTTTGCATCCCAATAGATCGACCGAAGATGCCATCTCTCATGTCCTCCACTCCTCCCTCACTCACATCGACAGCAAAAGTAGGAACTACGTAAGGCTGCTATTTATTGACTATAGCTCAGCCTTTAACACCATAGTTCCCATCAAGCTAGCCTCCAAACTCCTGGATCTCGGCCTGAATCCTTCTCTCTGCCACTGGATTGAGGACTTCCTCACTGGCAGGCCTCAGGTGGTGAGAATAGGCCAGTCCACCTCCACCTGCATCTCCCTGAGTGTGGGAGCTCCACAGGGCTGTGTCCTGAGTCCCCTGCTCTACTCGCTCTACACGCATGACTGTTTGTCCACACACAGCTCCACCTCTATCATCAAATTTGCTGATGATACTGTTGTCCTGGGCCTCATTTCCAACAACAATGAGATGGCATACTTGGACGAGGTGGAGCATCTAACATCATGGTGCCAGGACAACTGTCTCTCTCTGAATGTTGGCAAGACCAAAGAAATGATTGTGGACTTCAGGAAGAGACAGCAACGGACATACTCCCCCCTCATGATCAGCGGGTCACCAGTAGAGAGAGTGAGCAGCTTCAAGTACCTGGGAGTAAACATCTCAGAGGACCTGACCTGGACTGCTCACATTCAGACACAGGTGAAACAAGCCAGGCAAAGACTGTACCACCTGCGCCAGCTGAGGAAATTCAGGGTTTCACCAGCTATCCTGAAAACTTTCTATTTAGGGGCGATAGAAAGTGTACTAACTCAGTGCATCACAGCGTGGTATGGGAACAGCACCAGTCATGACCGCAAAGCCCTGCAAAGAGTTGTGCGCTTATCCGAGCGTATCTCAGGATCAGCTCTCCCGTCTCTGCAGGACGTCTACACCAAACGCTGCAAAGGTAGAGCTACTAAGATCATCAAGGACTCTAATCACCCTGCAAACCCTCATTTCACGCTGCTGCCATCTGGTAAGCGCTTCCTCAAGCCTGATGGCCAAAACTGAGAGACTCAGGAGGAGCTTCTTCCCCAGGCCATCAGACTCCTGAACTCAGTCACTTAACACCACGTGACTTCACTTCAGGATAAACATCGATACACTGACATTGCACTGCACTTTCTGTTCTCGTTCTGTTATAAACCTGTTTGCACATTATACTCTTTATACATTTGTTAACCACATATTTATATGTCTACAGCTTACTCACTGCACAGTCTACTTCAATTATTTTATTCCACTTCTTATTCTTATTTTTTTTTTTTTTTCTTCTACTTGACTTGATTATTTATAATTCTACAGATATATATATATATATATATATATATATATATATATATATATATATATATATATATATATATATATATATATATATATATATATATATATATATATTAGTACTTTTTATTCTATTTCTATTATAATTTCCTCCTTGTGTTTTTAACTGTGAATTTGCACTGTCCATGGAGCGGACCTGTTTACATTTCACTGCCGGTTGTATATTCTGTATATAACTGTGTATGTGACAAATAAAACTCTTGAATCTTGAATCTTGAGACCTGAATCCAATCGAGAATCTGTGGAAAGAACTGAAAACTGCTGTTCACAAACGCTCTCCATCCAACCTCACTGAGCTCGAGCTATTCTGCAAGGAGGAATGGGCAAAAATTTCAGTCTCTCGATGTGCAAAACTGATAGAGACATACCCCAAGCGACTTACAGCTGTAATCACAGCAAAAGGTGGCACTACAAAGTATTAACTTAAGGGGGCCGAATAATTTTGCACGCCCAATTTTTCAGTTTTTGATTCGTTAAAAACGTTTGAAATATCCAATAAATTTCATTCCACTTCATGATTGTGTCCCACTTCTTGTTGATTCTTCACAAAAAATTACAGTTTTATATCTTTATGTTTGAAGCCTGAAATGTGGCAAAAGGTCGCAAAGTTCAAGGGGGCCGAATACTTTCGCAAGGCACTGTAAGTAGCTAAACATTTAATATATTTGACATCTGTTTTATGATGGAAACGTTTAACAACCCACAGTAATATACAGTGATGCAAACTACTCAACTTTTTTAATGTAATTTTGCCATTTCCTTCATGCTCCCACAGGAGCTCAGTTTCTCTGTGAAAATGTTCTTAACTGCTGCAGCAGTGATGTTTCTTCACGCTACCGCAGGAGCTCAGTTTTTCCAGGAACATTTTCTCCACTGTCGCAGCAGTGATGTTCCCTTACGCTCCCGCAGGAGCTCAGTATCTATGGGGAACTTCTCCACTACCATAGCAGTGATGTTCCTTCATGCTCCCGCAGGAGCTCAGTTTCTCTGGGAAAATTTTCTCCACTGTCGCAGCAGTGATATTCCTTCATGCCTCTGCAGGAGCTCAGTTTCTCTTGCAAAATTTTCTTAACTGCTGCATCAGTCATGTTCCCTCTGTTCCCGCAGGAGCTCCGTTACTCCATCCAAACTTGCTGCACTGCCACAGCAGTGTTATCTCTTCCGCTCCTGCAGGAGGTCAGCTCTCCATCCAACTTATCCAATGGATAGTAAGGAGACGCAAGCTGAAAAACAAGTTTGGTTTCACTGCCGCAGCAGTGCTACCTCCTCCGCTCTTGCAGGAGCTCCATTTCTCCGTTTCTCCAGCAGTGTTATCACTCCTACTCTCGCAAGAGCTCACCTATGTGTGACCTTCCACAGCCGACTACCAGCGAGGCTCACCCTTCTGACCCCCTCCCTATGACCTCCAGCTTCACGGTATGTAAGTTTTGGGGGGTTATCAACATCTTTTACTGGCTGCTGTTCTGACCAAATACAGAGCTCGGAGCCCTCTCCTCGGACAGCACGCTAGATGTTTTTGGAGATGTGAGCTCCAGACCTTCAGCACTAGTAACGAAGAAACACTGAGTCTCTTCATTGAAGCTTATTGTATTATGTAGAGTTCAGGCCATTCAGCAGTCATGTACCCGCAGAGAACAGTTTAATCTCGGCCAGTCCTTCGGGAATTTGCGCTGGCTCGTATGTAGATAGTGGCTAAACATGAGATATAATTCATTTTGGGTTTATCAATTCAAAGCAATCTTCTCAAACAATAAGAGCGTGGCACTAGCAACGCTAAGGTCATGGGTTCGATTCCCAGGGAAAGCAAGAACTGACAAAATGTAAAAATGTTACCTTGAATGCAATGTAAGTTGCTTTGGATAAAAGTGTCTGCCAAATATGTAAATGATTGCACTCCCTCATCATCTTTCCTGCTCTCCCTGGATTCCCTGCACCTGGCCCTCATCGTTAGCACTCCCTTTATATTGTTCGCATTTCTCAGCACTCCTGGTCCATTCTTGTTTATGTTACCACTGTTGTTGCTGTAGTGCTCCTTCTTTTGAATTAAACCCATCTTATTTGAAGTCTGCTTTCTGGTTTTCCTCGCTTGCCTGACAGATTGTAACAGAAGAACAGACCAAGACAGAAAGGACTTCTAAGATGGGCATTTTCTTGATCCCTATCCCTCCCGGGCTGCCTAAAGGAGGTGTCCGCGGTTGATCACCTCTGGGGTCTTCGACAGAACGGTCGCCCGCTGGAGAGGTATGTTGAGGAATTTGAGGAGCTATCTAGTTTGATGAACTGGCCAGATGCCCCGCTTAACGCGTGCTTTCTGTTGGGCCTGGACGAGGACAGTCCGTTATATAGAACCTGCCTGTTACTATTCCCTAGTCGAGTTGATTAATCTGATTCTTTATTTAAATGGTTCTGATTTTGAAATTGAGGAGGTTCTAGAAGAGACGTGTCTTGCTCGTCCAGTCCCCTCAGAGAAGTCCGTTCACCCACAGCCAGTTTCCTCCACCTATCCCTCCAGTGGGCCTTCCTGTGTTGACCGACCTGTCCCCAAGCCCAAACTGCAAAGGAAGATGGCCGTCGCCACAGTTGAGCCATCGCTTCTGGAGGAACAGTGGCTCATAGATTTTTGGACTGAACCGGCTGCTTTAAGTCTCCAAGTTCCAAGTTCCCGCTCCAAGTTCAGGAGCCCACGGTTGTTATATCTAAGGCGCAAGGATGCGCCTACCGGGAGTGGGAGGTAATGTTACAAGTCACGCCTGTCCCGGACTCTGTTTCCCAGTATCCTCCCTGCCTCACATCTGATTGCACTCCCTTTATATTGTTCGCACTTCCCAGCACTCCTGGTCCATTCTCGTTTGTTACCACTGTTGTTGCTGTATTGCTCCTCCTTTTGAATTAAACCCATCTTATTTGAAGTCTGCTTCCTGGTTTTCCTCTCTTGCCTGACGGATTGTAACCGTAGACTACTATAAAGCTGCTTTTGTATTTTTGATTTTGACTCCAACCGTTTGCTCCTATTGTACAAAGTTCTTATAGGCTACTTTTATAATGGCTAATATTGTTTATTTAAATATTTATCAAGTAGTAATTTATATAAATAACATGCCGTAGTCGGTATTGAAAGAAAGGTCCGTTTGTAATTGTGATTTTTGACTTCAGTGGCAGTAAAGACTTTTAGATGGCAGTAAAGACTTTTTTATATTTTAATGGAAAGAAATAAGGAAACAAGGACGCGTTTTTTTTTTTTTTACTTTAAACAACTCAAGACGCAACTTACAAATGCATTGACTAGTGCAGTCATGGCAAATCCCCTTAACTGTTAAAAGGACAAAAACAATGAGTGTTCCTCAGTGGACATTCAAACTGATTTTGCGATTATGAATATATGATTGACCAGAAGATTATCAGTCAGATGCAGGTAATGCACTTGCTTAGTCAATCTCTCACTCTCAATACTCAACTCTACATAATACAATAAGCTTCAATTAAGTGTTTCTTCGTTACTAGTTCTAAAGTGACATATTAGAATTAGCAACGAAGGCTTGGCTCAACTGTCAACTGAAGTAGTTCCGCACAAAAGGGGGGATTTAAAGACACTGTTGATGTTTCTTATTTACACACTTGTGCTGTTGAATGGTTGTATAAATGCAATATCACATTCGTAGCCGTGTGATATGTCTTGTATATCAGCAGGCTGTGATTACCTGCGGCCTTGTGCCTACAGCCTTGTTAGAGATGAATATAATGTAGCGATTCAGTGGTGAAGCTATTTTATTACTAAAAGTCACAGGGCAGTGTAAAAAAGTTTCTGTGCCCCTGAATGTTTCTGTGTGTGCAGAGTGTGAACTCCCCTCTCTGTCTGCGAGTTATGTGTATGTGCACGCTTCAATGAAAACAGCACATTAATAATATAGAACAGTGATTAAACTGACTTGGAACTACCTGTGCATTAAATAGCAGAGGTTTCACTAATTGTATATATATATGAACATGGAAAGTGCTAGTGAAAGGACCAAAGCCACATAGTCATGTGGTTCATGTAGCTCTCAATAAGTCCAAACAAATCAGTTTAAAACAGGATAAAAAGCAGCTTCACTATATTTGCAGCAGTGTTTGTGTTTAACTATCATGTATTCCTTATGTGAGTCACACTTGATGATCATAGGTGATAAACACCTTAAAGGGGACCTATTTTACCCTTTTAAAAAGTCTTGACTTTGGGGTCTACTAGAATTGGGTTTTCATACTTGAGTGTTCAAAACACAAAACAAAACATTATTTTTCACATATTTTACATTGTTGCAGCACCTCTCTTCCCAGTCTGTCAGTAATGCTTTGTTTAGTTCTGGTCTCTATAAGCCCTTCTTTCCAAAAATTGTAATGTGCTCTGATTGTTCAACTGGACCAGTGTGTTTGGATTAGTCTTCGAATGTGTTTCGGAAATGTCACAACCCTTACCATAACCATGAGTTTCAACACACTACAACTCAACCATTTGAACTATTTAAATTAGAGATATTGTGACCTGTATGTTCCCAGAAGAAAATTCAAGACTAATGCCGTGTTTGCCGTATGATTTCACAGCAGTTTGTGTTTTGTGTCAATTATATGGCAAAAACTACATTAAAAAAAATAGGGTATCATTATATAAACTTAATGTCTAATGTTAAAGTTTGTCCTTACGTTTGACATAAGGTAGCTCAATGCTATGCTAGTTGGAAGCAGGACTTGCCACCGTCTTGGAAGTGACATCAAATGATGCGTCTCTCTGAGGCCGGGGTTGATCGTTCTGCCCCGAGTTCACATGGATGTCCAACTTCGAGCAGCATTCCAGATGCTATTTCCAAGTAGTAGGTGGGAGTAGCATACAATCAAGGCGTTTCAGGGGCTGAGTCCAAAAGCTAAAAAAAAAAAGCTGCCTCTACAGGCGGCATATGGAGGTAGGAAGGTAACAAGGCACCTCCGAATTCAATGATCGTGG
This sequence comes from Paracanthobrama guichenoti, assembly GCA_018749465.1. Lineage (NCBI taxonomy): Eukaryota > Metazoa > Chordata > Actinopteri > Cypriniformes > Gobionidae > Paracanthobrama > Paracanthobrama guichenoti. The sequence goes on from CM031949.1 coordinate 42,672,414, forward strand.
CACATCATGTCTACTGAGATACCTTCATCTAATCGATTTTTGAAGGCAGCATATACAGGTATGTATCCTATGTTGCCTTTGATATCCCACAATCCTGTATGTTCCGTTCTCTGACAGTTGAGCTAAAAAATTTATATGGCGTCTGTAAGTTGTGGTTGGTGGTCAGTTTGTGTGTAAATGTAAGTTTATGACCAACTTTTACTACTTCTGATGTCATTTCTAGTGAGAAACTATTGTAGAAATAAAACATTTGCTTGGTTATCCCCAAAGCTCCCTCTATTCATACGTAAACACTGCCTGCAAACTGATAGGGCAGTGAGCTGTTTAAGCTTTCAGACACAGACAGAAAGTTCAGAAACAGTGCTTACTGATAGAGAGTAACTTCCTTTGGAGTGACTTTGTCAATTTTTTTAATTCAAATGCAAAGTGGCAAATTAGAGGCATCTGGTAGCTGGAAAAATAAAATTCATATAATGCCACTATGTCTGCATGGCTCTTTAATAAATATACATATATATACACGGCTGTAGTCCAGTTGCTCAAAAAAGTATTGACGGTCATAATTGCTTTTTTTAGCTTTTGCATTTAGATATACAGGTGCTGGTCATATAATTAGAATATCATCAAAAAGTTGATTTATTTCACTAATTCCATTCAAAAAGTGAAACTTGTATATTATATTAATTCATTACACACAGACTGATATATTTCAAATGTTTATTTCTTTTAATTTTGATGATTATAACTGACAACTAAGGAAAATCCCAAATTCAGTATCTCAGAAAATTAGAATATTACTTAAGACCAATACAAATAAAGGATTTTTAGAAATCTTGGCCAACTGGTTAATTTAAACCAGGTACTGGTTGCTTTGGTACTGTGTGCCAAGTCCTGTTGAAAAATGAAATCTGCATCTCCATAAAGTTGGTCAGCAGCAGGAAGCATGAAGTGCTCTAAAACTTCCTGGTATACGGCTGCGTTGACCTTGGACCTCAGAAAACACAGTGGACCAACACCAGCAGATGACATGGCAACCCAAACCATCACTGACTGTGGAAACTTTACACTGGACCTCAAGCAACGTGGATTGTGTGCCTCTCCTCTCTTCCTCCAGACTCTGGGACCCTGATTTACTTTCATCAGAGAACATAACTGTGGACCACTCAGCAGCAGTCCAGTCCTTTTTGTCTTTAGCCCAGGCGAGACGCTTCTGACACTGTCTGTTGTTCAAGAGTGGCTTGACACAAGGAATGCGACAGCTGAAACCCATGTCTTGCATACGTCTGTGCGTAGTGGTTCTTGAAGCACTGACTCCAGCTGCAGTCCACTCTTTGTGAATCTCCCCCACATTTTTGAATGGGTTTTGTTTCACAATCCTCTCCAGGGTGCGGTTATCCCTATTGCTTGTACACTTTTTTTCTACCACATCTTTTCCTACCCTTCGCCTCTCTATTAATGTACTTGGACACAGAGCTCTGTGAACAGCCAGCCTCTTTTGCAATGACCTTTTGTGTCTTGCCCTCCTTGTGCAAGGTGTCAGTGGTCGTCTTTTGGACCACTGTCCAGTCAGCAGTCTTCCCCATGATTGTGCAGCCTACAGAACTAGACTGAGAGCCCATTTAAAGGCCTTTGCAGGTGTTTTGAGTTCATTAGCTGATTAGAGTGTGGCACCAGGTGTCTTCAATATTCAACCTTTTCACAATGTTCTAATTTTCTGAGATACTGAATTTGGGATTTTCCTCAAATTGAGACATTCAGATGGTAGAGCCAGAATTTGACGTAAACAGAATGAGAACATGGATCCATCATGCCTTGTTACCACTGTGCAGGCTGGTGGTGGTGCTGTAATGGTGGGGGATGTTTTCTTGGCACACTTTAGGCTCCTTAGTGCCAATTGGGCATTGTTTAAATGCCACGGCCTACCTGAGCATTGTTTCTGACCATGTCCATCCCTTTATAACCACCATGTACCCATTCTCTAATGGCTACTTCCAGCAGGATAATACACCATGTCACAAAGCTTGAATAATTTCAAATTGGTTTCTTGAACATGACAATGAGTTCACTGTATTAAAATGGCCCCCACAGTCACCAGATCTCAACCCAATAGAGCATCTTTGGGATGTGGTGGAATGGGAGCTTCGTGCCCTGGATGTGCATCCCACAAATCTCCATCAACTGCAAGATGCTATCCTATCAATATGGGCCAACATTTCTAAAGAATGCTTTCAGCACCTTGTTGAATCAATGCCACGTAGAATTAAGGCAGTTCTGAAGGCAAAAGGGGGTCAAACACAGTATTAGTATGGTATTCCTAATAATCCTTTAGGTGAGTGTATAATGTAATATTATTATATGAAATCTGTTATGCTCACGGGAGCCCCATCATGCTCTGAATACCTCAGAAGTAAAATAACCCTGGAACATAACCTGCTCTGGAACATAGCTATGGCTAATTACTGTACATACCTTGAAAGTTACCTCTGTTTTTGAAACTGAAAGCGGAGGTTATCGGTTTACTGTGAGTTACCCGTGTATGTCACATAACCTGCTTTCTGGAATACCCCCTAAATGGAAAGGACAACAACAAACAGAAAACACACTGAGCATTTCCATGGCAACAAATTTCCATGGTAGCCAGACACCATATACCATCATTTACTATTCCCCACATTACTCCACTGGCTACTATAGAGAATCTGACGTCACACTTCTGGTTAACTGTTTTGTTTATACGACATACTGGGAGGATGACGCTGCCTTTATGTTAGCAAGTTTAGCACAGTATTTTGATTTTGTCATGTTGTAAAACAAAAAGTTTTATTGTTGTCATTGTTAAATATTCACTTTCCCAAATTGGCCACAGAGGAGAATCAGAGAGGGACACCAACAGACTGTATATATATCTATATATATATATATATATATATACACACACACACACTCACCTAAAGGATTATTAGGAATACCATACTAATACTGTGTTTGACCCCCTTTCGCCTTCAGAACTGCCTTAATTCTATTCTATTGATTCAACAAGCTGAAAGCATTCTTTAGAAATGTTGGCCGATATTGATAGGATAGCATCTTGCAGTTGATGGAGATTTGTGGGATGCACATCCAGGGCACGAAGCTCCCGTTCCACCACATCCCAAAGATGCTCTATTGGGTTGAGATCTGGTGACTGTGGGGGCCATTTTAGTACAGTGAACTCATTGTCATGTTCAAGAAACCAATTTGAAATGATTTGAGCTTTGTGACATGGTGCATTATCCTGCTGGAAGTAGCCATTAGAGAATGGGTACATGGTGGTCATAAAGGGATGGACATGGTCAGAAACAATGCTCAGGTAGGCCGTGGCATTTAAACGATGCCCAATTGGCACTAAGGGGCCTTAAAGTGTGCCAAGAAAACATCCCCCACACCATTACACCACCACCACCAGCCTGCACAGTGGTAACAAGGCATGATGGATCCATGTTCTCATTCTGTTTAGACCAAATTATGCTATGCATGCTTTGCTGCATACCTCGGTTGTAACGAGTGGTTATTTCAGTCAAAGTTGCTCTTCTATCAGCTTGAATCAGTCGGCCCATTCTCCTCTGACCTCTAGTATCAACAAATTTTCGCCCACAGGACTGCCGCATACTGGATGTTTTTCCCTTTTCACACCATTCTTTGTAAACCCTAGAAATCGTTGTGCGTGAAAATCCCAGTAACTGAGCAGATTGTGAAATACTCAGACCGGCCCGTCTGGCACCAACAACCATGCAACGCTCAAAATTGCTTAAATCACCTTTCTTTCCCATTCTGACATTCAGTTTGGAGTTCAGGAGATTGTCTTGACCAGGACCACACCCTTAAATGCATTGAAGCAACTGCCATGTGATTGGTTGATTAGATAATTGCATTAATGAGAAATTGAACAGGTGTTCCTAATAATCCTTTAGGTGAGTGTATAGCTATATTATAACGTAACATATAGCAATGTTATTTTACTCTAATTTATTTATCTAATTTTATTCTCTTCTCACACACCGTAGGCGTGCATTCAAAGGGTTTTTGAATGAAAATGGGACATTTTTTATATAATGTATTTCTATAATAAAATGCATCTGTGATACATCTCACAACAAATGTGGACATAAAATGGCTAAACATAAAAATAAACTTATACAGCCATACTGTCTTTATAAAAAAAGCACAGACTGTTTTTTTTTTTTTTTTGGTCAAGCCATCTCTCTTTATATATTTAGCATCAAACAAACAATATAATTCTTGTTCAAATTATTAAACAACAGATTAAACCGCCCACTAGGTGGCAATATGCTATAAGAATGTTAATTGCCATTAAACAAAAGAAGAAGAAAGAAGTATGGCATGCTTCTTTTTGGCGTCCATTTCCATGGTGACTCCTGGATTCGGTGCTCGGTTAAGAATGTCTTTGTGTGGTCACCGTTAACTCTGAGTTTCATACTCCGAGTTGACTGATCTTACTCCAGTCCGTGGTTTTAGAAGCTGCATACCTTGAGTAAGCAAGGTTTGGGTTAATCAACCGAGAGTTCAGGGAATATGAGACGGTAAGTTAACCTTGATTTCTGGAACCCCCCCCCCCACTCCTCCCCATGGTGTTACACTAAAAACTCAGTTACCTGAGTTATGAACAGGCTGACTTCTGCTTCCAACTGCTCTCCACAGACCACCTGATAGCCAAGACTCAATTTTCAGAGTTTAATCCTGTGAAGAATTTACCTGTAACGTCTAATGGGATGTTTTGAAAAGGCTTTTGTGGCCTAAACAAAGAGCAAAACAATTTTCCGTTAGATAAGTCTTACTTAGGTATTTTGCTTAGTTTACTAAAGGGCCTTTCCCCCCTTTTTTGTATACATGCTTACGACACTCCCACATTCAACAATTTCTGCCAAGTTCCCCATGATTTTCTTCTCTTAAAATGATGAATGTATTGATAGGTAACTGGTCCTAAGACTAAAGTCATCCCTTTGTCTGCTAGGCAGAAAGGAGAGACTTCAGGGAGGATAAACTTAGTTCAGATGAGAGGAAAGGCAAGCCTTTTATCTTGGGCAGGCACTGTATTTTACACAATGTCCCTCCAGTGTAACCTAACAAAGGGCTCCTTATGTACTTCCTCTAGGCTGGCAGGTCTAATACTGCGGCACAGGGGACGGTTGCGAGGAGACGTCTTTTAGAGAGGCTTTGGATGGTGTGTCGGATAAAGAACAATTCATTGAATCAGCGAAATGTGTGTGTGTGTTGTGCCCTGCTGAAAGGTGGCGTCTGGGCCAGTAAGAACTAGCTCTACCCCGTCCTCTGCCCACCTTGTTTGAACTTCTGCCTAAAGCAGTTGTTTTAACTTCCTGTTATCCGTTTCTGGTTTATTTGGGTCAAAATAAGCATAATTAGTTGAATGTAATGCTTTTGTTTTATATTTCACGAGAATTGTATTCTTTTTTTCAGGACTCTTCATATAATAGGAGAATTATTTAGTCATTGTGCTCAATGATACAATGTCAAGGCCTTTAATTTAACTAATCTGTATCTTAACCCCTAATCCTAGTGCTTGTTTAGTTGCTTCCATTAACTCTTGTCGAACTTTGGCATTGCCCCAGAAGGTCCCACGCCCACTCGCTCCCACCCTCTCTCTCTCCCTGCCACGGTTGGATGCCTCCCGCCCTGATGCTGTCCATTCCCAGTAGGGGCCTCTGTTGATTGGCCCGGCGTGTGTCCTGCACTGTGTGGTGGTGTGAATGACGGCCCCTGTCAGCAGTGACTGGCTCCCCGGCGCTTGGCATTCTTCACTTGAGTGACAGCAGATAGTACCTCCCTTGAATTAAGCTAAAAGATTGCCTGTGTGATGGCAGGACCACCTCATCCCAGAGGGAAAAAAACGTCTTGGCTGGGACTCTTTAATGTCGCTCTCTCACTGAGAGACTGAGTCATGACCTCTGAGCAAGTGTTCGCCTGCGTCGGTCCTCTCAGCCAAAATTAATCATTGGACATATTGCATTTATAACTCCACTGGAACTGAATAGTTTTTCATTATGTTCTTTTAATAGGAAGCTGTTTGTTTTCTCCTTTTATTACATTTATTCATTTAGTAGATGATTTTATCCAAAGCCACTTTGATGCGTATTATCAGTTCTTGCATTCCCTGTGGATTAAACACATCCCCTTGCTGTTGCTATAGTGCCATGCTTAACTATTTGAGAGCTACAGAAATATTTTCTTTGTTTTTTTGTTTTTCTTGGTCTACTGAAATTTCCCAGAAATTATATTGGCAAATCATTTAAAAGTATTTTTTACATATGTATTTTTCTGTCTATTTTGTTTACACTATATATATTATATTAGGTGTCCTTATCTAATATGCACGGACATATTAATAAGTACAAAAAAATAAGTACAATGTAGTTATCGTTGTATTACAGTTAATGTTGATTGAAGTGTTAATGTTGTATTACAAAACACTTTTGCTGCTATTGGGGTGGGATACGGGTAAGGTTAGGGACAAAGGTTAGGTTTGGTGGTATGGGTAGGTTTAAGGATGGGTTAAGGGGTGAGGGAAAGGTCAACAGAGATGTTATAATTATAGTTGTAATTACAGAGATTAATTACAGCTGTAATTACATGCAGGTATTTCTTAAAAAGAAAGTACATTGTAAAAACATGTATGTACACAATACGTGCATTGTATCAAATTATTAATTTAATTAGTTAGTTAGTGTAAAGTGGGACCAATATTTTAATAAATCAAGCCAAACCTGCATGAATAGGTGATAACGGAATTTAAATTATTATATTATTTCAGAACTAACACTTAATTTGACACTTAAATTACACTTAGGTTTAAGTATTATACCTTTAGAAAATTAACCCTGATTTCTCTCCATTGTCCTGAAGCAGGCATAATTCTTCTGTGGAGCAACAGGTGGTCATTTGTGAACAAATTAGACTCTCCAAAACATTGTGGCAATAGGTTTTGTAATTAATTTTGTTTTTAGCCAAGATTACTCCATTACTGTCAATCATTGTCTGTTTTGGCATTAATTACTGCTTATTGAAATCTTGTTTCATTCTGAAAAATGGCACCAATTACAGTCAATCACTGTTCATTGCTTTAAAAAAAAAAAAAAAAAAAAAAAAACTTTTTCTAAATTAATGTATTTGAATGGTGTATATTGAATACATTGTATTTATGTTGAATTATAATTTGCTGCTTGCCCATGTGTCTGGCCTGCTAAGTAAACTGGCCTAATTAATCAAATGGCCACCTGTTATTGTTCTAGGAGTGGACATCTGGTTAAACAAAAGAGGGAATTATAGGAATAAAACTTAATAAAACCTAATAGGGTCTCTAGAGGAGTGATGTTTGGGATGATTTTACACATCTATATGATTGAAGGTATTAGAATCTCAATGTGTCTTGGACAGTGCTAGACTAGGATTAATAAGCATCTCTGTACATTGGTAATCATCAATTAGTAACAGACAATTGCTCTTTTGCTGACTGGCCAACCCATATGGGTCAACATTAACAACTCTGTACACCCAGTCTCATAAATAAACTTTAAATGACCCTCAGCCGTGACTGCTGTATTGGCTCCATGTGAAATTTGACTACAATTATAGGTCCACATGACATTTTTAGAAGCACTGTGAAGTTACATCCTGAATTGATAGTAATGTTTATATAAAGAATATATTTGATATAATAATATATTTAAATAAATATATCAATTGACAAAAGACTTAATTATGTATGTCTTCCAACTGTTATGATTTGTAGTAAGTAGATAGCACATACACAGAGAGTCTGTAGCAGGTGTTCACATTACTTGGATCAATTTAACAGCCTTCACTTCCCTGCCTCTCAAATTATTGATTTGCCTATTGATTTTTTTCATGTAAATCTTACAGACACTTGACTGAAAGAAAGTAGAAATCCAATTAAAAGAGTCTGAAAAGGTAATCCTAATCCAATCAAGGCTAGAAAATATATTGATCTGCAGAGTCAAAATCAATTGAGGTAACACGTGAGGGAAATTCAAGTGAAATGTCAAGAGAATGTTTTCCATGAACTCGATTAGCATATTCAGAAAACAGTGAAAACATCTCACAATATTTGATCAAGTAATGGAATTGTTCTTGGTTTTCTTTCAGTGAGCATTCATGGATCAATAACCTTGTACTTTGTTTTATAATTATTTTGCTAATTATTTTAATGATTCGACTGATGCTTACATTGGATGAGTCTATATATAGAACAGCATGTATTTTAGATGACCCCTGAAATCCAAAGTGTAAGAAAACAGAATAATATCTTTGGGACCCTGTGTGGAAATGTGGGAAAGGTTTCGGAAATGAATAGAAAGACACAACGCAAAAGGCAAGAGGGATAAACAACACTCTAGGTATTCTTCTAGCCATGGTGCTTCTGAAATGCCACCTCGGCCCCTGAATGCCAGACGCGCTGTGCCCTGACTCGCGGGACGTTCTCACACAATCCCACAATTCACGTGGAGGGAAGCAGCTGCAGGCGGGAACATTCTGTGAGGAGGTGGAGGTTGGGAATGCGCTGCCGAGGGAAAAAGGTCTGGATAGGTTACAAAGAGAGTCCCAAACATGGAACAAAGCTGGCATTCAGCATTAAACCCCACTACTCACAGCAGAGTGTCAGGTTGATGCGTAAATCTGCAAATGTCAAAAGCACGAGCAGTGCTTCATTTGTTTGCATGTATGTGTATTAAACATAATTCTGAAGGAGTGGGATGTGAGCATGCTTTGCAGGCCTCAAACATTAGGTTGTTGTGCTGCTCGGGCAGGAACTGTAAATCAGTGGCTCCAGCACATCAAATGGATGACACTTGCATCGTTCTGCCTTCCGATGCAAGAGAATCCTTATAATTGGTTAATGTCATCAAAGCCTGCTTTGCATTGCTTTAAACAGCCAAATCTGTGCTAATGCTATTAATGCAAGCCAGTTATTGCGTGCTAGCTGATGCCTTTGCACTTGCTTCTAGGAAATTCTGATTGCTTGAATGTTTGAAAACCTTCTAGAGTCTCATCAGCTCTCATAGCTGTGTGCCTCTTCAGCAGTCCAGAAGCTGCTGTTGGTTTTATATGCTGTTTTATCGTTATCGTAAGGGTCAATTTTTTGAAATTGAGATTTATACATCATCTGAAAGGGTGGGACAATATTTGACCGAGATACAACTATTTGAAAATCTGGAATCTGAGTGTGCAAAAAAAAAAAAATCAAAATATTGAGAAAACCACCTTTAAAGTTGTCCAAATTAAGTCCTTAGCAATTCATATTACTACTACTAATACATTTTTTATATATTTACGGTAGGAAATTTACAAAATATCTTCATGGAACATGATCTTTACTTAATATCCTAATGATTTTTGGCATAAAAGAAAAATTTATAATTTTGACCCATACAATTTATTGTTGGCTATTGCCACAAACATACCATGTGACTTATGACTGGTTTTGTGGTCCAGGGTCACAAATAAATTAACTTTGTGTCACTTGTTGCTTATTTAGAGTGGACTAAATAATTGCATGTGATAAATAAATAAATAAAAATAAAAATAATATGAGTGGACTAAATAATATATAAATATTTGTGATATTTGTTTTAATCTACTTTTAGGGTATAATATATATATGGAGTTGCAATAGATGACTAATTCTTAAAATTCTTATCAACTGTCAAAAAATGGAACTAAACTGTGTTTATTTTATCTCTACTCAGTGTAATGTGGTTTCACAACAAAACTGAATTCTGTTAAACTCAACTTTCTTTACATGCTGATGCTAATGTTCAGTGATACTTCAGAGCATGACATAATTATTAAAGGGGTCCTTCACCGCTGGAAAGATGAATGTGTATTTAAACTGGGTCATTTATGTAGTAGAAATGTGAAATTATTTTAGAAGTTGGTGCCTTCTAGACTGAGAAAAGTCAGAAAATGTATTTTTGGCTTATGTGGATGAAAGACAACAACTCCCAGAATGCACTTGCTTCACTGCCCTATGAGGCCACGCCCAAGCCTACTGGTTACATCACTTGCCCACCGCGGCACCACCCCACCATCGTTTTGATTTTTATAGTAATAAAATCATTTAGTTCAGTTAGAGAACAGACACTACAATTAAAAACTGAATGTGTCTACTCAATACAGCATGAGCCGAATGAGAGTCACAGCACAAACGCAGCAGGACAGGAGTCGGATTTCATTTAACACAAGAGTGAAAAGCTGACAGACAAGATCACAGAAGATTTGGTTTCAAAGGGAAATGTAAAAGTGCCTATTTAATTGAGTTTTCATTGTACCGTTTTGTTGATGTGTTTTTCATTAAGAATATAGGCTAATGAACCCACAATTCAAGCAAACCACCCCCGAATTGCTGCTAATTGAAAACCGAAACTAAAATGAGCACGGCTGCTCGGCATTCATTCACGGCCGCACAGTCATTCACGGTGTGTACACTGGTGCGTTTTCAGTTCATGCCTATGGAAGCGAATGAATACGATCATTAGAATATACTACCGGGTTTCTACTGATACAAAATTTAATACTAATCGCTGAAATAACACTTTAACACCTTTAATACACTTTAAGTCCACATCAACTTCATGCTTCGAGTCAGAATATGACAGAGTGACTGACTTAACTGCACCACAGTTAATGAGAACTTATACTTTCGTTCCTTTATCTGTACATAAAGAGGATGTTTAAATTATCCTGCTGCTTTTAAATCAAATAAGTTTGTCTTTTTTTCTGCTTAGAAAGTGCTCGGTAAGTGAATGAACTTGGAATACCTGTCGGTGTTTGCGCCTCTCTTTCTTTCTTCCCTGCTTCTCTCTCTCTCTCCCCCTCCCTGCCTCATTTGCTGTATAAGTCTGTGATATCTGAACCGTGCCCGGCTCTCATGTCTATGAAACTCCCCAGTCTTTGTTTGGGGAATATAATTCCCATTTGGGCCTCCCCTCATCGACACAGAATGAGGAGCGTTTGGGGGTGGGGGTGGGGGGCAAAATGTGTGTGTGTATTTATGGCTTTGGGGGATTTCCAAAAACCACAAATCAACAATATAGAACCGATGAAAATGCAAATAAACTTTGAAAAGCGTCTGCTCACAAAGGCACCTCATTGGTTGCCCACTTGTTGTACTGCTCAAGATGCCAAAAAAGAGATCCATGCTCCTGTTCTGCACAGCTTAAAAAATTAAAGCCCTGGCCGAGGTGGGGGGCTCTGTGTGTGTGTGTGTGTGAGAGGGATTCAGATCCTGATCCTGTCATTATAGGCAGCACTGCAGGCTGGAGTCATCGCTAGAGCACAGGGCTATGTGCGTGCATGTGTGAGTGTGTGTGTGTGTGCGTGAACTTTTTTTTCTCCCATAATGCAGTGTGATAAGGATTGGCCTACATGGGGCTGAGAGAGTGGCGTCTGATGAAGGCTTGATTAGTGTGTTATCTACTCCTGAGCTGCTCCTGATGAAAGCTACTGACGGGAGAATGGCTGGGAAAACGGCAGACAGCTCCATCAAATGGCAGCTATGTTATGACATGACAGCCAGGACCTGGTGGATGGTAAGTTTGGTGCTTTTTGGAGCTTTTTTCCTTCACTTTTTTCCCACCAATTTTTGAGTGACGTAACTCCTCCTTCAGTGCAATTCATAGCTTGTCTTAGAGAAAAGGTTTTGCCGAGCAGTTGTTTGAATTTCAATGATTTGTTTTATCGTTTGAAAAAGTTTGAGATATTTACATAAGTATTTTTGTGATTTGTGTAAAAGAGTAAAAACATGTTTTTTGTGTGTGTTTACTTCATTTTTTACTGCTGTACTTCTATTTCTTTTACATTTATTTTAGCATTTTGCTGTTTGCAATCCTGCTGTATGCCCAGTCTTCTGATGTGTTGATATTTACTAAAGCGTGTGTTGTATAGGGATGTCACTGATGTCACGTGAGGTCAGGACCCTGTGCTTGACTGTCAGGAGGTCGCTTTTCTTTTTTTCAGAGACCATCTTCTGTTTGCATACTCCGATCTATACTATGCCAGCGTATCACTTACTTTTAATTAAGTTTAAAGTGTCTGTCCCAGTTCTCGCTGTTTGGGGGATTTGGAGAATTTGTCAGTGATGACAAAGGATCAGGGACCCCCTAAGTTTTAAAAGAAATCAATTATTCTTAATGATGTTTCTTGTAGCCTCTGCTCCGTTGATATTTCTGATCGTGACTGTCTTCCCTGGTTTTGGTCATGCCGCTTATGAACACTGTCGGATGTAGTCTTGCTCTGCACTTGTTGATATTTTTCTGTCTATTTTCCCTCCTGGCAGACAAAAGCCTCTTGTTTGTGCATTGCTTTCAATGAAGCTACTGCTAGTTCTTATTCCACTATGAATGTTAATTTTGCATCAAAAGTCATACATTTTTCCTTCTGCCAGCTGTCTTGTGAGTTAACAATTTATCATTGTGTTATTTCATAGGGCAATGATGATAATTAGGGTGTAAATGGATGCCTCTAAGCCACTGTTTTAAATGTTTCATAACTACAAAAATGTTAAGAAATTAAGCATCTTTTTTTTGCTCCAGACAAAGTCTGAAATTTTGTGGCAACTTACTTTGCTCATTCGGACACAATTGTGTCAATAATACATTTACACAATACACTTTCTTATTTTCAGTTATTAAGTCATACATTTTTGTGTAAAACTCTGGAACCTGTCTATGAAATAACAAATAAAACAAATAAAGATTAAACTGTATAATTAGTATACGTAATTTAAAGTTACATTATTTTTATGGATGCAATTTTTTTGAAGGACAACTGCAATAACCAGCATTCTGTGCTTTTCAGAAAAGTTAACGTTTGTCTGTTTGTCTGTTCTGGTTGTAGATATGTTAGGGTTAGGGTTACACACTCATTATTGAAGTGTTTTATTATGCATTTTAAATCTTTATATATATATATATATATAATGCAGATTTTTATCATTTTTCCTGAAAATTATTTAAAAATGCAGTAATTGATTTTGAAACAGACTACCTTTATGTTTAATCATTTTCAGTACAATTGTTACAGTACAATTGTTATACAGTAGATATGTGTACATTAGTAATAAATGTAAAAAAATATAATGTGTTTACCATTGAATGGTCTTTCTATTTATGTAAAATAATCAAAACCAAACAAATATTCTCCTTGGCTTTAGTTTCATTTCGACAGATGGGAGATTTCATCCTTCTCCACCAATGTCCAATTGAATATCTGAGTTTAATCAAGAATTTGGAACATAGCACATTTCAAAATATTTTTCATAATGGTAAAAAAAAAAAAAATAATAAAAAAAAAGCGCCAACACAATTTCATATAAAACATCTTGGATCTGGCATGGACTCACCTGCAGATGGACATAAGCATCTAAACAAGGACAAGGTCCAGACATGGTTCAGTTTGAAATGCTAACCACTCAAGTCTAAGAAACTGGTGCAAAATGTCAGCACTGTCAGCAGATGCTGGGGTGGGCTATGCAGAGAGGAAAGCAGCATTTATCGCTAATCCCTGTGGCCAACAGTCGTTCATTAAGGTATACACTATACAGCCCCCCCTTTTTTGTTTATTGAGGGTCTTTTTTTTTTTCTCTCTCTCTCTCTCTCTTTTTTTTTTTTTTTTTTTTTGCAAGAGTCCCTCTGTCTGGCTTGCTTTGTGCAGCTGGGAGACTGATGTCAGTCTGCATGCAGCCTCCCAGCAATCTGGCCTTCAGACGATACTCCTGCTCTCCTGCCGAATGTGGGTCGAAGATTAGCATAATACCAACTAATCGTGAATAACATTAGCATTGAGTAAGGCAGTAATTAAAAGGATTAGCGGTAGGGGAAGAAATAAATGAGGAAATTCTATGACAACTGTGTTTATAATATTGATTGGATGACCACTGGGCTCTGATGCTCGAGACTGTTGGTCAGATGATGAGAACATATTGACCATTTTATAATGGGCAGACAAAGTAAGCACTGTCTATTTTAGAACTTGTACTTGTTTTAACTAATGAATGTCTGTTTAATGCCAGGTGTGCGGAATGCATTATGTAAATGTCTAAATATGTACTAATTAAACATGCATGTATATAAACAAATTTTTGGTAAAGAACTTTGAGATGCTAAGGGTTTAACACTTCAATGACCAGCATGCAAACATGGGATTATTATCAGTTGTCATTATGACAGTAGTGATGTTGCACTTTTATATGGGTCATTTTGGTACTTTTGATTTAAACTAAAATCCTCTGACTGATCTAACAAGTTAATGGTATTGTTTGTCTGGAATCTAAACTCTCTCCATAATCACAGTGTTAATTATTCCGGCTGTTGGGCACATCTCAGGTTTGTTTTGATCATTATCATAGGGATCAAGCTCAACTTCTTCTAACTCTCTGCCGGCACTGTATATTATCAGCACAGCATGTTTAGAGCTTCTGCCACCTTCATCTTACCATCAACCTCTAGTACAGCTAGTACCACATTAAACAACCACTAAAGGGTGCACTCAGAATTGTATTCTCATTAAATGTTTTACACATAAATTAACAAATAGTACTCTTATAAAAATAAAATACTAGTAGTAATAATTACAAACCCGATTCCAAAAAAGTTGGGACACTGTACAAATTGTGAATAAAAACAGAATGCAATGATGTGGAAGTTTCAAATTTCAATATTTTATTCAGAATACAACATAGATGACATATCAAATGTTTAAACTGAGAAAATGTATAATTTTAAGGGAAAAATAAGTTGATTTTAAATTTCATGGCATCAACACATCTCAAAAAAGTTGGGACAAGGCCATGTTTACCACTGTGTGGCATCCCCTCTTCTTTTTATAACAGTCTGCAAACGTCTGGGGACTGAGGAGACAAGTTGCTCAAGTTTAGGAATAGGAATGTTGTCCCATTCTCGTCTAATACAAGCTTCTAGTTGCTCAACTGTCTTAGGTCTTCTTTGTCGCATCTTCCTCTTTATGATGCGCCAAATGTTTTCTATGGGTGAAAGATCTGGACTGCAGGCTGGCCATTTCAGTACCCGGATCCTTCTTCTACGCAGCCATGATGTTGAAATTGATGCAGTATGTGGTCTGGCATTGTCATGTTGGAAAATGCAAGGTCTTCCCTGAAAGAGGCGACGTCTGGATGGGAGCATATGTTGTTCTAGAACTTGGATATACCTTTCAGCATTGATGGTGCCTTTCCAGATGTGTAAGCTGCCCATGCCACACGCACTCATGCAACCCCATACCATCAGAGATGCAGGCTTCTGAACTGAGCGCTGATAACAACTTGGGTTGTCCTTGTCCTCTTTAGTCCGGATGACATGGTGTCCCAGTTTTCCAAAAAGAACTTCAAATTTTGATTTGTCTGAACACAGAACAGTTTTCCATTTTGCCACAGTCCATTTTAAATGAGGCTTGGCCCAGAGAAAACGCCTGCGCTTCTGTATCATGTTTAGATATGGCTTCTTTTTTGACCTATAGAGTTTTAGCCGGCAACGGCGAATGGCACGGTGGATTGTGTTCACCGACAATGTTTTCTGGAAGTATTCCTGAGCCCATGTTGTTATTTCCATTACAGTAGCATTCCTGTATGTGATGCAGTGCCGTCTAAGGGCCTGAAGATCACGGGCATCCAGTATGGTTTTCCGGCCTTGACCGTTACGCACAGAGATTTTTCCAGATTCTCTGAATCTTTGGATGATATTATGCACTGTAGATGATGATAACTTCAAACTCTTTGCAATTTTTCTCTGAGAAACTCCTTTCTGATATTGCTCCACTATTTTTGGGCACAGCTTTGGGGGAATTGGTGATCCTCTGCCCATCTTGACTTCTGAGAGACACTGCCACTCTGAGAGGCTCTTTTTATACCCAATCATGTTGCCAATTTACCTAATAAGTTGCAAATTGGTCCTCCAGCTGTTCTTTATATGTACATTTAACTTTTCCGGCCTCTTATTGCTACCTGTCCCAACTTTTCTGGAATGTGTAGCTCTCATGAAATCCAAAATGAGCCAATATTTGGCATGACATTTCAAAATGTCTCACTTTCAACATTTGATATGTTATCTATATTCTATTGTGAATAAAATATAAGTTTATGAGATTTGTAAATGATTGCATTCCTTTTTTATTCACAATTTGATAATTACTGACTATAAGTAACTTCTAACAACTTTTGTTAACTCTCATCAATTTGCAACTACATGTCAACTAACTCTCAGAGTATTAATAGACTGTTAGGTTAGGGTTAGGGATAGTAGAATAAGTTGACATTTACTTGCAAAGTTGTTTATAGTCAGTAGAATGTCTGTTGGGGGACAATCAAAATAAAGTGTTAGAAGATATTAAGCAGTCTACTTATGACTGGTAGTTGACGTAGATGAAAAGTTACTTATAGTTAGTAGAATGTCTAAAGTGGACTATCAAAATAAAGTATCTAGAAAGAAAGAAAGAAAGAAAGAAAGAAAGAAAGAAAGAAAGAAAGAAAGAAAGAAAAACATGTAAAATATCTAATAGTTGTTTAATTTTATATGGAGTGGGTCACCTGATTGTGTACTTCTACTGGATAAGTAATTACTTTGTGGCAGTTTTGTTTTATATAGTTGTCTGTTACGGTAAGCAGGCACAGTCTTAACATTGACAAAGCTTAGGTAACACATAGGCTACTAATTTTCAAAAATACACACAGTAAAAAAAAAAAAAAAAAAAAAAAAAGATATATAAAATTATATGAAAACAATGTCTATAATAATATGAAAGAAATGCTTTAATAGGTTATGACATTTTTTGTGATTTTATGTTGTATTTATTGTGCATTAGCTACTTATAATATGCTGGGATGTTCAGTTGAGCAACAAGATCACAGCACATTTCAATTCTCATAAAGATGCGTTCTGTGTGCTTGCATTCTTCCGAGTTCGTTCTTTCAAGGTCGCCTGGCAAGACTAGTTCAAGACAAGTTAGTTCTTTGCGTTCTTGAAATTGAGAAACAGCCTGGGAAACTACACCAACTAAGGAAGACATAATGAACACAGGAACCAGGAACACAGAACAGAACAAAGCTAAAATCTAATTAAGAAAACAACAGAACATAAACCTAACACCTTAGTGATGGTGGTGGTGGTGTGGGGGGATTTCTTGGGGGAATTGGCAGAGGGAAGGATCATGGAGGAGACGATGGCGTGAGGGCCCAGGGAGTGACCCAGAGCACAGTCAGGATGAATGCCCACGGCAGAAACGCTGGTGGGAGGAGCCAGGGTGAAGTCAGATGTCTGACCACCAGCAGCGGAGCCAGGAGAAACACAGAGATCGAGTGACACTTTAGGTCCTGGAGGCCTAGGTGGAGCAAGGGTGCCAGAGGACTGAAGCACAGCTGGAGGGAAGGTGGAGCGCAATGGACCCAAAGGGGTGGAGGGATGAAGTGCATCTGAAGGCCCAGAAGTCTGTGATGTTGGCAGAGCAATGACTGACCAAGGTAGATGAGGGAGCCTGGTAAATCCGTAAGGACGATGGTCCCAGGTGGAGCCGAATGAGGAAGAAGCTACAGTGGAGCCAAATGGTCAACGGGCTGAGGTGGAGTCAACTGAGGAGGAGCCAAGAAACTAGCTGTCTTGAGTAGAGGAGGCGAGAGAGCAAGGCTGGGTGGGACTATCAGAGAC
Source organism: Paracanthobrama guichenoti (assembly GCA_018749465.1). Taxonomy (NCBI): domain Eukaryota; kingdom Metazoa; phylum Chordata; class Actinopteri; order Cypriniformes; family Gobionidae; genus Paracanthobrama; species Paracanthobrama guichenoti. The sequence goes on from CM031949.1 coordinate 42,690,155, forward strand.
GTATGAAACTTGGAACTGGGTGGGACCAGCTGAGACACAGGAGACTTGGAACTGGGTGGTACCAGCAGTGATGCAGTAGACTAGTAGACACAAGGCAGATCCAAGTTGCTGGTTGGCAAAAGAGGGAGGCTGGGTGGGACCATCAGAGACGTAGGAGACTTGAAGCTGGGTGGGACCAGCTGAGACACAGGAGACTTGGAGCTGAGTGGGACCAGCAGTGATGCAGGAGACTGGTAGACGCAAGGCAGATCCAAGTTGCTGGTTGGAGCCAACTGAGGAGTAGAGGGACTGAAGCAAACCAGCGGAGGCCTCAGTCCACTGGCTCCACCGTGGCTGCTCGTGACCACAGCTCTGCCTTGGGCCTCCAGGAGAAGGTACTATGGGTCACTGTAACAAGGCTTCATGATTACTGGATGGTGGTCATTGACTGGGGAGGTTGTGGTGAGTAGCACCAGGACACCAGGTGGCTCTACGTAGTCTTCCAGGGGACAAACATCTTCTGAGAGGGAAAGGAGTAGATCTTCGGATAAAAGGGGAACTGCTGATGGATCCATGAAATCTTCTCTAGGTCAGTTATTCTGTTATGGTATGCTTGTGATGGGCACATTTAAAACACTGCTTCATGAAGTTTTGAAACCTTTATAAACTTTGGTTTCGAATCATTGGCTCAGAGTGCGTATCAATCTGCTAAAGTCATGTGATTTCAGTAAACAAGGCTTTATATCACAACTGTTTTGAAATGTTTCAAAATTTCAATGGTTCATTGCTAGGTCTTAACCCATGAATCATGTAGATTTACTGAGATCGCCCCCCAGCTGCGAACCATTGAACATTGAACCTTTGTAAATGTTTTAATGAGACATTTGTGTAATTAAAATTAATAGTTGTTGATAGTCTCTTATTGGCCTGTTTATCTGAGCCATTCATAGAACAAACAAAACAAGCCAAATTGATAAAAGTGTTATACAGACACTTAATATTTAAGGGTATTACTGTATACAGGACTAAATGAGCTAAATAACAAGGGACAGGTGAATAGGTTACTATGCTAACAAACAGGTACACACATGGACAGCCACTTGTATTGGTGTCCGAAACCATAGTGGACATTATTAAATGCACTCATTTAATCCCATAATGCACAGCAACAACAAGTGTAGAACGTGTGTATGCTCAACTGCTAGAGAATACCCATAATTCACTGTGAGAATGAATAGAGTGGTGCAGGTATGACGTCACTTGTAGGCCAACCGGCAGTTAGCATCGCACTGGCTCCCTCGAGAAAACCCCAATAGGATTATCCCATAGGCTTTTGGATTATTGCAAAAAATAAGCTCTGTGATAAACAAAAGTTTATGATACTTACATGTTTTGTCCATCAAGATAATTATCACAGATGAACACACTTTTATGAATTTTGAAGCCTAAATGCAGTCGCCAGAAGTAAAAAGCTAAAGGTAGGCTATAAAAGGACTATACCACAGTCCTGCAATTTCAGCATCATCCATAAAACGTAAAAGTGTCTTGAGCTTGTGTTCACCACAGACCTTATTTCAGCCATTTAACCGAAACCCCATTCAAAAACCCCATTGACGTTGAGATGAGGGGACCAGAAGTGCTAAAATGCTAACTCACTTCCGCATTTTACCTACAAAGTGATGTCATACCTGCACCACTCTGTTCCCACCTCCCTATATATATATATATAAAAACCCAATTCCAAAAAAGTTGGGACACTGTACAAATTGTGAATAAAAGTTTCAAATTTCAATATTTTATTTAGAATACAACATAGATGACATATCAAATGTTTCAAGTCAGAAAATGTATCATTTTAAGGGAAAAATAAGTTGATTTTAAATTTCATGGCATCAACACATCTCAAAAAAGTTGGGACAAGGCCATGTTTACCACTGTGTGGCATCCCCTCTTCTTTTTATAACAGTCTGCAAACGTCTGGGGACTGAGGAGACAAGTTGCTCAAGTTTAGGAATAAGAATGTTGTCCCATTCTTGTCTCATACAGGCTTCTAGTTGCTCAACTGTCTTAGGTCTTCTTTGTCGCATCTTCCTCTTTATGATGTGCCAAATGTTTTCTATGGGTGAAAGATCTGGACTGCAGGCTGGCCATTTCAGTACCCGGATCCTTCTTCTACACAGCCATGTTGATGTTGTAATTGATGCAGTATGTGGTCTGGCATTGTCATGTTGGAAAATGCAAGGTCTTCCCTGAAAGAGGCGACGTCTGGATGGGAGCATATGTTGTTCTAGAACTTGGATATACCTTTCAGCATTGATGGTGCCTTTCCAGATGTGTAAGCTGCCTATGCCACACGCACTCATGCAACCCCATACCATCAGAGATGCAGGTTTCTGAACTGAGCACTGAAAACAACTTGGGTTGTCCTTGTCCTCTTTAGTCCGGATGACATGGCGTCCCAGTTTTCCAAAAAGAACTTCAAATTTTGATTTGTCTGACCAAAGAACAGTTTTCCACTTTGCCACAGTCCATTTTAAATGAGCCTTGGCCCAGAGAAAACGCCTGCGCTTCTGGATTCAAGATTCAAGATTCAAGAGTTTTATTTGTCACATACACAGTTATATATAGAATATACAACCGGCAGTTAAATGTAAACAGGTCCGCTCCATGGACAGTGCAAATTCACAGTTAAAAACACATGGAGGAAATTATGATAGAAATAGAAATAAAAATATATATATATATATATATATATATATATATATATATATATATATATATATATATATATATATATATATATGTAGAATTATAAATAAATCAAGTAGAAAAAATAAATTAAATAAAGAAGTGGAATAAAATAAGTGAAATAAACTGTGCAGTGAGTAAACTGTAGACTTATAAATATGTGGTTAACAGAAATGTACAAAGAAGTATAATGTGCAAACAGGTTTATAACAGGTTGTTACACAGTAACAACGAGAACAGAAAGTGCAGTGCAATGTCAGTATGTCGATGTTTATCCTGAAGTGAAGTCACGTGATGTTAAGTGACTGAATTCAGGAGTCTGATGGCCTGGGGGAAGAAGCTCCTCCTGAGTCTCTCAGTTTTGGCCATCAGGCTTCGGAAAGCGCTACCAGATGGCATCAGCGTGAAATGAGGGTTTGCAGGGTGATTAGAGTCCTTGATGATTTTAGTAGCTCTACCTTTGCAGCGTTTGGTGTAGACGTCCTGCAGAGACGGGAGAGCTGACCCTGATATACGCTCGGATAAGCGCACGACTCTTTGCAGGGCTTTGCAGTCATGACTGGTGCTGTTCCCATACCACACTGTGATGCACTGAGTTAATACATCATGTTTAGATATGGCTTCTTTGACCTATAGAGTTTTAGCCGGCAACGGCAAATGGCACGGTGGATTGTGTTCACCGACAATGTTTTCTGGAAGTATTCCTGAGCCCATGTTGTGATTTCCATTACAGTAGCATTCCTGTATGTGATGCAGTGCCGTCTAAGGGCCCGAAGATCACGGGCATCCAGTATGGTTTTCCGGCTTGACCCGCATACGCATAGAGATTGTTCCAGATTCTCTGAATCTTCGGATGATATTATGCTCTGTAGATGATGATAACTTCAAACTCTTTGCAATTTTTCTCTGAGAAACTCCTTTCTGATATTGCTTCACTATTTTTCGCCGCAGCTTTGGAGAAATTGGTGATCCTCTGCCCATCTTGACTTCTGAGAGACACTGCCATTCTGAGAGGCTCTTTTTATACCCAATCACGTTGCCAATTGACCTAATAAGTTGCAAATTGGTCCGCCAGCTGTTCCTTATATGTACATTTAACTTTTCCGGCTTCTTATTGCTACCTGTCCCAACTTTTTTGGAATGTGTAGCTCTCATGAAATCCAAAATGTCTCACTTTCAACATTTGATATGTTATCTAGTATATTCTATTGTGAATAAAATATAAGTTTATGAGATTTGTAAATTATTACATTCTTTTTTATTCACAATTTGTACAGTGTCCCAACTTTTTTGGGTTTGTGTATATATATATATATATATATATATATATATATATATATATATATATACATACACATATATATAGGTGCTGGTCATACAATTAGAATATCATCAAAAAAGTTGATTTATTTCACTAATTCCATTCAAAAAGTGAAACTTGTATATTATATTCATTCATTACACACAGACTGAAATATTTCAAATTTTTATTTCTTTTAATTTTGATGATTATAACTGACAACTAAGGAAAATCCCAAATTTAGTATCTCAGAAAATTAGAATATTACTTAAGACCAATACAAAGAAAGGTATTTTAGAAATCTTGGCCAACTGAAAAGTATGAACATGAAAAGTATGAGCATGTACAGCACTCAATACTTAGTTGGGGCTCCTTTTGCCTGAATTACTGCAGCAATGCGGCGTGGCATGGAGTCAATCAGTCTGTGGCACTGCTCGGGTGTTATGAGAGCCCAGGTTGCTCTGATAGTGGCCTTCAGCTCTTCTGCATTGTTGGGTCTGGCATATCGCATCTTCCTCTTCACAATACCCCATAGATTTTCTGTGGGTTTAAGGTCAGGTGAGTTTGCGGGCCAATTATGAAACAGGGATACCATGGTCCTTAAACCAAGTACTGGTTGCTTTGGCACTGTGTGCAGGTGCCAAGTCCTGTTGGAAAATGAAATCTGTATCTCCATAAAGTTGGTCAGCAGCAGGAAGCATGAAGTGCTCTAAAACTTCCTGGTATACGGCTGCGTTGACCTTGGACCTCAGAATACACAGTGGACCAACACCAGCAGATGACATGGCACCCCAAACCATCACTGACTGTGGAAACTTTACATTGGACCTCAAGCAACGTGGATTGTGTGCCTCTCCTCTCTTCCTCCAGACTCTGGGACCCTGATTTCCAAAGGAAATGCTTTACTTTCATCAGAGAACATAACTTTGGAGCACTCCTTTTTGTCTTTAGCCCAGGCGAGACGCTTTTGACGCTGTCTGTTGTTCAAGAGTGGCTTGACGCAAGGAATGCGACAGCTGAAACCCATGTCTTGCATACGTCTGTGCGTAGTGGTTCTTGAAGCACTGACTCCAGCTGCAGTCCACTCTTTGTGAATCTCCTCCACATTTTTGAATGGGTTTTGTTTCACAATCCTCTCCAGGGTGCGGTTATCCCTATTGCTTGTACACTTTTTTTCTACCACATATTTTCCTTCCCTTGGCCTTTCTATTAATGTGCTTGGACACAGAGCTCTGTGAACAGCCAGCCTCTTTTGCAATGACCTTTTGTGTCTTGCCCTCCTTGTGCAAGGTGTCAGTGGTCATCTTTTGGACAACTGTCAGGTCAGCAGTCTTCCCCATGATTGTGTAGCCTACAGAACTAGACTGAGAGCCCATTTAAAGGCCTTTGCAGGTGTTTTGAGTTCATTAGCTGATTAGAGTGTGGCACCAGGTGTCTTCAATATTCAACCTTTTCACAATGTTCTAATTTTCTGAGATACTGAATTTGGGATTTTCCTTAGTTGTCAGTTATAATCATCAAAATTAAAAGAAATAAACATTTGAAATATTTCAGTCTGTGTGTAATGAATGAATATAATTTACAAGTTTCACTTTTTGAATGGAATGAATGAATGAATCGTGAAATAAAACAACTTTTTGATGATATTCTAATTATATGACCAGCACCTGTATATGTATGTGTCACTCTTGATTAGCTGGTACAGGTGTGTTTAATTGGGGTTGGATCTAAACTCTGCAGGACAGTGGCCCTCCAGGAGCAGGATTGGACACCCCTGGTGTAGGGACACTGACTTGATTATATCATTCACTATGCTTCATGCACTATGTGAGTGGGCAGGTGCTAAAAGTTATTTTGGTACAATTTGTTTGTTACAGTTCTCTTATTGGTGGAGATTTCTTTGCAGCATCCTGGGTAATAGTTTCCCACCAGGACTTCCGTTGTTAAAAATTATACTGGCGGCTTCGGCTAAAGCATATTTCATTGATTAACAACCTCGTAGCTCACAGTAGGTTTGCCTTTAATGGTTTATAAGTTATCTTTTAGTAAATCAATTCCCTTATGGAGAAAATGAATGGGATTTTTACTTACGGAACTCGACTGTTTCACTCTGTTGTGCTACTGCCATTAACAAATCCTCTCCTGTGGCCTCATGGGATATTAAAGTGTCCACTGGCTGTGCACTTCAGAATCTTGTCGGAAGTAGTAAGTCATCCGGGTATTTTTCACTTACTGTTTTATGAATACTGTGTATTTGGACATCTTTCTCTTTTTAAAAACTGTTTTTCTTTTTCTTACTATATACTAAGGAAGTATGCATATGCACATGCAATCTGATGGTACCTGTTAAGATAAAGAGATCATAATTTCAGTCTTTTGGGAACACCGGGCAAGTGAATATGCTACTCTCACATGTAGCGTATGTACACGTGGGGGCTATTTTTAAAAAGCTGTGAAAAGGCTTATATGGGTATGCAGACTATCAGTTAACTTATCTTTTAAAGATCAGATGGGGAGCATTTTGAAGAGAATGATCGACCAGGGGTTCTTTAACTGCTACAGCGATGTGTAACCATGCCTGACGAATATCTGCTTAGGGCAATTAGGAAACAAAAGGCCTCTTTGTTCTAAATGGGGTTGGGGGGTCGATAAGGGGACGTTAAGAAAGAAAGAAGCCTTGAGAGAGGAAAAGGGGAAGCGTCAAGGTATGAGCCAGTACTGCTGCATAGAGGAATGGTGTATAGATGTAACCTAATCTCAGAGCACAAATTAAGATCATGAATTAAGGTCATCAATAATAATAAAGTGTGTAGTAATGGCTTTTATTAGTTTTTAGAGTTTAATATTAATTCCATCAGATCAGACATGTTTTTCATTTTTATTTTTAAAAGCTCATTAAGATGAAGGGAAAATATTTTAGAAATACTCACTAATTCACTTAATTCAGTATTGCTTACAATCTAAATGCCTTTCTGTAGAAGACCTGTGGATATATTATAATTATATAATTTATTGTTTATACCGCTAGCATTTTCCCTAAACTGTTACATGAGAAGAGTTATGCCAACATAATCTACAAGAAGTATAAAAACTCTAGACAGTTTTTAGCTACTGTTAATATATATATATATATTAATCACCTAAAGGATTATTAGGAACACCATACTAATACTGTGTTTCACCCCCTTTCGCCTTCAGAACTGCCTTAATTCTACGTGGCATTGATTCAACAAGGTGCTGAAAGCATTCTTTAGAAATGTTGGCCCATATTGATAGGATAGCATCTTGCAGTTGATGGAGATTTGTGGGATGCACATCCAGGGCATGAAGCTCCTGTTCCACCACATCCCAAAGATGCTCTATTGGGTTGAGATCTGGTGACTGTGGAGGCCATTTTAGTACAGTGAACTCATTGTCATGTTCAAGAAACCAATTTGAAATGATTCAGCGAGTTCAGCTGACGTCAGTGATTTCACGGATGTGGCGCTTTGCTCCATCAACACGCTTACAGAGCAAGCCACGCAAACAATAACAATAACGTCCTTCTCAAATCAGAAACCGTGGGTGGACAATTCAATCCGCGCGGCAGTGAACGCACGCACTGCTGCTTACAACGCCGGTCTCCATTCAGGGAATATGACTGAATACAGAACGTCCTGTTATGCTCTGCGGCGTGCAGTTAAAGCCGCAAAGCTCCGATATAAAGACCGAGTGGAGTCTCATTTCCAACTCAACGACTCGCGGCGGATGTGGCAAGGTCTGAGGTCCATCTGCTCCCTTGGATCTAAATCCTCTGCGGAGGTGAACGCTGAGTTAAACTCTTTCTACGCTCGCTTTGACTGTAACCGCGGCAACGCGACTCCGCCAAGTGGCGTGTTAGAGGAAATTACTCAGAGCAGCAACAACCACGTGATCTCTGTCTCGGAGGATGAAGTTCGGAGAGCACTCAAGCGTGTGGACGTCAGGAAAGCTGCCGGGCCAGATGGTATTTCAGGTCGTGTTCTGCGGTCCTGTGCTGATCAGCTCGCCGGGTTGTTTACATCTATCTTTAATGAGTCCCTCGCTACATCTGTGGTCCCCACCTCCTTCAAAAAATCCACCATCATCCTTGTCCCTAAGAACAGTAAACCCTCTTGCCTAAATGACTACCGTCCAGTGGCTCTCACGTCTATAGTCATGAAGGTCTTTGAGAAACACCATTTGCGCCTTCATTCCTGACACTTTGGACCCTCTTCAGTTTGCCTATCGTCCCAATAGATCGACTGAAGATGCCATCTCTCATGTCCTCCACTCCTCCCTCACTCACATCGACAGCAAAAGTGGGAACTACGTAAGGCTGCTATTTATTGACTATAGCTCAGCCTTTAACACCATAGTTCCCACCAAGCTAACCTCCAAACTCCTGGATCTCGGCCTGAATCCTTCTCTCTGCCACTGGATTGAGGACTTCCTCACTGGCAGGCCTCAGGTGGTGAGAATAGGCCAGTCCACCTCCTCCTCCATCACCCTGAGTGTGGGAGCTCCACAGGGCTGTGTCCTGAGTCCCCTGCTCTACTCTCTCTACACGCATGACTGTTTGTCCACACACAGCTCCACCTCTATCATCAAATTTGCTGATGATACTGTTGTCCTGGGCCTCATTTCCAACAACAATGAGACGGCATACTTGGACGAGGTGGAGCATCTAACATCATGGTGCCAGGACAACTGTCTCTCTCTGAATGTTGGCAAGACCAAAGAAATGATTGTGGACTTCAGGAAGAGACAGCAACGGACATACTCCCCCCTCATGATCAGCGGGTCACCAGTAGAGAGAGTGAGCAGCTTCAAGTACCTGGGAGTAAACATCTCAGAGGACCTGACCTGGACTGCTCACATTCAGACACAGGTGAAACAAGCCAGGCAAAGACTGTACCACCTGCGCCAGCTGAGGAAATTCAGGGTTTCACCAGCTATCCTGAAAACGTTCTATTTAGGGGCGATAGAAAGTGTATTAACTCAGTGCATCACAGCGTGGTATGGGAACAGCACCAGTCATGACCGCAAAGCCCTGCAAAGAGTCGTGCGCTTATCCGAGCGTATCTCAGGGTCAGCTCTCCCGTCTCTGCAGGACGTCTACACCAAACGCTGCAAAGGTAGAGCTACTAAGATCATCAAGGACTCTAATCACCCTGCAAACCCTCATTTCACGCTGCTGCCATCTGGTAAGCGCTTCCGAAGCCTGATGGCCAAAACTGAGAGACTCAGGAGGAGCTTCTTCCCCAGGCCATCAGACTCCTGAACTTAACGTCACGTGACTTCACTTCAGGATAAACATCGATACACTGTCATTGCACTGCACTTTCTTTTCTCGTTGTTACTGTGTAACAACCTGTTATAAACCTGTTTGCACATTATACTCTTTATACATTTGTTAACCACATATTTATAAGTCTACAGTTTACTCACTGCACAGTCTACTTCAATTATTTTATTCCACTTTATCCTTATTTTTTACTTTTTTTTCTCTTGACTTGATTATTTATAATTCAGATACAGACAGATATATATATATATATATATATATATATATATATATATATATATATATATATATATATATATATATATATATATATATATATATATATATAGATAGTACTTTTTTATCCTATTTCTATATAATTTCCTCCTTGTGTTTTTAACTGTGAATTTGCACTGTCCATGGAGCGGACCTGTTTACATTTCACTGCCGGTTGTATATTCTGTATATAACTGTGTATGTGACAAATAAAACTCTTGAATCTTGAATCTTGAATCAACATACCCTTTACACAGACTTTTAAAGTGATGTGATCACAACTGCAGTCATTATTTTTTAGGCTGTTTGTGGAGGAAACCCTGTTTAGTGAAAATTAAAGATCAAATATCAGACCGCAAGGCTTCTATAGTTGTGGCTAATGAAGATGCACATTGTTACAGGAACATGTGTTCAGAGATCAGACAAAGGCCTGCAGGGATGCACATTTCATGCGACATAGGTGCATGCTTGTCCTGTCAATCAAGACCTATTGAAGTGAGGAGTGAGACAGATGCACATAGAGAGAGAAAGCAAGCACACAGCAGTTTTGCCTGACTCTTCTGTGGAGGCCTGCTGCTTCTTTCTCGAAGCTGAAGGATTTGCAATACATGCACGGGTGTGTGTGTGTGAGTGTGAATGGGACGCAGTGGTTTTGGCAGGATTCCATGTTTACTATAAGCTTTCTCCTTGTTTATTTGAGCGTGTGTCTCGTTGTTGCTCTTGTTCTTGGTTGCTGGTTCGTGGTAGAGAGGAACAAGGAGTCTTTCATGGTTGTCAACAGGTGCATAAGAGCTCCCTCTGCATGTCTTTGAGTGTGTGTTTGTGTTTTTTTATACATAAATGTGTGAGATTTTTTTCAAATTGGATCACAGGGCAAAGAGATAGGAAACAAGAAAACTAACATATTAAAAGAAATTACATTGTAACAAGGACATGTGCATGTTTCTAATTTTAAATGCATGCCACTATATTTCAGTAGCCTATGTGAACGTGTAAAAAAAACAACAACAAAAAAACAACAGTTTTGTTTTTAAATATTTTTTTAATTATCCAACAAAACATTGATTGGTTGATTGGTAATTATTGATTCATTTTCACAGCATTTCTATTGAATAAAATTATCTGGCCCTTTTATAGTCTCTGTCATCTCAGTATAGTCAGAAATAACAGTGTCTAGAATTACTACAGGTGCAGTAATCTCAAACGAACACAGTAAGGAAATTAATCAGTCTTTATCTCTGCCAAGTTTTCCTAGATCCATTTGTAGGCAGTGGTTTCATATATATATAGTCGTTTGCTGCCCTCTGGTGCTTAAATCATCTGGTGCCTACGTATTAAAACTGCACTTAGCCTACATCTAACCCAAAAACATAGGCTACAGGTCAGGCAGATGTTGGTTATGTTTTTATGGTCCACTTTGCCGTCACTGTAGAGGGAAAAATATAATTTTGAGATACAAGATCATGAATTGAAGAAAAAAGTTCAAGATCAAAAGTTGAAGACAATACATGGTAGGCTACTAGGTTTTATATATATATATATATATATTGATTGATTTGGCTGATTCACATTACTGTAGCGTTTTCATGAGCACATAATTTTGTTACTCAAAAAAGCAGCCACGTGTGGGAATGTTTGCCGTGACCCGGATTCGAACCGGGGTTGCTGCGGCCACAACGCAGAGTACTAACCACTATACGATCACGGCACTGGGCTGGTCTGCCAACAGCCGGCAGATAGTTCACTACCGCATCCTTGTGGGATGAATGGAAACTGCGCTGTATACAATCCCAACATAATTTATATATAGGTTACCTAAGTAGTCGCACATTCTGACTTCGACAAACGATGTTATCTGCAAATTTTAAAGTGTAACCAAACTGTAAGTTGTTATATGACCAAAAGCAATAATAAAAATAAAAAAAACAATTTCTTTCAGTGAAGATTTTAATTTATCCATGTCAAGTTGAGTATATTTACAGATGGACAGACAACCTGAGTAGCACAACGTTCTCGAACAATATGTTACTAGACAGCTGCGCCTGACAAATTGCCGCTTTTTCTGTCACAGTAAATCAATAACAAGTGTAAAAACCACTGCCTCATATCTTCACTGCCGTGACCCGGATTCGAACCGGGGTTGCTGCGGCCACAACGCAGAGTACTAACCACTATACGATCACGGCGAGCTATGCCAGCAGATAGGTTTCAGTGAGCAGTCACACAAGAGTAAGCTTTTACAATTACAATTTAACCCTATAAAGACAGCAGTTAGGATATTAGGATACTGTTTGTTTCGGCTGTGGCATCGCAACAATAATCTCTGAACAAATATGCTGCTATAAAACGTCTTTTTTATACTCTGTGGGCTTAATGTTTCACTTCTGGCTTCAAGTAGATATGATGTAGGCACTCTGTTATCCTGTTTTTTTAAGTATTAAACCACAAAATTAAACCGAATAAATTGTCGAAACAGCTGTTTATTAGAGTTCCAAGGTAAGAGTTACAGGTTTCTACGCCATAAGGAGACAACTTGCTTTTTTGGAAAAAGTGAATGAATGGGACTTGAACAGAGCAGAGCGAGGTCACTGGCGCGTGCTCCATGCGAGTTTCACGTGTTACATTAGAGGATGATGCAGTCGACATACGTTCTTCTGTAAAACTGTAAAATGCGTCTTGCGAAAGTGTTAATCTACACTATGATTTATTTCACATCAATCTGCTTGCAGTCTAGGCCCGGTGATACAAATATGGCCTTGTGGCGCAAGATGAAAAAACGTCCCGCGTCAACTACATATTCATGCTATCTGGCCACTTAAGAGTAAACACTCCCAGAATACTCGACAAACGCTTTACTTGTTTTGCATTTTTGCAGCGAGCGAAAACTGATTGTGAGTTTTTTTTGTTTTGTTTTTGTTTGTTTTTTAAACGTTAGTGTTGCATTTATCCTAACACTGAACAGAGCTTCCAGTTGTGAAGCTGAATTACTCGAAACATGTAAAATATGATATGAAATTATAGCCTGAATTTTATTTTTTCCTCAAATATTTCTCACATATTCCACACAATAATCTTTCTTTACATGGACATGAGCCTGAACAATATGAAAATTATCATTGATCAGTTTCACGTTAATATAGGCCTATACACCTGTGAATCTATGCCTTGATAATAGGAATGAATTAAGGATAAAATAATCGGAAAACATAGCCTAATATAGTTTTATAAATACAAATTAGTGCAGTTTTTAACCAAACGCATCATGACTGCACATTTGATATTTATTTATTTAAAAAATAAGGAAAAATAAATCAATAAAAAGAACAATGAATGTGCATGTTTTTCACCCTTAAGAGAAATATTACCTGTCCTACTGAGACCAAAATATCTAGACTTTTTTTTTTTTTTTTTTAATAATTATTGATTTTCATAGACAATTCTAATTCTGGCTCAAAAAAAAAAAAAAGCACTAGAATAAATGTGACATTATATAATAGCCTACAGTTAGAAACCCTGCTAATTAATGTGAAATAAGCTCTTATAGGCTATGTCTCGGAGAGGAATGATATGGGATATTATCAGTTACCTTACAATAAATAAAAAAAAAACATCTAATAATAATGTAACATCTCGTGCAACTATGATTGCACAAGGCATATAGAACAGATCAGTCATGGAATCACTTAAAAAAGGGTGGTGCCGTTTATTCAAAAGCAGCAGGTCATTGTTTTGCATTAAATGTACATTTCAGCTCAACTGTTTACCAGTTTTACAAATCAATTTGCACGTTGCAAGCAACGATATTTTTATAACAATAAATATAGCCTATCGATGTAGCATAATTAATAATGAAGTAATATTCACTCGTAGGACGTGAATGCTCACTGAACAGCGAAATACTAACTTCCCTAACCCGTGAGAACATGAAAACACGTTTTAATCGTTCGAGTCCCATCTCTTGGTCTAAAAAAAAAAGAAACGGAATTTTGTGATAATTTCTAGAGACATTTGAAACGAAATATTACCTTGATACCGCTACTCACTGATGCACCAGCTATACACAACGTAGCATAAGTAAAACGATAATTAATGACTAGAAAAGTTAGGCTTTGAGCGTCTAGAGTCGACAGAATACAATACCTCTGTACATGAAATGTAACTTACGGAGGCGGTCTCGAGGCTCGCTGCGCGCACGGCACATAGGCTATCCAAACTCGTGTGAAACTCCACAGGCACAAGTGAACAGATCTTTACAATCTTCAGAAGGACATCGATCTTTCTATATGTTTATGATCTCCTGTCCTCCGCTCGCCACTGAACTTGCCAAAGTTTACATAGGTATAAGAATTTGGAGCCCTTTCGCTTCATTTCGTATCACACTCCACCTACTCGATATAATGTTCCAGCAAGCACTGTGTTTGTTGTTTCAAACACAGGGCTTGTTTGTTTGTTTCACAAGTGTGACAGCGTAAAGGAGAACAAACGATTCAATCTATATAAGTCGTTTATCTTGACACATCCGTTTAGTTAGCCACGAGTGCTGTCACAACCAAGACGAACTTTTCGACGTGACAACTTGTGTCGTGCAGAGCAAAGATGACAATCCAGTTATAAAACGAAAACAGTTATTTAAAGGTCTTTGTATCGGAAAGATAAAAATGGAATTTATGATAGCCTAATGATATTTCTTCTGCTGAAATGATAAAAAAAATAACAGATACAAATGTTATTAACAAAATTACGAACGATTAAACATAATTATTTGTCATATTAGGCTACATGCAGCGTTTAAAGTGATAGCCTCTGCTTAGATCGATTGACAATTTTGTAATGACTGACCTAAATGAAAGACACAAGGAATTGTTTTGTTGAGATCACCACTAAACCGTCTTATAGCATTTAGAAGAAAAAAAAAAAAAAACGAAAAAAAAAAAAAAACAAAACAACAACAACATTTAATTCGTCAGACTTGATTATCATTCAGATATATTGTCTGTGCTGTCTGTTATATGACTAGGCTACACTTTTTTATTTATTTATAGGTGACATGACTAATCCATACACCGTTTACTGTCTCCTTTTTAATGTTTGATAGTGCCTCATTTAATGGCACCTGTAAACACGCTCAAATGAATGCGTGTTTCATTGTGGTTGGACTCGTGCGTGCGTGCGTGTGTGTGTGTGTGTGTGTGTATGCGCGCGCGCGGCGCTCTGGTGTTCTGGGATCAATGCCATTATTGTACTCTCTAACAGTGGTGACTTTCTCTGCTATATCATTCAAAATCTTAACAATGGTTTAGCAATACAGCCTATAGTATATTTCTACCGATTTAAAGATGGTTTGTAACTATTATTAGGAAGTCATCAAAGTTTAACAATGCTAAATCGGACACACACTAACAAACAAATGTATGAAGGGGGATAAGTACGAGAACCGTTATTATCAATTTAATTAAAATGTAATTTCCTTAAGAAAAAAAATGCGAATTTATTTGTGGGAATTTATTTGCTCTCATGCCTGTCCACAAGGAACCTTTCTTAATCCCCAATGCCAAAATGCACGGAGGTAGGCTATTTGACCTATCTTCAGCCACTAGTCTAAATTTTGCTCGGTCTCGCTTTGATGGGACTTGGTCAATGTTAATATGCAAATAGTGACACTGCCTGCCGAGCGGAAGTGAGGGGCCTAGGGCATGGAATGGCGAGCGGAGCTCCACCGGTGCGCCAGCCAATCAGAAACGAGGATGTAATTCCAAATGCGCAGCTACGTTTGGCTGCTGCCTGCGAGCAACAGCGACGACAGACAGAGAAAGTGAAGGCGCAGACCTACCCACTTCCAAAAACTCAGCCTATTCTGGACCGCGTTCAACTCAACCACCAAAAGCTATCCAAAAAGACTGACCTGCAGAGGAAGGAAGATAAAAAATATCTGAGGTGTTCGCTGACTTGATTTTGCCGCTTGTCTGCCAAGAATTCTCTTCCGGTGTTCATTTTTGTAAGCACTACAACGTGAAACGAAAAGAGAAAAAAATAAAAAAGCACAATTTTTTGAACTTGAGACATGTGAGCGTACCGGCTTCAATTTCATCCGGCCTCCAGGAACCCCCTTCAATTCCATGCAATACAGTGCAATGGTACGTTATGATGGAAAACACTGTCTTACTAATATTTGTGAATATTTTTCTCGAGTTGCTGTGTTGCGCGTATGTAACCGTAACAGAGCATTACGTTTCGAGGTTGAACTGAACAAGACACTTTAAAACTGCTGACAAAATTATAGTAATGTTGGATTGTTTATGTCATGCACTGGCAAACGTCCTATATGGGTCATATTGTGTCAGAAGTCGAGTTTGTGCCTCTTGGCATGCATCCTGTGTTAGCTAAAACTCTCCCCTATTGAATAGCAGTGCGCTTCTGGCACGGAGCAGCAGCGTGAATACCTGGACAAGCCGTGTTGATATTTACTCACACGGTTCTCCTGTCATTTAAATGCTTGTCTGGGGCTGTTTTACGTAGCGACACTTGCATTGACACTGTAACTTTGTTCTTCGATACTTGAAATCTAAGAAACATTACGCTATGCACACGTCGATGTTTGTTTGAAGAATAGCCGAATGTTTACGTCCATAAACCGAATCATTGTTTTACCATGAACAGTGGACTTTGGTGCGTTGCGCTTTTGTTGCGGTCCATTGTAGTTAGCTTACATTTTAATAATTGATACAGTGTCCTTCATAAAGTCTTTGTTGAGCCTTGTGGACTTATGAGTTGGACGGAGGGGGTGGGCTTTGACTTCGACACAAGATGCCGATGTAACGCGAAGGGAATCATTATCTGTCCAACAAACAGACTGGCACTGTGCTCTTCTCTCACTGGGATACGTGATAGAACCGTGCACTGCTGTTTCTCTCCTTTCTCGCAAAATGTACACCGTTTTCATATAGGCTACTGCTCTTTTAAAAAGCACTGAACATTGATAAAATAATTAATTTATTCAGTTTTGAGTTCTTTTGAATACAAATGCTACAGGCCCACACATTTGCGTCATTAATAAACCGTGTTTAACAAGTGTATGATGTAATACCAAAACCTTTATGTTTTGTAAGTAATGTCATATCTCAGTATTGGCTTTGTAATAGCTGATAGTGAAAGTAAACCTAACCAACTAAAGTCTAGACAAAGGATAGTCAATAGCCTAACTTTCTTTATAGGCCTATTCCTGATATGATATGATTTGATCATAATCATTATATTTTGTGGTCTGTATAAAATGTAATCAAAGACAAAGGCAAAAATTATATTTATATAACTAAAGTAACATAGATGCAAACTATGATCAATGTATAAGATTCATGCACTTGTTTCTTTAAACAAGATATCAATGGCCTAAATTGTTTTAATTTGTAATTGAAGAAGCAAGGAAAAATCTTAGTTCTACTGTATATTGTGCTCGCTTCATCGTGTTTCGTAGTTTTACTTGCCTGCCCAAAGTCCCGACCACATAAAAATGACATTTGGATAAAAAGTGGGACATTACTTAAATCTTTGTCAATGTCACGGAGGTGCAGTCGAGGTGGGCTGGAGATATGGGATATGCGCTTGCTGGAAGAGGAGGAGTATGACTGTGTAATTAAAGGCGGAAAAAAAAAAAAATCTTCAGACTGATTTGTTAGGCTCCAGCAGACTAGAGGGTGTTACCGGCCCATATTATATCAAGTTTGAAAAGCAAACACATGATCAGAAATTAGGCGCCTTCAAGTTTTCTGATTGCACGTGCAATATTTTATTCAAGATTCCTATTTGAAACTCAACTCTCAGATTCCGGTAGCTTTTTACTCAGCAGCGGGTTCACCTCACGCGCTGTGGATACGTCTAGATTCACTCCGTTTACAATCTGTTGTGCTCTTAAATAGTCGTCGGGATCGGTTAAATGCAAAGTGTGGGATCTCCAGTTGTTCTCTGTTGCCGGATAAGAGCGTGTTTTTTTTGAATGAGGATATCAGGTCTTACTCAAACGTGCACGGAGCAGCACGGGCTCTGAAGAATGAAGCGATAATATCAATCATCTGATACCCTTCAGGACTTTGATAACCGCGCGATCTACGATGTATTCGCCGATTTGTCTCACACAGGTATATTTTATAAATTTGAATTTTCACTGAATAGGTCATTCTTTATGCTTGTTTGTGTACATTATTCACTGCACGTGCTTTTGATTCATAAAAAAATGCTGCAGTTATAGGCTATTACGCATTTATTGTAGCTACACTTCCCTCTTGTCTTTTTAAAGTTCAAAATCGTATTTGAACAACCTCTTCGACGTCGTGTCTTATAAAAGACGTGAGAAAATCGATTCATTTAAACTTAACTGCAACCTTTAAATTCCCTCCGGAAAATAAAGATTCAATTTAAAACCTAAAACCGTTTTTTTAATTCATCAAAGAGCCTTTTATTCTCTAGTTAGTTAGAAAACCACATACGTAGGCTACTGGTTCTTTAAAGTAGACAAAAAAGCAATACCTTAATCTGATAAACCTATGACTAGTAGTAGGAACTTTTTTAATCTTCAAAGAACCATAACGTAAGAACCCTGTAGAGAGAGAAATGGTTCATGATAAGATGTTTCTTTGAAGAAACGTATTTTTTGTGTGTGTGTGCAGTCGATTTTAATTTTAAAGCGATTTGTATAGGACTTCTAAAAATCTTAATGTATAGGCTATGTGATAGAATGCAGCTACTCAACTCATTGCGCACATCACATAGGCGAAGCTAAAGACGTTTATTTGAATAATCACTCAACAGACAGGTGTTTAGCCTAAATCTAGCTAATTTTATGGCGTCTGTAAATGTATTTTGAGTTAAAAACTTGACTAAACAAGTTAACAGCAGGGAGATGCTATTTCAAGCGCGAGGTTATGACAGTGACTTTGAATGCACTTTTTGAGAGCTCACCGTTTTATCCTCACCTTTCTTTGAGAAAACTTGTTTTAGTTTGTGCTTGGAGCTTCTCTCACAGAGTGAATTAAGATGAAAACAATGATAAGGTTGATTCAGCGGTTGGACAGAGTCCGCCGGCTTTGGCTGACACAATTTTACTGTTTATATTTTCCTTGGCACCAGAGAGTGATTGACTGAGATATGGTGAGTACAGAGGACCTCGAGCCTGCGCAGCCAACAACCTCGTGCTACATTTTGAACTATTAAAAACAGAAATTCGTGTGATTTTGGTTTAAGGACATTATATGAAATATTGCATAACAGCTGCTATGATAACAGATCAATGTAATGTTTTTATTTTACATTACATTTACATTCATTTTAACTACAAGTTGTAGGGATGCAACAATGTGTGATCTTGCAAGGCCTCAGAAATGTATTGATTTAAATTCATTATGGCAAGAATAGTAATGGAGAGAGATCCTTTTTTTTTTTTTTGCATACTATCAGTTATTATGCAAAATGTGGACATCATATGTTGCATGCAGTTGTGACAAAATAAAATGTATATAAAGCTTGCTATCATTTAAAAATAATTAAATTATCATCTGATGTGATTTGTTATGAAAATCAGCACTTTGAATGTACTTTAATTTTTATACATTCCAGGACTACACCACATAATGTGAAAACTCACACTCTTCAGCGAGTTACATATTTCTTGTGCAACATTGTTGCATGAAGGATTACACATGCATTCCTAAGTTGTGTAGTTTGTATTATATTTTTACAGTGCTGGAGTGTGGGCTGTGTGGGGGGCTGTCACAGAAATATAGGCAGTGGTATGCTGGATGTGGTTTCCCAAAGAGCTGCCGCACGCCTGCACACAGAACAATATGTGGTTTAACTCTTCTTCGATCCATTCACTGCAGTCCTTGTTCATTTTTCAATGTGGCGGTGAAAAAAATGACATAGAAGTTTGCAGAGTGAGTGTGTGTGTATAAGTCTTTTTCATTGTGTTGAGATTTTCGCACACACGCTTTCATTGTCTTTTTACTTTTTAATCTCATCCATTGGTAAAAATGTACAATGCTTATTGATCTTTTTACAAAAAAAGATCTATAAAATAATAATTTTATTTTGTTGAACTAAAAAATTATAAAGGGCAGCTTCAGAAAGCGGTAGTTGTCTTTTAGTGTTTAGTGTGAACAAATATCCTGCTGTTCTATTTTATGTTTTAAAACATGATTGAAATTGCTTGACAATATTTAATCATTTCTCTCTCTGAGGTGATGAGGATTATATATATATATATATATATATATATATATATATATATATATATATATATATATATATATATATATATATATATATATATATAAAAAAATGTCACTCAGTGGTTTGTAAAATTGACAACTGAGTTTGTAGTGTAAACCTATATATCAAGTTGAAGCATATGAAGACGAAAAAAAAAAGGCCTTAGACAATTGCGAATTAGCCGTGCCGCTTATTTAAGGAGTCGGGCCGCTTTAGTTTTGGTTTGGCATTTTAATGCCACTCTTACCAGCCCTGAGGCCCAAAGAATGTGGCTTTTGTGCCAAGATGTCATTTTCATTGTCCGTCTAGATTTGATTTTTGGAGGGCCTTGGAATAATTGCAGTACATTAATGCTAATAAATTAAGTGATTCCCAAGGACCGCAAACACCTCCTCATAGTCAAGAGTAAAAGCTGAAGGTGTACAATTGATTTAACCCCCACCCCCCACCCCCTGCTTTTCTTCACTCTTCTGTGTTTAGTTAAAAGCCGTACCTAGTACTTCTGGCCTTGGGAAGGTTTGTTCTGTCATTTTACACAATAGACATGTCTCCATTTGTGTTGCTTTCTTTGCAAGTGTGGTTGACAATCATGCCCTCAGCTGTACTTGTCCAAGGCATTTAGAGACTATCTTTTGGGTTTTCCAGGATTCTGAGAGGTTCTGTGGGGCTCTGTGGCAAGGGCTGTTTCAGGAATGCAGGGCGCTTTGATAAGAGATCTGGAAGTATGGGGGTGCTTGCTCTCTTGTGCCAACACGGACTGGTGCTTTGAGCGTGGCTGGAGACGGAGAGTGAGTGAGTGAGTGAGAGAAGGGGGGTAGAGAGAGAGAGAAGGGGAATGAGAGACTGGTGATTCTGGAACTGTCTGCTCTACACTGGCACGGTGCTGGCACGGCGTGGGCAGACACGGTAAACAGTGGCATCCTTTTTCTGCGTGCTTCCGACACCTGCAGGCAGGCCAGCGTTACCTGCAGTCGCAGTGGAAATGGTAGATGAATGTTTCATGTTGATGCTGTAAAATCTAATTTTAACTAACTTTAGTGCTTAAAAGTTCTCTAAAAGCAAGACTAGAGTTATTAGAAAAGTATATTTGCAACCGGTATTTGTAACTGTAACTGTAATGCTCTGTAATGCAATGCTTTTTCTGGACCATTAAATGGTCATTTGTTTAACTTTATCTACTTTTGTGTCTTATAAATGTTCTTTATCTGCAATGTTTTCTAAACAGCTTTTATTTTTTTGGGTTGCACATGCTCTTGGCTAATTCAGATGAGAACCCATGCCAAAAGGTCACTTCTGCTTCTGCTCAATTTTTCTCCTTATCCCCTCTCTCTCTTCTCAGGATGAGTTTCATCCCTTCATCGAGGCACTGCTCCCTCATGTCCGTGCCATAGCCTACACCTGGTTCAACCTGCAGGCACGAAAGCGCAAGTACTTTAAGAAGCACGAAAAGCGGATGTCCAAGGATGAGGAACGGGCCGTCAAAGACGAGCTACTTAGCGAAAAGCCTGAAATCAAGCAGAAGTGGGCGTCTCGTCTCCTGGCCAAGCTACGCAAGGACATCCGGCAGGAGTACCGGGAGGACTTTGTGCTCAGCGTAACGGGCAAGAAGCACCCGTGCTGTGTTCTCTCCAACCCCGACCAGAAGGGCAAGATCCGCCGAATCGACTGCCTGAGGCAGGCTGATAAAGTGTGGCGGCTGGACCTGGTGATGGTCATCCTGTTCAAAGGTATTCCGCTGGAGAGCACAGATGGGGAGCGGCTGGTCAAGTCCCCACACTGCACCAACCCGGCACTTTGCGTTCAGCCCCACCACATCACTGTCTCTGTAAAAGAGCTGGACTTGTTTCTGGCATACTATGTCCAGGATCAAGGTAAGTGCGAGGGGAGGTTGGGAAATAACATTTCTTGATTTGATTTGCGTGTGCTAATTTAACTGGCAGGTTCAAGGGTGTAGAGACAAAATAAAATGAATGTAATTTCCAATTGTAATAGCTATAAGAGTAAGGGCATTCATTTCTTGTTTCACACGCAAAGAAAGTTTCAAACGGATGTATTTTGGTACATTTAAGTATTAAAATGATTTGTATTTTAACACATTTGACATTTTACAGATTAGTTGGCATTTAAAAAGAGAATGAGTAACAAACATTTGTTGTATGCGCTGGAATCACATACATTTGTAAAAATGAGCTAGATACAGATATTTCAGCAGAATTATTAAGCAGCACTTTTTTTACGACCAGTCAGTATCAGAATACAATACAACATTTACTTGTTTTAATTCTATAGAAATGATATACTCCTATTATATAAATGCATGCAAAATATGTATTACATAATGAGAATTTGTGCAAATGGCATACTTACACAATACCATTCAATTAGTTCTATTTTTTCCCCTTGTTTGTTTTTAATGACTAGATCTGGTCTGGTCATTTTCACAGTTCTTTTCATTTATTTTCACATTTTTTTGAGCTAGTTTATTTTAGCAAAGTAAAAGAAACTGGTCTAAACTCCTCTGCACACTTACATGTACCTTCACATTTATTCATTTAACATGTACAAAATGACTTACAAACGAGGAAGGCTACAACATAAAATATTCCTTTTATTTCCATTTTAAGTTTTCTGTTTGAAATGTATTCATTTGGACTTCATTCATAATTTCCAGGGGGCAACAATTCAGGTTTTGTATAAGAATCACTACACGACAAAAATAATTTTAACGTCATAGAAGTGTTGCTTTTGTGAATATGTAAATGTTTTCATTAACGTCAGGCATGGCACCTCCATTTTGTGAAACTGAAGTGCCAGGGTAAGCAGAAGGCAGAGCGGAGGGACAATAATGGTTGCCACTGGCACCATGGTTGGCATCAGACTCTCTTTTGTGTCTTTGTAAGATGGAGTGCATTCGCCTGTTGGCACTCACGCGGCAGCCTAAAGCTCTCGTATACTGCTCTGAATTGACCATAGTCTCCACTCTCATTTACAAATAACATGTTTGACATATGAAGTAATTTGTATATAGATTCTAACAGATAGATTTTATGTATTTTCAGAATGGTTTACTGTTTGTGTAGCATAATCGTAGTGGCTAACTCATGTTATAACTGTTACTCACTAAAGATATTTCTGACCTTTATATAATCAGAAAAAAGAAGAGTATGGAAGAAACTACTGAAGTAAATAAGTGTCAACAAATTAATATTGGGTTCTATGTGAACAGCTTACCATGGCGGTGCGGTATATTTTGCCTTTAGTATCCAGTGCCCATCTCTAGACAATGCCCTCACATTGTGCCAGTGCACCCAGGGCGGCCATTTTGTTAGCGTTGTGCCAGGAGAGTGGTAGGAAGAGTGCCAGTGACTGAGGATGGCCGTTGATATCAAACCCTCTTTGTCTGCTTACTGCATGCCTTTGATTCGTTAGTTGGCATCCGCAATGCAGTGGGCATGGAGGAAAGTTTCCTGACAGCGGTGGAATGGCAGTTGACATTATTCACTTCCAGCTAAATAAAACCGAATGTAAAGCAAAAGGAAATCTTTACCCACACCATAAGGAAATTGTGGTTGTGGTCTGTGGCAGATGAATTGAAAAACTAAATTGTGTTCAGTGCTCAGCTGATATTGACGTCCGTATGCCAGCGAAGGGTCCCTTTGTGGTGACTACAAGCCATTACTGCTTTTGTTCAATTTATTTCATAGAACGTTTTACTTTTTTCTCAGTATAATTGTAAGTGTTTTCACACATGTTGTGTGTGTGTATACTCTTAGTAATTCATCTCATGGTCTGGTTTAAATTTAAAGGTGTTTTAACCGCTATCCGCAGCACCTGGGATCCATAGGGGCATCAAACAGTTTGCCTCGGGTTTATGGATGAAGGCTTAGCAGACTCACCGCTGTTTGTGAAAGCACCTTAGTAAATGCCCAGCTGAATCCCCATTGAAAAGGTGGTGAAGAGGACAGGAATGAGGGGCGGCAATCTTGTTGGTGGGCATCGTGCCATGCCCTGCCTCTGCACTTCACCAAGTCTGGCCATGCCATTTGTGCAAGTATCTGTGCCTGTGCATGTGCTGTGCATGCGCTGTTCTGCTCCATTCTCCATAAATGATGATAACATTATCAAGATCACAGTTATTCTCTATTAAAACATTTCAACAGTATTCAGAACACCATATTTCCAGCAAATGAGAAAACAAAAGACAGGATACTTTGATTCTGTTTAGTGTGATTGGCTCATTTCTGTTTTTGTAGTCTTTTTTTAGTACTTTCTACTTGTATATTTTTCAAATATATATATATATATATTAGCTGCAACTATCCACGCTTTGAAACTTTTCAGCTAAAGTTGCTTGGACTGTTCCAGCTATTGCAACTCTTTGATTGCACATTGGCTCTGCAAGTCAAGTCTGTACATGTGAAGTGATGATAATTTCACTTCAGAACTCATAAATCATGACTCTCACTTACCAGGCCCCTTTCAGACAAGGGAAGTATGCTAATAATTTGTATTGTATGATGGATGACGTGTTTCATTAATGCACCTTTGTTTTTTGTGTCTGCTGTGTTTAATACTCTGAGGAAAAATGTTGGTATAGGCTTTTTATACTAGAACAGTGACTAAGCAGAAATTGATTTGAAAAGGGACCAGCTGGTTTATATCAAACAGGCATTTTTCATTTTAACCCAAGATATTTATTTTCCATCACATTCTGGAATATATTCACAACCTTTATCTCAGTGTTTACATTATCCTAAACACATGACATTATTTTTCAAATAAACACAAAACCTCAAAAATGCTAGTGTAAATTAAGTGCCGGTTTAAGCCTTTCATAAATATTTACATTTATCTGGCAGTTGGTTTGTTTCAAATACCTAGCTGTCCTTTTGTAAAGCTAAATAATTGAAGAAAATTAATGAACAATTAATAAATAAATTTGACCTATGTCGTCAAAAATAGCAACAATAAACTGTCATGGTTTGTGCAGGCACAGCCAGTGTTACTCAACAACTAGAAAGTGTTACACAATCGCAAGAGCTCAACGTATCAGTAACAGTGTGAAGGTGTCGTGATTTCCTGCCCAAACTCCCTAGTGTTTATTTTGGTCCCCTGTGAAGTAGCCAGTGTTTTATTGGCCGCTTTTCTGGTGTCGGATGGATTATTTCTCATTTGTTCTAGCATGTTAAAGAGGTCTGTTTTACGACTGCAGGACTTAGCTTTTGCCCCCGGTGTCAAGACCTCGCTAAAGATGTGGAAGGTGTCATGTGAAGTTTAATTGAGCACAACAGATCTTTGAAAACAAGGTGGTGACCTGTGGCGCGTGGGGGCAGGCCAGGGGGTCGTTTCGGGGGGCACCTGGACCCCCAGCTGACTCATGACCTCTGTATGTCTGGGTCAGCAGAGCGGTTGCCAACTCCTTCAGAAGAGCTGGTCATTCATCAAACTCCCTCTCTCAACTTGCCAAAACCCCCAACACACAAATACACACACATACACTGAGTTCCCTATTGGGCCTTTATTTGCTGTGTGTGTGTGTGTGCTCTGTAGAGGAGTTGTTTGTGGCTAGTTTTCCAGCTGACTGAGTATACGGCATGGTCAGGACTAGCCAGCGTGACCTAGAGGTCATCACCCTTGTCAGAGACTAAGTACAGCTTGTGGTTTTTGCACTTTCACTTTTTCTCCCTGTCTGTCTCCTCCTATCTAATACACTTTGTCCCTGATGTCCACATACATGGAAAGTTAGACCAGTCCAGAAGTATTCTTGAAACCACCGTGTGATTGCTCTTCCTGATTATGGGCACTAGAGAAAACTATGATGGAGCGATAGGCGGATTGTGTAATTTTTATTGTACAAGCATAAGAGGTATTTTAGGGTTAAGGAAAGTGAAATAAAGCCGAAATACAACAGATTGGATTTGGGTGTGTTGCTCAAGCTGTGTTGTCCAATTCTTGAACGAATGATTCTTATAGTCAAGTCAAGCACATCGTTTACATCTTGAGACTTCGTTGAGACTTGAATCCATACTTACTGACTGGTTTATCATATGACAAGGTGGACATTATGAGTAATATTTCATTAGGAATAAATGTAAAAAATATTTTACCACATTTTTGTTTGTTTAGTATTGTTGTTTAGTGCATATAAGGCCTGTTATTGGCTTGTATTTATGAAATCTCTAGAGAGACTGTGAATCAACTGTGTAAACACACCTTTTGTGTAATTATTTTAAATGTATTTTTGTTGAAATTATTTGTTGAAATTTGAAAGTGGTAATGAATCATTAATGGAATTAACTGGGACCATTAAATTCTTTACGATTACCATCCCTATTCTCAGCTTTTGTTTTCTATGCGGAACTCTGCATTTCTAAACCCTAGCAATGTTCCTTTACGTCCATGGGATGCATCGTCCCCATTGGAAGCGTTCACTGACGCAATAATGAGAAAAGGACAGCTGGCTGGGACGAAGCGCACACACAAGCCCATTGACAATTTGGGGCCATAACCAAACTTGAAGGAAAACCGATACAGAATTACAAGTGTATGGAATGCAACAGGGCCACAGCATTTGTTTTTGTTTAGTCATTTATTTATTTATTTGCTAATTGTTTCCAGTGAGCCCTTGTGGCGGAGGCAGTCATGAGTTTGTCCTTTGGAGAGAGACATAAAGTGTTCAGCACATCCACTTGATGGCCCGCAGCTACTGACTCGCTCCCAAAAATCAGTACAGATGGTTCATTTTTCCGCTCTCTCTTTTTCTCTCCCTTGCTCCTCTGAACCGCGCATTTGTTGGTGCTTTGCTTTCAAAAAAGAACTACAACGCACGACTTGGTTTCAGTTGTGGAAATGAAAGGCAATAGCTTCTGTTTGATGTTTTAGTACACTGGTGTACCGCCACATTAAACATAAAGAGGGAAAGAGAAGGAAGGAGGGGGGTGGTGGAGGAGCAGTGAAAGGATTTGCCACTACGACTTCAATCCAGACGATAATCTTAGTGGCCTGTGGGTGTTGTGAGTGCTTTTCTGCTGAGTTTCCTCCGATTAAAGTCTGATTGACTAAAACACACATTCAAATGTTTCTTTGCATCTCTGTTTATTTTTTTCTTGAGAACACTCCTTTTCTTTAGAACTGAAAGAAATCCTTACTAAAAAGCAGATTAAACAGTTTTTATTCCAGAAACACCATTTGCTTTAGCTACTAGTCCATTTCAAAGTATTTAAGCTGCAATTTTATGGTGGCATATATGTAGAGCAGTTGTGCAGGCTGTTGAATACCAGAGCAGAGATAAAGACAGGCATACGCTGGCCTTATTTAACCCCCACCATCCATTTGGTTTTCTGTGGAGGAACTTGATCCCCTTCTACTCCAAGCAGCCCAATGGTACAAGGCCATCTGATCGCATCCCACTGGATCAGTTTATGATGCAAGCATAACAGGAATGTCACTGGAAAACATTCGGATCAACCGTGATACTGCGGTCAAATCTGCCATACAAATCTACAGATGCGTCTGTGATCTCTGAGCTGGAGCGGAGAGGGGGATGAGGTCGTAGTGCGTTTGTGCTGAGCATGCAGTGAGGTCTCTAAAGCAGAGGCTGCAGTACTGATTAGTATTCTGCATGGCCCGCAGTGACTAGCTCACGCAAAAGCCATAACCTATCGAACACATTCCCTTAGTCTAATCCATTTAGAGCTCCCTCCAGCTCTCTGGCCTCCCTTATTGATCCCCCAACCCCCATCTCTGTCCTCAGTCTCTCCTCTTAGCCCCGCTGTTGGTTCAATTCAGTGGTGTACTGTTACTCCACATGCTGCTGCAAAGGAAATGTCCCCCACCCTTTCATTTGTTCTCTCGCTCTCTCCTTTCTGTCGTGCTGTCTTACATTCTGCACTTTGTTTCTCTTCTACCTTGTTGCTTTCTTTCTTTCTTTCTTTCTTTCTTTCTTTCTTTCTTTCTTTCTTTCTTTCTTTCTTTCTTTCTTTCTTTCTTTCTTTCTTTCTTTCTTTCTTTCTTTCTTTCTTTCTTTCTTTTGTTTGTTCTTTTTGTCTGTTCTTGCTTTTGTCTTTCTTGAGTTATTTTTTGAGTTAGAAAGAATATACTTTTTGTTCTTATGTTCTTTCTTGATTTGCTCAAGAAGAAATCTTTAATTATTTTCTTTTAGTATTTACTTGTTCTTGAGTTCTTTGCATTCTTTCTTTCTTGCTTACTTTTTTTTTGCTGTTCATTGCTTTTACACCACACAATTTCCCTCTAAGGTGCCGCATTCAAGATTTTATAAACAGGCCTCATGAGTTTATATCTGTGTAAATAAGATTATGTATGTGTTGGAGAGTGTGTTTGTGTATGCTATCTCCGGGACTCTTTGTTGACTGAATACCCTCAGGCTCAAGCACACTATAACCTCCCTCGCCTTCTTTCACACATAAATCTTTGTGGTTATGAGGAGTGTGGAAGGGTCTGTGCTGCAATGTGGGTGCTGCTTCACCCTGCGTTTGAGTGGGTGTCTGAGTGTGTGGTCGGGAGAAGGGATATTCCCTTTGGAATGTTTTATCAAAAGTGGTGGAAGCGCAGCCTATCACGAATGTTGACTTAAATGCCTACCATCATGAAAAAATGGGAAAGTATGTTGGAAAATGAACTCTATATTCAGGGGTCACAGACTTTCCTGCTTTGCCTCTTGGCTTTTTTGTTTCTTTTTTTTTCTAAACACTTATCTTGTGTTGCTCAAAGCTGCTTCCAAACAACCTCACGTCATTGGTGTAGACAGAGGCTTTGTGAGAACCCAGAATGCATTGGTGATCCCTGGGGCCCTCTTGACAAGAGGACCAGCACCGACCTCTCCTTCCCTCCAAATGAAGATGGATGGCCTCATTCTCCCTTACTGTATCTCACTGTATGGGGTGTCTGGGTCTTTCCCCCCCAGACTGGACCAGCACCACCCCATAATGGACTCTTCTCCTCTCTGCCATCAACCAAACGTGCTAATCATGCATCTACGCCAATGGAGATCATCCAGAAAGAAGTAGACAAAAGGGAAAGACAGAGGGGGTTTAGGGTTAAGGTAGCAGAGAAACCCATATTGAGACCTGGGGAGCTGAAGAGGGCACGTCTGGATTCCTCCGTGGTGGGACAGTCAGTGTCTTTCACATCTCTATGTTGATGGGCGTTCTTCATTAGGGGGACGTGCCCAGTGAATAGCTGCCAGAGAAGGCCAGAGACAATTGAGGAGGTTGCCATGGGAGACAGTGACTTCTCCCCCCTCGGCCCACAGTTAAAGTCTTTTCATGGCAGACGGGATTCAGAGTGATGGCCGTCTCTTCTTTTGTGTTGTCTGGTACAGTACCTCCTGCCGCTGAGACAGACAACCCAGAGGTAACAGTGTGGAAGGGTTGGGAAGCAACAATGGGGTCAAGTCTGTCAAAAAGATCACCCCCAAGACGTAAAACACATTATGAATGACTTTGTATGGGGTTAAAAGTTGCTCCAGAAGCATTATGCAAAGTGCAACATGTCACATGCTTTTTATCTGCCTTTTTATCTTCCTTTAAAGCATTTTGTCTAGTCTTAGCACTGATTGGTTGCCTAGTGGAATCTGCTTCTTTATTAACGATAGGTGTATTAATGCATGCCAAGGAAAGTTTAGTCACCTTCTTGTGCCTGAGAGGGCAATGTTCATCAGTCAGACGTACACTGGAAAGTTAATGAAAAACTCTCTTGCCTACCTTTTAGAATTACTTTACTATTCAATGAATGAAACATACATTTGTAAGCTTTGTAAAAACAAATGTATATACTTACTATGAAGAAGAGACACAAGCTATATCTAGAGTCTAGAACAACCTAAAAAAACAAACAAAAAAACTCAGAAGACCTTAGCAGCTGCATAACAACTGTTTGGAAACAAGTTTTGCACTGGCCAGCACCACTCTGATAATTAAAAAATCTTATTGCAAAAAAATAAAAATAAATAAGTACACTTCTGTCCAGGTCTGCATTTAGTTCTAGTCCTTCAAGTATAGCCACACAAGTGCTAGTTCTCTGTAGCTGAGTGCCCAGTGGATCCTGTATGGACATCCTGTGAGGTGGGTCAACATAAAAACTAACCCACGGCAATCATGGGAACGACAGATGTCAAAACATACTTCTACAGTCACTTTCCCCCAGTGATAATAGCATCCTGTTTTCACACGGCTTCATTGTATAAGGGCAGATTCAGTAAAAAAAAAAAAGAGCAGGGGAGAACGAGAAGAGTTAATCAAATTAGCTTAGTAATGGTAGTTGATAGACCTGATAGTACAGAGAATGAAGTTGTCTAATCAGTTAGAAAATGAGTTAGTGACTTCAGGTAGCGCAAGGACTATTTCTGAGCCATGTTTATGCAGGTTTGGGAGTTACCGTTTTCTTTTTATTTCACTAGTAATCCACAGAGCAAATAACACTTCACCACACTTTATTGTTAATTTATAAAGATGAGTAGAGAATATCTTCTAAACAGTCATATTAGGTTAATGATTCTGTGTAATACGTTATTACTTGGTTTGTGATCAAAATAAATTTAATTAAATTAAAAAGACAGTAGTTGTTTGTGTATTGGTGTTTTCATGACACAACTATTTCAACAGTCAAAACTGATGCCAGTGTCATTTCACAATTCTCAATGCCTGTTTGATTCCACTACAAAACTAATATGTGAAACATACTCCTTTATTTTAAAGGTTAAATATTACAAATTAAATGAGAACAATGATCGTAGAAAGACTTTTATCTTTCCATTTATCTTGGTATAACAGTCTTGGACTTGTCAATGAAATACCGCTATTTTTGAGGTCCCCAGTGAGTATCCACCTGTCACTGATAGTTTCTGAAGAAGTCTGTTCCTGTAATTTGCCCTATCCGGTGACAGTTCAGGGCCGAGGGTTCTGGGAAGTTGGTGTGTTAAACGCAGAGCGCTGCAGAACTAGCAGTTGGGTGGCGGTGATTAAACGCACTCTGCCGGTAACGGGGCTGCTAATGAATACAGGGCTTTAACGGCTACGTATGTGCCTCATTATGAGAGCCTGCACTGAAAGGATATACGCATTGGCTCCGGATTACTGGAATTTTTCTCAAATTGGCCTGCCTTTCTGCTGGCCCAGGAATCTAGCTGCTGTTTTTTTCCCTCTCTCTCCTTCTCCCCCGATGTGCCTCTCTGACTTTTGTAGAACATGCACCCACCCACACACATACTCTCTCTCACACACACATGCAGAAACACACACCCTCGCCCACACTTCAGTTCCTGAAGCCTGCATTTAGACAAAATCAGACATATAGCTTTGATAACCGCAGCTCTGCCATGGCATTTGTCAGTACTGCTAGTATATTTTTGTATACAAGTACTTCAGATTTGGGTCCCGAGTTCAGCCGTGGAAGTTTGTAATTAAGGATGTTACATGTGCATAGGCCCTGAACCCACAGTACATTGATGCTTTCTCCCCAAAATAATAATGTAATTATGCGGTCCAATAAAGTTTGCTATGGCAGAGAAAGCATACTTACTACAGCTGTGCTTGCTCAAAAGTGTACACATTGCATTTTTATTTTTCACCCATGTCAGTGTGGCAATGTACGATCAATTAGAAATGAACAGATTGTGGTGACGTCAGGCTGTTACGAAAAGGCGTGCAGGAAGGGGGAAACTTTATAGGTCAAAGTAGGCTTTTCTTTTTTGATTACTGGGTTGGAAACTAGTCCTGGCTTCACTGTGGCCATCGTTTCGTGATACCCGCTTGACCACATTGACCCCTAAACCTGAAAACATCCCAATCCATAACTGCCAGCTGGAATTTCCTCCAGCTCATTCATTTGCCATCAGTGGAGCTGCATTACAATGTATTGTAGTGTCTTTTCCGGGCATCAGAACAATGCCACCTTTGCTCAGACACAGACTTGAACTTTTAATTCTGCGTTAAGAAGGATTAGAGGAAAGTTGACCATTGTTCTCCAGAGAGGATGTATCATTTAGCCTTTCCCTTACATTGACAAATGCAGGATTGCTAAACTTTAATTTCTTAATAGTGCATGTTTGTGTGTGATGAAGGGAGATTAATCATGTGAATAATAATCTCATGTCCGTTCAATCAGGGTCAGGTGAACCCCAACCAGTCTAATTAATCTGGGTGTCCCTTAGATTAATGATTCAGGTAAGTTGATATGTAGTTTTACGCATCCTGTAGTTAAGTTAAAACAAAAACCTTGATTTGCACAGAGAGAATCTTAAATAAGGAAACCTTTTAAGAAAATCCAGAAATAAAGAGTAAAACAACAAAAATCTTTCAAGGACAATGATGTGTTTTGGTATTGAAACCTCTTCATGAGGTAATGCTGAAGTATTGGTCAGTGAAGCCAGGACTCTTATGACTTGAACCAAAACCCACCATGTGTGTCTTGTTAAGGGCAGTTATGACAAATGGCAGCAGCTGTACAAACTAATCTCTCTGTAGCTTTCACACATGGCATTCAATTAACAATGGGCCACTGTCAGACTGTAATCCACAGCTCGCCAACCTGCCCCTACTCCCGCTGGCCTAGCAAACCTCTGCATGTGTGCGAGTGTAGAGAAATGTCTTAAAGTGCTTGATGTGTTTTTATTGAGCTGACGTTAGCTTGGCGGCACCAGGTCAATCAAATGTGGGTTTGTGTAGGTCAATATGAGTGTGCTTTTGTGCATATAGCATTAGAACATGTACAGTGTTTATGAATAGAAATAGTTAAGGTATTTAGGTCACTATATGTAGCCAAAAGACGCTTATGCATGCACGCACACTTACACAGCTGCTGGAGCTTGCTTGTGTGTACGTGTGGCGGGAAGTGGCTTGTCAGGGGCTACATTCCCACTGGGTTTGTAATGATGAAGTGTATGTTGCAGTGGTCACTGTCGGCTCAACTCAACTCAACTCAAATGAATACAAACCCTTCAAGAGACCAATGTCCTACCATTCCATAATCAGGATCAACAATTCATAGTGATAAGCAAACATTCATTCAAGATGACATATGAGATTTAATTAATGTACATATGTTTAATGAAATGCCAAAAACTAGATTACTCTAAAATAATTAAAATATTCTAATCATCTAATAAAAATTGACTATTGTTGTCAATATTTGTATGTACAGTACTGTGCTCTTTATAATAATATTGAGTTGTTAGCTTAGCAACTTGCTAAAGCCAAACTCTATTGGAATCAGCTGTGTTGCATTTTTGTGTTGTTACGAAGTTCAACTAGGGTTCCGTGAAGGTCCTGAATGAGTTTGTGGACAGATACATTGAACATAGGATTTTATTTAAAATATATGATCTTTAATGATCTGAAAAGCATTATAGAAGGCATATTTGTTAAAGTTATTAATGAAAGTTATTATAACTTTAATGAATAACTTTAACAAATAATAACTTGTATTATAAAGTTATTATATGTTTTCTTTTAGGCTCCCTACTGTAGGTTGACTGAAAGTCTAGATTGGAGTTCCCCTTGTTTGTGAACATTGAAAACTCTTGCTAAGGATCCATTTCAGTTGCTTCCTTAGAAGTAAGCAACAGCTGAGCTCGCTATGTTTTGGAATTGAACCATTTGAGCCATTTGGAAACTGTAGCATGAGAGGGTCGCAGTTTTGTTGAGACCCTTGAGTGGGGACAATCATGCATGGAAAGTTGGTCAGAAGTATATTGTAGGATTAATATTGAATAGGAAATTTATCACAGACCTATATAAGGAAAAGGTGTTTCACTATTTCAGACTTGAAATGGCTGAGTAGTACCAGAGCGCATGAATGAAAAACTGAATGAGAAAAAGGGTTGACTTTTTTTTTCTCTATGTTGAATCCAAGAATAATTAAGCTCAGTCCCTCTGGCTGCGGACAAAGCCACAGAGTTATTGAAGAGAGAGGGAAGGTTTGTAAGTGTGTGGGGGAGTTGTAACAAGCACTGGCAAGAGTAGTGACCAGCCCCATGCTACACACACACACACACACACACACACACACACACACACACACACACACACACACACACACACACACACACACACACACACACACACACACACACACACACACACAGACAGAGTACAGAGTACAGAGTACAGAATTCATTCATTGAGATCTTTCATTCTAGCTTTCATGTCAAGGCTGTTTTATAGATAAATGACCCTTCATGTTTGTAATCCTTTGTTAAAGGATTAGGATAAACACCTGCCTTATTTGATGGGTGTTGTGGTTATGCACATTGCCATTTGTAAGACAACTTCCTTGTTAGATGTTACTTAACATTTTCTGCTGCTGTTTCCTTAGAACTATATTAACGGTAGTGACCTAAATTCTTTCCTTTCTTTACTGTTAATATACAGTACCTCAACAAAATATCTGTTTACTAGCCTAGATAGGCTAGCCTAGATATCACACTGCACTTAACCCTGGGTTATCCCTGTTCTAAACTCAGCTTTTAACTCCACACTTTGCGTCAATTGAAGTGAAGAAGAAACAGTTTCATTCTTACCTTCATTCGTACCTTAATGCAACATAAACCCAGGCTTTAAGAATGTACAGTGTAAAATGTTGGCCCAGGGTTAACTACTTCAAGTAGGGATGCACCGAATCCAGATTTTTGGGGTTCGACCGAATACCGATAGCCTGGCTCCGCCCTCCTAAGTACCTCTGCTCAATTTTCATTTTCCTTCAGTACTCCGTCTGGGATTGCGGTATATTGTCTGGTCTATTCTCTCTATTCTCAGTGCTGGTCAAATTTTAACTGGTCCAATCAGCGAACAGAGAGAGTGGCTGAGAACAATGCTTGTGGCTAGTTTGAGATGACATACGTCACGACCAAATGTTAATGATTGGTTATGGCAGATCCAGAGTGGCTCTGGGCAGATCCAATAGTTTTAAACTTCAACAGACTACCCGCCTTCAAGGAAGTTAATGCTTGTCAATGGAGAGTGGCCAGACTCTCTGTACAAATTAAATGTACGAGAGTCTGGTAGGACCAGGCTGGAATACCGAATCCACTGGTTAAGATTCTGCTGAATCCAAAACTGAATACCAAATCCTACTCCCATCCTCAGTCCATTAACACAGTAGACACATTAATGAAGTAAACAATGTCTACAGCAGTGTATTTTTCATTTTATTTTATTTTAACTGTAAAAGAAGAAGAAGAAAAAAAAGAATAGGCAACATTATGACAGGATTACTGTTCTTCTTACTGTACCTGAAATTGCTGAATTTTGGCTGCTGTCTGTAGATTCGGTCATCAACACAACTCGTATTCTTTCGGATGTTTCATACCCAAATGTTTTAACAGCGGCGATGTTGGGTATTGTTTAGGGTCCTTGCCACCATGAGACAAATTGATCTTGCAAATTGAACATGTAGCTCCACTTGAATCGCCTTCTTTTGACTGAAAGTACTGCCAAACAACACTTTTTCTGCTCACAAGTTCCATTTTCACTTTCTCACAGCCTACTGCATTCGAAAGGTCCCCCTATGTAAACACCTTCCCATAATCAACGGCGGCATCATGTTGACCAGCATACCGCAAGCCTAGGGTTCAGTTCGGTGAACCGTCAAAAAGCCTGATATTCGGCCGAATCCTGGATTCGGTGCATCCCTAATTTCAAGTGTGAAAAGTAGAGATTCACCGGTCTACTGGCCATAAATCGGAACTAGACTTCTTTTTGCTCCAAACACACAATCGTTTTTTTCCTTTTATTTTGGCTGATCTCTGTTCGGGACTTGCTCACAAGTTGCCTTTAATAATTTCCCAAAATGTACTTTGTCTGGAAATATTATGAAGTCTATAAACAGGACAGAAACACGTTGAAGATGGGCGCAAAGAGGAGAACAGAGACATGCCAGCAGTGTGTACCAGGCACAGCAAGCTCACTGTTTGCGATGCCTGTAATATTGAAAGAAAATCTAATTATTGAATTGGGGGTTGGGGTTTATATGAATTTATCGCTAAAGGGAACTGACTGCCATCAGAAAAGTTTCAATGACATTATCTTTTATCATTATAAACAACTGCTCATGCTGCATGTGTATAGCATCTTTGTTTGGATCATGATTAAATTCAGTGGTTGCCTATAATTTTAAATGTCAACAGACAATTTTGTGTTTAAAGTCAGTTTGGCCTGTTATAGAGCAAATAAACAACAAATAAATGTGCTTTAACAAAGAAAAAAAAATCTGCCACTTTGCTTGTAAAAAAATCGGAATCGGCAATGAAAAATAATGATTAGTGCATCCCTAGTGAAAAGCCCTCATGATGCACACAATACACATACACATTTCAGTTGTAGACTACGATCAGATGTACTCTGGCTGTGCAGAGAATAAAGAAGCTTAGCATATTTGAACTGGATTTGGTTTATAGAAGATTTGAACAAATAATCTTTTTCATGAAAATTATGCAGCATTATGTGTCACAGACACACATGAATGACTCTTCAAAACGTGTGATTGATTAAGGAGAGGTTTGCTACTTTTCTTTGGGATTGACTTTAGCTAGTAAGCAACAACTTAGCAATGCATTAAACGACACTCAGAACACCTTAGCAACCACATAGCAGCACCCTGGCAACCACCCAAACAACCTGTGGTGGTGAATTTTACACAGGCAAACACCACTCACATTTTTGCTAGAAAGTGTAAAAGTCTATTTCGGCTTGTGTTTTGAAAAGTGATCCCATTGATTTGAAGAGAATTGGAGAAGTTAAAGGCTTTGAATAACATTTACACAAGGATTTCCTTGCATCTGTTTTAATTTTATTCACCTTTTCAAGAGAGCAGTGCTGATTCAGAGTGTGTTGGCTTCATTCAAGTGCCAACTTCTATAGTCCTCAGCATTGTGAGGAAAGCTCTTGCACTTGTTATTTCTCTCTTTCTCTCATGTTATCTTGTTGGATTTGGACAGTCAGCTCTGCTTAATGCTGTGGTTTGGCTGGAAGCTGGTAAGGCTGGTGCTCTTAAAGGAGGATCTGATCTTAGATGAGCTGATGTGTGAGTGCAGAAAGCAGAACAGCACAGGGCTTTGTGATGACACACACACACACTCACTCTTCTCAGTAAGGGATCCGCTGCACCTGCGGATTCACAAAGTACAAAGGGCCACCGCCAATCATTCTGCTACTGTGCTTGTCTGGCATCTCCCAAGGAGATCAGATCACCCTGAAAGAGAATGTGTGTGTGTGTGTGTGTTTGTATGTGTGAAAGGCTGTCAGCAGCTACATCACTGCTATTTAATAAATCACACAGGATTTTTCAGCTATCATGGTATTGCTTGCATGTGCAACACACAAAATCTCTTTAAGATCTCAAACACGCTCGAGAGAGAGAGAGAAAGAGTGTGTGTATATATATACACATACTTGAGTTCAGGGCAGGACACAGACTGGCATGTAGTTGGTGACCTTAGTCACACACACCCACTGTGACAACCTCAGTATAATTCACAGTATGTATAGTTATGATTACACATCCCACTAGACTAATGCCCACCATATAGGGGAAATTTTATAACACTTAAAATTGTTAAAACAATGTTAATTTTTTAACATTTTATAACACTTAAAATAGCAAGTCATCTGGTAAATTTATTTATTAAAATCTGAAGTGTTTGTCTGGGTGGTTGTTTATTAACAGTAAAAAAAACAAAAAAAACATGCACAGACAAATCCATATTAAACCCTGTGGCTTGTGACGACACGTTGATGTCTTAAGACTTGAAACGATCGGTTTGTGCGAGAAACCGAACAGTAGCTATTTATATATATTTTTTTCCTCTAATACACCATGTCCAACAGCCTTCAGCGCGCAATCACTTCCGGTAAGTGAGGTCAATGTACAATGTACACGATCTGGCGTAGTTTACGCAAGCGCCAGAAGTGATCTCTCGCATGTATCTCTATGCCAGATTGTGTACATTGACCTCACTTACCGGAAGTGATCGCACGCTGAAGGCTGTTGGACAGTGGTGTATTAGAGGAAAAAAATTATAAATACTGTTCGATTTCTCGCACAAACGGATCGTTTCGTGTCTTAAGACATCAATGTGTCGTCATGAGCCGCAGGGTTTAATATGGATTTATCTGTGCATGTTTTTTTTTACTCTCACAGATTTTGCTGCCATTCACATGCATTATACAACTGACAGACTGCAAAAAGTCTCAAAACAACTCCGGTTGGAGTTAAAAATTTTAATTTGTGTTCTACTGAAGAAACAAAGTCACCTATATCTTGGATGCCCTGGGGGTAAGCAGGTAATCATCAAATTTAAATTTTTGGGTGAACTATCCCTTTAAGTGTGCATTAGAAGATGGCAAAGGTAATCTAGGTGTAAAAAGTTTGGAAAAAAGCACAAATAAATAAATAAATATCCAATATCGACCAATATCAGTGAATTAAAACTGTCACATTAACATAATGAAATAATGAAATTTGTTAAAATGTTTTATTCTATACTGAAATCTGACTTTTGATTGCAGATTATCTTGGAAAATCTGAGCGCAAACCCATACACCCCCACCCCCCCTTTCCCTGCCTACGGGTTGGCATTAGTTTCTTTTTTTTAATGGATTTTGACTTCCCAGTACTAAAAGTCCTCCCCTGTCTGGTCCACCGTGTCTTCACAGGGAAACTTCAGCTCTCACCCTAAGCCGCCATGTAGTCAAATGACACAGACAGGCTTGTTGTACTCCACCAACAAAAGCTATGAATTCCTTAAGAATGGCCTTGTGTTTGTGAGCGCACCCCTGCGGGACCTCCACTCTGCATCTATACATCTTCATCGCCGGCCTTTGTCAGGGTGTGGCGGCCCTACTGCCTGAAAAGGCTCTGCCGTCACCTGCCAGACTTTAGGAATGTTAATGCTATGGCCTTGATAATTGGATTTTACTCACACTGTCTGCAAGAAACACACACACACACATCTGCGGATGGACGTTCTGGCCTGCTATTGTTCAGCAGTCGTCTCAATAGAGAGCTCAATAAAAGCTTGCTGTGTTTGTATAGGGC
Source organism: Paracanthobrama guichenoti (assembly GCA_018749465.1). Lineage (NCBI taxonomy): Eukaryota > Metazoa > Chordata > Actinopteri > Cypriniformes > Gobionidae > Paracanthobrama > Paracanthobrama guichenoti. The sequence goes on from CM031949.1 coordinate 42,729,049, forward strand.
CTCATGTCCCCTTAAAGACTGTTTACAGTCTGTATGTGTGTGGGTGTGTGTATGTCTGAGTGTATGTGAAACAGCTCGAGTGCCAGGCACTTGTCTGTCGTTCTGCCGGTACTTATAGGTGTGCTGAGCGGCTAAAGAGAGGATTGAGAATAAAAGAGAGGGACAGAAAAAAAAAAAAAAAAAAACTTTCAAATCTGTAGAACTGTGATCAAACTGTGATTCCAAATGAGTCAACACATACAAACAGAGAGATGTATTTTGGGAATGCACGCAAATAACAACAAGACCAATTCACAAACAAATGATTTTTTTGAGCAGTTCTTTTTAGTGAATTAGAAACACGCAGCATGACCAGTGTAGCTTGGTTAGACTCTTATGAGCTGATTCTTTTCATGAATAGTTCAGAAAGAGGCATTTCTGGTTATTATTATATGGTTATATATATGTTATTATTATTATTATTTTTTTTTATTTTTTTACAGAATTAGCAGAGAGAATTGTTTTCATATGTAAGCCAAATAAAGATAACTAAAATATAATTCCCAGCTGCATCATAATTACTTAATAACCAGTACCAACACTTTGCAGTGTGTACATAACATGACCAAAGCAAGCTCTGTTTTTAGTGTCAGTATTGGTTTCAGTCTTCAGTTATCTTGTGCTAGTCTGTTAGTATGCCTGTAGGAGTGTTATAGTTCTATTTGCAGTGTTTGAGTAAGGTAAAGCTCTATGCAGTAAGATACAGACTATAAGGGATGTTCTATGTGTATTTATGGAGTGTGGGGTGTTATGTGTGTTATGGCTGTGTGTGTGAGCCTGGGCTTGTTTAGGTTGTACAGGACACATACACCCTTCTCGGGGCCTCTGATACTCTTACCACTGAGGAGTTGCATGAGCTGCTCAAACATCTTAGCTGTAGTGACTTAAATTCTTTTCATTTCATTTCATTTTAGGAGACTACCACCCAACTACCAATGCCTTCCACACATATGGTGTTTTTGTGTGTGTATGTATAAAAGTTCTTCCTTGTACATATAAGAACAGTGGCCGTGTTTCCATTACAGATTTACGCAAAACTTTTGCGATATTTTCTAAATGTCGATTAAAAACTATTGCGAAATGACAGCGTTTCCATTTACCGATGTTATGCAACTAAAAAATGTTTTTTTCCTCACGATAAATCATTAAAAAAATTATGCTAACGTATGTTGGTAGGTTTACTTATATCCCAGCCATCGTCCATACCGTTCCATTGCTATTATTTTTAATCGAAGGAGACGTAGGTGTGTTATCCAAGCATTAATGGCAATGGAAAGCACCTTATTTGTGGGTGTTTCTCCCTCATATCTGCTTCAAGGTCTTAATAATAATTTGTGGCATTTCTTTGTTGTTTAGAATCCAGTATTCCTATAATTCTATAGTCTTTTATGAGTTTAATAAAGAACTCTGTGTCATCTTCTGTCCAAACATACTGCGTCATCTGTAAAGAATGATACACTTTTTACGTACGCCAGGTGACCTGGAAATGCGAAAAAAAATAAAATAAAAAAAGCTTCCATTGCAGTTTTGCAAAAATTTTCTTTTTCGAATTGCCTGAAAAACCACCTCATGTGAGCGTAAAAACTTTTTTGTGATATATGGGAGTTTTTGTGAAATTGACGGGTTTCCATTGGGCGTATTTTCAATTCACAATTTCAATTTGCGCAATTTGAAGGGTAATGGAAACACGGCTAGTGACAAGTTTATTTATAAAAACCTGCTCACTAGTAAACATTTATACTTTTTTCATTCCATTTCATTCAGTTGTCTTTGGCATGCAGGCTTTATTTTGCTGTAATCTATGTCAGAGCAAAGTGTTTGGAACAATTATTTCAGTGAGTTTACTTACAGCTGTAGTTTTGGCTTGTTCTTGAGGTGAACATGCTCACTGCCAGTATCTGCCTTCAGTTCGTCTCACAGATGCTGCAGAATCATATGGTAGGCGGAGCCACAGCTGCATTCCTCTGGCTGTGAGGTGAGCTGCTGACACTGAATGTCATGCCTGCGAAATAGCTGGAAGTCTTTGAAATTATGCCGAAATTCAGTGGTAAAAAAAAAAGAAGCTTGGATGTCAATCAGTGGAGCACAACTGTTGTTGACCAGGCTGATTAACCACTATGACCTAAATTAACTTGGGAAATTTTTGTTTTGGTAATGTAATTTTTAATAATGTATACAATTTATAATGTAAGAATTAATATAATACATTAAATTGTTAATATCAATATTTAATTGTGATTATATTTAGTGTGTGTGTTTGTGTATTTTTACATGTATATGTCTCAGTGAGTAGCACTGTCGCCTCACAGCAAGGATGTTTCCTCCGAGTGCTCTGGTTTTCCCCACAATTCAAAAACATGCAGTACAGGTGAATAGGTAGAGACACTAAAAATTGTCTGTAGGTGTGAATGTGTTTGTGAGTCCCAAGCCATGTAATGGGGAGGTTTGGGGAAAACCCTGGCAACCTACCCTGGAAAAATCATTGGACAGATTGTTGGACAGTCTCTTGTGTATGGCGAGAGATGGTCCATAGAATTACCAAGAGTATAAAGTATCACTGTGAATCATTTTCAGAGCCCTCTCAATGGTTGTTTGTAGAGTAGGTTTCATAGTGGTTTAGTGCTTAATGTTTTTGGAGCAATCTGCTTTAACTGATCAGTGAAGGCAGCTGATTGGACGATTTCCACTTGTCCCTTCCACATGCTCCCCATCAACTCTGATCACAAGCCCTGACTGCCAAGATAACCCTCCTCCAGTCCGACCTCAAGCCTCCCACACACCACGCATATTAGCACAGAGTTTTGTCCCTGTATATTTTCAAACACCTCTGGTTAGAAATGATCGACAGACTGCTTACACACATTATATGCCATATGTCAAGAGATTCAGAGGACATGACGGTGTGTGCTATGAGATGCTAAAGCTTTGGTTGTGCTGGTTTTGTCATATATAGAGTTGAATAATAGTAACAGTGCATTCAGACATCTACATTCACTTTTGTCTTAGCCTTAGCCAAAGAATAGAAAAGTGCCACTTCTTTCTTTTATATAGGTACTTGTACAATGTACATTCTCAACAACAACAAAAAAAGTTTGTAAGAGTATCATAAGCCCAATAACAATAGCCATTTTGTTTTCAGAGGTCATTATTTTTTCATAAACAGATTCAGTTTCTGAACATTTAAGGTGTGTTTTGTGCATTTTGTGGTTTGGATCTGCAGTACATGTCTGTGCATTGCAGTATTTATAGTAAGATGCTACGGAAAGCACGGCTCAATCTGTCAAGCTCGTAAAACACCTGTGTAAACACAGGGCCTATCGCGCCTCTCCTTTGAGGAAAAGATTCTGTCAGCTCTCCCTTTCTCACTCACTCTTTTGCACTTCCATACTAGCTCGTTGTGTGGGGGTCTCTCGTCCCTCCCTTCCTTGCTTATAAGAACATTTCTCCTTTCTTCCCCCTTCTCTTTTTCTACGAAAGAAGACACTCAGTATGACCCTGAGGCCAGTGGTCACCTAAAAGATTGTCCAGAAAGAGCACACGTGCGCACACATATTCTCTGGGAGATGTGTGATTAAAGGTTAATCAAGCTCCTCGACACAACCCATATCCAGCCGTCTCGCGCGCACACACACACACACATTTGGCCATTTCACTTCACTAGATAATCAGTGCAGGGGAACTCCAAAACCTCACACTCCACTCCAGGCCTCCATGTCAACAATGATAAACAACACACACAGGCCAGATAAGATCATAGCACAATTGCGTTTGAGATAAGTCCCCTCAGTCTAGTTGATAACCATCTACTGGAACTGTACACATGCAGAGGGCTGCGTTTGTGGGAAATGAATTGAATGCTTGTGGATACTTCCTACTCACTTTAATGCTTTTGCTAATATAAAAACATAACAGCAAGATCTGCCTAAACTGGCCATTTATGCTACAAGCATTGCATTCGCATGTTGATCTGCTTTGCAAGGTATACTATAAACACTCATTTAGCAAAAAAAAAAAAAAAAAAAAAGTTTGTAAATGATAGATAGATATATACTTTATTAATCCTTCACAGGAAATTAGATTTGTTACAGTAGCAGCAACCACATTTAGTCTTCGCACACAGACAACATCAATCTATCTGACTGGATTCCTAAAACAAAACTTTATTTTTAAGAGTATACAATGCCGTTCAGTCTTACATTTTGGTGGGATCACCCTGCCACTGAATGTGCTCTGCTGAAACACCTCTAAGGCATGTAGTGGGTGCATGTCATTATTCATAAAAACATTTATTTTTCTCAGCATCCTCACCTCTGCCACGTGGTTAGCGCAGTCCTGTATGATGCCAATGATGGAGCTTGCCTTTTTAATCAGTTTATTTAGTCTGTTTCTGTCAGATGTGCTTGTGCCTAGTCCCCAGCACACCACCCCAAATAGGATAAGGAATATGAATTATATTTTATCCACAAGAGCTTGTGTCCACACGGTGCGAATCCATGTTCCACCGATCCGGCCATCTGCATTCCCGCCAAATGACATCATCTCCTTTCACCGGCCGTTCGCTTGTCCCACTCTTCCGGTGGTATGGCACAAAACACGCACTGAGGGAGTAAACGGAGTGCACATGTATCACATGCTGAGGAGGGCGGAAGTGCGCTAATCAGCGCTGCGCTGTTCCTCCACCCCACCCTGGCCCTGCAAGTTGTGTCTGTGCTGCATGTAACAGTATCTCTAGAAAGGAACACAAAATGGAGAGCTTTGCGAGGAAAGATTAGCTCACAAGGGGGATTGATAAGGGAGAAGGTAAGCAAAAGCAACCTATAAAGCTCTACAAGCAGTCAAGCACAGTCTGAACACAAGTGAAAAGGCATATGGTGCAGAGAACGTATTTCAGATATAAAGGATAGCAATTACACTCCTTATAATTTGGGCGAAAAATTGCTCTAATGGGAAAGAGCAGTGCTTATATTCTGTCTAATCGGTCTAATTTGAGTAATAGGAACAGGAACAGGTTTGTATTTGTATATAGAAGGTGTATTTGCAGTTATGTCACAGAAACAGTGGGATAAGTAATGATCATGATAATACTTGTACAATTGATAGGACACAGATCAATAACTACTTCAATTTCATCATAACTTTAAATAATAAATCTATCTGCTACAGAAAAAGTACACTATTTAAACTGGAAACAATAAGACTTGATATTACCTGCTTCCAGTTTTGGCATAATCAGAATAAGAACAAATCAGAGTAAATAAAACACAATAATATTCGCCAGTAGTGATAGGATGACTCAATATTTTGTGTATCTCTAAGGCCAGACAAGGAACTAGCAATAGTGTGAACTAGTCTGTTCTATTTTTACTAATTAAACTAACAATAAACCTCAGAGAAAGTTGCAATTAATCTCTCTTTTTTTTTTTACTAGCTCATCATTCCCACTACATGATGTTTAACATGTGGCCCAGTGATGTGTGACCCTTCCGCAGGGGATACATGTCTCATGTTCTGGTGGCTGATGCTGTTCTACTCAAATCAGGCACTAATATAAACCAGCGCTATTGTTGTAACTGTGCAGAAATAAATCTCACAATCTTCTCCTCTCACCCGAGCGTGGAACCCACACGCTACCACACACCATATGCCTCAGCCAACCGCAAAAACACGGCGGCCATTATGGCTTTCCAGACTTCAAATTGAAAGCAGAGATGAGGACAGGGAAAGCATGGTAGCACTTTTACAATACAGAATCTGGTCCTGCATGTGTCCTGTGTGTTGTGATCTTATTCATAGTACATGGATCAACTCTTGGAACACTGTTAACATCTCACCACAGCAGTTTCATTTTTAAAATATAAAATTAAATGTCTTTTTCATGCAGTTTCATACCCTTGCAATTCATCTTTTACCACAGAAAAGAAATGTGTCAGATCAGGGCCACATGAACACAATACTAGCCCAATTATACAATTCTTCCAGTTAAGTTTAAGTTCCGTTTCCGTGATCTGTAAAATAGTGACCACACCTATATTAACTACTAAAGTGTCTATTGTAAAACTTGTGTTTATTCTTAGAAGCCGTTAAATCCCACTAGCTCCGCTGGGATGTGTGTCCAGAGGGGTTGGTACTCGTGTTCCTTTAAAGCACTGAAAGCTCAGCTAATGTATACCGTCTCTAACCAAACACTGCTGTCCCGCCATCTCACTCAACCTTTCTTTCTCTTACAGCTTCACTTGCATGTACTTGTAATCAGGAAATGAGCTGCATACCAGGCTCTAGGGTTGAGAGTCACCTGCTGAATAGCTGTAAGCTGCACTGTATACATGACTGTCAAGCTTCAGAGACTCCCAGTGTTTAACTCTTTCTGTCCACTTTTATTTTTGGTACCCTGTGGAACAATGAACTAAATACTCCAACAAACGTCCACTTACTCATGTTTACAGGACATGGCATTGGTTGTGTTTAGAGGAGGAATGTAGGATTAGCTTCTACTGTATATGAAATCTGATTCATCTGGCTTTTTTAGCATTCTTTAGTAGTCTCTTATCGTCTGTACCCAGTAAGACCCAGCATGTAGAAGAGCATGTACTGAACTTATTAGTTCAAGTTATTGCATTACATAGACTACAGTGTGCATGATGTGATTCTTGGCTGCGTTTGCTCGGTTGGTAATGAGATGATTGAGAACATGGTGACTCGTTTAGCTCCATTTGAGGCACCGTTGCTGTCTTATGTTAGTCAGCATACACATTCTCAGGAATTTGGTTAGAAGTCAGTTGTGTGTTTATGCTGGCAAAACATGATCTGTCGCAGAACATGTGAAACATGCATGACATGATTAAACAACATTACACAAGACAGAGGGCTGTTTTATTGAATATTCTGTAAGTGCTGCCGGTAATCACAGCAGTGCTGCAAAGTTCTGCAGTAGCAAAAACAATAATGTTTAATTTGTTAAAGTTAGTAAATGCCGGTATTATGAACTAACAATACACAATACTTTTACATAATGTATTCATATTATTTGATGTTATTTTCTACAAATAGATCAGTTTTATAAATTAATTTGTTATGGACAAACGTGTGATAAAGTCAAGTCACCTTTATTTATATTGTACAGATTATTTAAAAGCAGCTTTACAGTGATAAACTGGAAGATAATGATTAATAATGCAAACAGAATTAAATTCTTCTGTAAAGCAGCTCTAAAAAAGCTGAAGTAATTTCAGTCTTGATTCAGTTCAGTTCAGTGTGTAAAGTTCATGAATTGAAATGAATGTTGTCAAATGAGTTCAGTTCAGTTTCACATTGGGAGCTGTGCTGGGCGTTGCAATTCAATGAGTAGACATATCTCACATACATATGTCTGTCATCTGCCAGGTATAACAGAGAGGTCTTTCATTCCCCCATCCCCTGAAAGAGGCTCCCAGAGATTTCAGGCACAGCATTGTTTGTGCTCTATGATGCTTACTGAGTCTGAATTGGTCATCATATTAAAACTGTGTTTTTGTTTTGGAGAGGATGTGGAATAAGAGCCTGCTTGTTGTTTGTAGGCAGTGAGGTTGAAGAGGTTATAATGTTTAACATTTTTAGAGAACTAGCTATAAACATGGACCTCTTTTTGTGAGTCTTCATTAACTTGGAGTGGAGCCTACTGTAATGACCTCTTTTCTTGACGGCATGCCTTCACCCCTTTTCCAACGGATGCCTCTAAAATCAGATTACACAAATGTTTATGTCTTCTACAGAGTGCTGCTGAAGAGATAAAGCGAGGGTGATGCTTATCCTTTTTCCACACAGTAGAAACCACTAAGACAGAATGTAAACCAAGCCTAGTGCCATGACTTTCATGTCCTCCATTAGAATTTGCCCTACTTAGACATGATTGACAGCTTTTGAGAGTTAGGTTAGTGTTAGTCTGGACAGCTCTTATTACTCTCTTGCACCAATAAAAAGTGAAACTGCTTGTTTTGCCAAATAACTTTGATGATGACATCAAGTAATAATATAAGGAAACATTGTCTGTTTTAATTTATTGTGATGTGTGCTTCAGTTACAGGAAAAGAGACAGGACAATGTAAAACCTTTAGAAGTGGATAATTTATTTCCTTGTTCCAGGTTAACGGAGAGAAAGAATCGAGTTAGTACAGTTAGATAAGTGTAAAATACTGCCTGAATGTTTACTTCAGCCCTTGAGTGGTCATTTACCTTGATATATTTTTCCAATCATAGCAATTCTTATTAGTTTCACCTATCTTAGCATGCTAGCCTAATATTATGTTTGGCCCTCACTCCTAATTCTGTGACAACAATGATTTCTCTGCAGACAGAAATTAGGGCTGTACTTGCCTCACCTTCTCACTCTGCATACTTGTAAATTAGTTTGAGCCCTATTAGGGGTGGGCGATATGGCCTTATATCACGATATGAGTAGATTTATTTCATGAAAATAATATTACTCAGTGGCCACTTTATTAGGCACAACTTGCTAGTACTGGGTTGGAACTACTTTTGCTTCAGAACTGCCTTAAATGCACAGTATGTAAGTTGCTAGAGGCTGCTAGAGGTGGCTTTTAGCGTGGAATCATGGGAGTTGTAGTTTTGACTCCTCACCTCCACAGCTGATGGAAAGGAATCCGACTGACTCGGGCAGAAATCATGTTCATTAATGAGCAAATGTATTAAAAGTTTTATTAAAGTTTTAATAGCCCTTGGGAGCGAATGCTAATGAGAGAGACCTGCACGAAACACTGGTCTCTGAGCTTTTATTATGCTTTTGCTGCAGTCAGCCGTTTACACTCTTTTCGTTGTGTATGTAGGGTAACATAGTGCTGTTTTACATGGTTTAAACAATCATACTAAATACATTTGAGTGTGTTGAAAGTTATGTTATAATGTTACTCTGTGTGTTCACTCAGTGGCTGTATGAGAGACTTATTGCACTTTGCAGTGATCTAAATCGATATTAGAATATCATATTAATAAAAACAGGATGACTAAATGATTATGGAGGCCATTTGAGTATAGTGAACTCATTGTCATGTTCTAGAAACCAGTTTGAGAGGATTTGAGCTTTGTAACAACGCGTTATCCTGTTGGAAGTAGCCATCAGAAGTATACTGTGGTCATAAAATGATGGACATTGTCAGCAACAATACTAAGGTAGGCTGTAGTGTTTAAACAATGCTCAGTTGGTACTAAAGGGCCCAGAGTGTGCCAAGAAAAGACCCCACACACCATTACACCACCACTACCAGCCTGAATCGTAGATACAAGGAGTTATTTACAGCAAATTCTGACCTAATATACTAATACACATGACTGTGTTTATGAGAATAGTCGCAAAGATGGGCAATTTGACACATAAGTGTGTGTATTTGATCGTTCAAGGTTTAACAACGTATTCAAATAAGCTTTTGTTACAGTGCAGCACGGCAGCATCACGTGAACATAACCGCGATAGAGATGATAACCAAGAATTTCTACCGGATAACAAATGTCTACTGGTTTATCGCGTATTTCGCCCACCCCAAACCTACATCCCGCAAAATTATACAGTCCACCTCAGACAAAGATTTTCACAGCAGTGAAGTGTTTTTTCTTTATATCATTCATTGAATAATCAATAATTAGAATAATTGACAGCAGCAGCCCTAGTTGAAAAGAAAACAAAGGTATCTATGTTGTGCAGGCATATGGTTAGAGGCCCAGCAGAGGGGACACAGTGAGGTCAAAAATATGTAGTTCAGCATAAAATGTTCTTGCTACCACTGTCACTTTTCAACATGACAGGAAACAGTTAATATGTCACAGGCCAAATATCACCAGTTTAAAAAAAAAACACTTTCCTTGCATGTTTATAGTGTTGGAGGCTGCTAACTACTCTGGGGGATGCAACTTATCTGCTAAAGTCATTATTCTGTTATTTGCACATGCTAAAAAAAAATAAAAAAAATAAAAAACACCCCAAAAAACCCAGCTCAAAACCCCCCAAAAAATCCTTAAAAGAGCTCTATGGAGAACTGGTTATCACTATTTCAAATCCTGTAGTCATGTTTTTTAATGAAACTATTTTGCTCTTTTGAAGCACGCAGTGCTCATTCCCATGACCCAGGCCAGGGTTTTATGAAGTGCTGATTCAAGTACACAGCAGCTCAGGGATTTTACCTTATGTGCACTAAGGGTTAACACTCCAGACGTCTTCCACTGAGCTTTAGTTACAGCTGCCAAGGTTAAATAAGGTGATAGCAAATCGTTTACTTGCTGAAATGTTCCATCAAGTTTGGCTGGTTTGTCATTAAGCCTGCCCACTTCAGATAGTTGGGAGGGTTGTGTAAGTTCTGCTAGTGGCATGTTATCAGTCAGCCCAGTGAATGGAGTGATTACAACTTCCAATAAAAAAAGATTAATTATTGCCTTTGTTTCAACCCTCCCCTTTCAGCGAAAGTACTCAAGACCTTTTAATAACAACGGCAAATTTGTCAAAGAGCAGCCAGAGATGGCAGCTAATAAAACCAGAGCTAATCCAAGGAGTTAGCAGTCACCCACATTGCCTTCAAGTAAAGTCTCTCTTGTAAAATCAAACAGTTTGCGTTAACATCCACCCGTGACATCTAATCCATATTCGCTTCTGTGTAGCAGGCCGAGGTTCCTTTACTGTATTGGAACGCCTTTTTGTTATGTCACCATATTTATGACCTAGTTTATCTTCTACCTAACTGTCTCTGAATAAGGCACCTGAAAGGTATCAGCTTCTTTCAGTTGTGTGCTCTTACCTTTAGACCATGTGAGCCAAAGACCTGTACCAGGGCCCTGGAGTTGCTCACTTCCCAATCATTCTGCTCTGTACAAGAATTTACGGCATGGTGTAATGGCATCCATGACTGAGTATAAAGACAAATGACCCTTTATGTCCCGTTCAACTCTTTTAGTGTCTGTAGGTCTGGGGAGAACAGAGATTCCTTAAGCCGATGTCATCAAGCCCCTTTCCCACTGTGAGGTCTAGATGAGCGGCAGATGAGTTCCTGGGCCTGGTTTTATGAAGACGGGGTTAATCTGTAATAAAACAGAAAATAGCTTCTTTATGAGGTGCTAATGGTCTGTTAATGCAAAGGAACCAATTCATCTACCTGCTTGTTTATTTACTGCCTATCGAGGTAGGCCTCTATTCAGACCATGGGACCACGGGAATGTTGACAGGTTAACCACCCCCTAATGAGAGCAGGCTGACAGAAATCCCCCAGCAGTTCATATACTTTCCTGCTTACCAATATATGTAAGCTGGGAATATCATCAAACTATTTGTATTGTGCCACATTCTTTTTTTTTTTAGATTTCACATTTCTGTTTTAACTGATGATTAACCCTTAATAAACTTTCAGCTGGTGCACATCCTGTACATGTAGCACTATCTTAACTTGTCTGTGATTCTGCTGTCTTATCCCTGATAGTATCCATTTACCTTTTTTAGAGACTTTTGTCTGTAGATGTGCAGTCTTTGTTTACAGCATACTGTAACTCAGTGCCACCACAATAAGCCATAGCGTTACTCAATTAGTTGCCTGGTTTTCCAGAGTGTTCAAATGGCTGTGGGCAGAAACTTTTACAAGCCACTGTTGTGTTTATAATTTCCTCTTGTGAAACTTGCATGAAGAGCGGCACATGAAACAAGATGTGATTTAGAGACCTGGTCACAATGCGAACCGCTGTGGCTGTCGTTTCCTACCTTTGTGTGGACGAGGGCCCAGGGGTGCGGCAGCGGATGCACAGCCCCGCCGTTTGCCGCTTTGAAGGGGAAGGAAGCTCTGTGTCAAAGGCAGCAGCTCTGCTATCTGGGGCAGAGACAAATCAATGCCATTACAAGGTGTCTGATACAATATTACAAAGTAATTCTATGCAAATCATCATAGAAATGTTTGTTTAACTGTATAGGACTACTTGAAAGTTGCCAGCAAGTCACAGACCGTGGCAGAACTTTCTTGAAGTTCGCTTCTGCACTGTTTGTTTTTGAACTGGCTACTTGGTGTGCAGGATTTTCTAATAACCTTGAGAGGAGCCTGCACAGGCCCCAGTTCAACGAGTGCATATGGCATATTTCTCCTCAGCGAGTAGAGACCGCCCCTACTGGAGGCCCCCACCCCCACCCCACGTGCACTGAAAGTCACTGGAGTTTTTTCTCTGCCCTAAAAGTTCTCCCTGTAGACATGCTATATGGCCTCTCACAGACTGTCTCCATGAAGGAAATGCATTATGTGTAAAAGGAATTCCATATGGTGACATACGATCTGTATAATTCCTTCAAATGATAAAAAACCCACCTTGCATGTCCTGCTTTTTGTGCGCTCAGCATGAAAAACTTAAATAAAGGCCCTTCCCCCATCGTTTCCTCCCGTGCTTTAGCGTTGCGGAGGATCTGTTTTACTGTACTTTTAGTGGTGTGACATTATGTGGGATAAAAAACCCACCTTGCATGTCCTGCTTTTTGTGCGCTCAGCCTGAAAAGCTTAAATAAAGGCCCTTCCCCCATTGTTTCCTCCCATGCTTTAGCGTTGCGGAGGATCTGTTTTACTGTACTTTTAACGGTGTGGCATTATGGCCTCCTGGGTTTGCCATAGTGAATGTTTACAAATGAAAGCTTGGGGTGTTCCAGGTTAGGCATGCCAACCTCAAGTGGCTTGGATTGGGGCCCCAGGCCACGGATGGGAAATGTTGCAGCACCTCTGCCAACCGCCTGGGACTGTGGCCGAAGCCCTGCTGCCTGACGCCTGCCACTGGTGTCAGCAGTGAGATTGACCTTACTTCTAGGGAGCATTTGGAAAAAGTCCCTGTCTGAGGAAAAAGTAGTCCAGTATTGAAGGCAGGGGGCATATACGTGCGAACGTTTGCCAACAGTGTGGATTAGTGTGTCCAATCTAATGGTGGCTCTTTGATATCCTCTCCAGTTCCCATGATGCAATGGCATGTCCAGGCCCGGCACAGATAACATTTTGCAGCCTTTGCAGGGAAGCCTATCCAAGTGCTAGGGGAGTATCACTTGAGCATAGGCCTCTAATGTTGTAAAGCAACAAGATTTATTGTGAGGGAAACACATTTCTAGACTGGCGATGCTTACATTGGTTACAGTGTAGTTCCGTTTGCCATGCTAATTGGTTAGAAACAAATGGACAGTGTATTCCCACACATTATAAGTTAAGAAAGCATCATGAGTTATAGAACTTGCTGCTGTCAGTCTAAAACGTATTCGTTCTGTCCCAGATTTATTGATGCCCCACAAACTAAATAGAGTTGTGAACATTTAATAAAACGTACCCACTGGAGCGAAGGCATTTGTTATCGTTGCCTTTTGTGTCAACAACATAATGATATTTATTTTTTAAATTTTTTTTGTCTGAATCTAATATTTAAAAAAAAAAATACAAAAATATGATTTGTACATAATGTCTTGAATTCACATCTATAAACATGCATTTAATTTCTGGCTTCTGATTGATACTTTGAGCGAGGGGGCATTATATTTTATATTTTGATTGAGAAGTATGAGAATATACCTTATAGCATTGTATAATTATATTACAATTAAAAAATATATATCCAACCTGTGCAGTTTTACACTATAATGAAATGGAAAGGTAGATCAAACGTTTACACATTTATGGCAGCATCATACAGGGCAAAAAAAAAAAAAAGGGCAGTAAAATGTAGCTGGGTTTTTCCTCAGACGATGGAAAATTGCTGCAGGCAATAATAATTAATGCTCACGATGGTAGCATACCTGGGCTGTAAAAAAGAGCTTAAAAGTGTTCTGGTCCTTAGAATTCTTCTTGAGGTGAAGAGAGGTGCCTCTGAGCCCTGAACTCCTAACGTGCAGCATTGACTGAATGGAAGCAATGTGTGTGTTGTATAGAACAGTGGCAATGTGTTTGTGCATTGAAGGTCTTCAGGGGTGAGCTGGATGGTGCTCTGTGTTGAAAAACTTGATCAGATCACGTACATTGGGAGAACAGTGTTTTTTTCCTCTGCTTACTTCTTCCTTTTCTACACTTATTTCCTTGAGCCCTGCCTCTGAGAAACTTGTCCCACAAAACACACAAGAAGGTCTCACTCTCCTTCATGTTGTTTATCTTTCTGAGCTATGCACGAGAAGCGTACGTCACTTCCCATGTGTGACGACATGTTCACCTGAGACACATTGATCAGCATTGTTAATAAGCAGAAACTCGGATGACGGAAGGTGACAGGTTTGGCTGTTAAGGCAAAAATGTCCCCTAAGGTTAGGTCAAGTAGACAGTTGCAAAAAACTGAGGAAGTGGCAGAAAAAAACAACAGGAGAAGAAATAATGCTGGACGGGAAATTCCTGAGTTGGTTCTTGGAAAAGCTGACTGTTGGGACTAAGAGTTCCATCCGCCACTTCATTCTTATGAAGGAGAGACTACATCGTTTGCACAAAAGAGCTCTTATGTGATTAACATGTGAACTTGCCTTTTAAGGTCAAGAGAACAAAAACCATGAACTAACATCTCAGGCCTCCCAACACTGGCTTGTGCCCTCCCTCTTTTCTCCTAAGCCTTCTTCAGCTTCTTTTACTTCTGAGAGTGTGTCTACTAGGAGGTTTGTTAAGAAATGCCACCTTCGTTGGTGAAGGCGAATTAACAGGCCTCCTCTGAATTCAGCTGCATGACAGCTTGGCATTGTTCTTCATATCATTTTAGTGTTTTGGCAGTCTGCCCCAAAAAACGGAACAGCACACAAAGACCTTTTGCATTCTAGCCCCTAAAGCAAGGGAGGGTGGTTGTTGCCACACTGTGCAGGAATGCCTGCCGTAACTCTTATTCCAGACCACATATGATTTATAAAAAAGTGACACTGTTTGCACTTATTGATGGTCTTGTATCTTCAAAATGCCTACTTTTATCCTTGTATATTTTTGCTTAGAATTGCTATAACCTGAAAGACGAAAATAACAACGGCATTGTGAAAATAACAAGACTGCACATGATATTAATATTAATGATATTATGATATTAATGCACAATCTTTTCTTTTTGAAATTTCTTAGTTGGTGCTCTCAAATTACCTACTGAACATACTTTCAGTGAGACGTTCATTGAAACATTTCACTACAAGTAGATGTGTCCTCTTTTTTTTTATTTTTTAGGAGAGATTTATAGGTTACGGAAGAATGAAGACAAAGCTGTTTGTTACTGGAATCATTTTTCATTTTGCGCCAGGACCTCGTTCCTTAATGCCAGGCTTTGTGTAAAATTGTTTATGGTTTTAGAACAACAGAATCTGAAATTCATTTAGCGGTTCCTCCTCTTACAATCGGCCATATAAACTGAGCACTGGAGCCAAACCACATGTTACCGTTGAAGCCCAAGGCCACCCCGGCAAGCCAAAGAAGCACATGGAGGATTTGCCTGCCTGAGCATCTGCCAGGGACAAGGGATCCTGCCACGTGAATTATGGGATTGCATCACTCCATTCTGGTGGGCTAGCTGGAGTTCTTTGAGGCTGCTGGACAGTTGCTGCGGCAAGACCGGTCAATTGGCTTGTTTGTTGACCTTGCAGCAGTCGTGTGCACTCTCCAGAGTGAAAGGACAGCCTGCTTTATTATGCTTGTATTAATCATCAAGCACTGGCTTTTTGACACACTTCAAAGAAAAGGCTTTGTCAGGGGAACACCGTTCTGCCTCTGCAATCTGTTTCACACTTGATACATTTGCCCCCAAAAAATGAAACTGTACCTTTTTGTTTTAAATATGTTACAATAAATACAATGGTCACCATAGAGCAGAGGTGTACAGTCCTGCTCCTGGAGGGTCACTATCTTGCGTTTAGCTTCAATCCTAATTAAAGGTACCATAACCAGCTAATTGATGTCTTCAGGATTACTAAAAACAGCCTGGCAATCGTGTTGGGGAAGGTTGGAGATAAATTCTGCAGGATGTTGGCCCCCAGTATTGGACACTCCTACCATAGAGGGTTCAGATAAATATCAACATTGCATGATGTAGAGATAAGAGCAATTGATAAATACCTGATAGAAGACAGGACAGTATTTGGAATAGAGGGGGTCAAGGAGAGGGGCTATCTCCAACTAAGGTGGAAGTGAAAATGCAAGGAGATCTGCTCTTTCTTATCTACTTCTGATAGATTGAAGTGCCACTCTCTAAAGACTATTACATAGAAAACTGGGATATCATGATGAGGCATGTCAAATTGTTGTATCAATGAAAAGCAATTCAAATCTTCAAACAATAGATGATATGATGAACTTGGTGGGATTACTTATTGCCAAGGACTCACCTTTTAAAGGCACAGCCGACTAATCAAGAGACTATCTGACTAGACTAGGGACTCAATGACTCATAATTCAGCATTTTATGAAGGTGAGACAAGGCACAGAATGTCAAGAGCAGTTTACAGGTAATAGAGTGCTGTTGCACTGAGAGACACCTGCAGCATCTATTTTAGCCCTGGCTGAGGTTTTATTCTGTGTGCACTAAAATTAGTGGTGTCGTAGCACTATAAAAGTGCTCAGACATCTGTTGGCTATGTTGGGAGTCAGTTTTTATGTTTGTAATGACACATTAAACTCAGTGTTTCCCCCCATCTTGTTTCAGAAGCGTGTGCCAGTGGAGCTGTCTAAATGAGTGTGTGCTTTGTTCCTTTGTCTGTTTCAGGCCAAGATCTCGTCTTAGATGTGGCATTATATGATCCAATAATTCCCTCAACATCCTAATTAGGTTGGGTGTGTGTGGGTGGGTGTGTGTATTTGTGTGTGTATATGGGTGCTAAACAGTGGCTGTCTGTCGCCTCTGGCCCAGCTGGAGTGAGGCCATACTTGGGTACTACTTCTCTACTGTGCTGGCACATTGCCCCGCCTCCTCATGCTTGAGCTGACACCCCATTGGCCCTCACCACAAACGGAAGCTTGGATATCAACTGAGGTTGGCACTGTGATGTTTTGCAGCTGAAGGAAATACAGTTGCATAAGGGATGCTGATCTATGTGCTTTTCCAGTCTGCATCACAATTTACATACTGTCCATTCTAAATAGTATGTGAGATTAGAATTGACCTGGATCATAGTATTTTGAAAATCGTAAGCTAAAAGTATGTGAATGATATGCTTTTCCATTGATTTTCAATGTGTGAATTTGCGCATGCTGATATTGTCTATAACCCCTTGTGCAATGTAAGATGACGAATTTGTGGAAGTTGAATTTCAGTGATCAAGCGATTAAAGTTACAAATGATTTTTAAGGTAACCAATTTAGCTACATGTCAATGCAACCAGTACATAAGTCTGACACAAATCTGATTGAAGAATGAGACATGAATCCGATTCTTCTGCATTTTTTTTAATCAATATTCACACTTAATTTTTTCATTAGCAATAAGTTCTTGAATATTGGGTTTACTAATACATGATGCAACTTGGTAACCTTGGTAAAGTAACTTAACATTTTAATAGAGCAAGTAATAAAATCTTGTTCTGCATATCGGTTATTGGGCACTTATAATAATTAGTATCATTGTAAATAATTGGTATCATCATTTATCATAAAGAAACAATATTACTTTTTAAAATATATGTTTTTATTTTTTCCACTGTTAACAAACTAGCATAAAATCCGCAATGTGGAGTTCAACTCCAGTCTGTTCTCAAGAATTTGAGAATATTTGTTACAGTCAAAGTCACAAGTGTGTCCTTAAGTGTTTCTTTTTTACAAATCTAAAGAACACACTTTTATTTGTTTTAATAAACCACATGAATCCCTTAAGCATGCTGGCGCAGAAATGTCACCTCACCTAGACTACTAGCATAAACCGAACCTTTTAAGCTATAGTCATGTCAAGTCACATTTATTTAAATAGCTTCATAAAATACAGATTGTTTCAAAGCAGCTTTACAGTACATTGTCTGAATTTTCATTTCTTGACATGTATTTATTTTGTTCATGTGACTATAAAAGGAAAGTAACTTTACATTTCATACAAGAACGATACACTTATTATGGCATGTCCTAACAGTGGAAGCATAGCAAAGTGGTTGAACAGGATTTCTTCTCACACTGTGAGTGTGCAAGTATGCATGCATAGATGTGTGAGTAATGCTATATTGACTTTTCCGTCTTGAACTTGTGTGATCAGTACTCTGGTGAGCATGCAGCTAATAGAATAAGCATAAAATAATGCTTTAGATCCTTGGTCTTTAGTATGAAAATTCTTAGTTAATTCTTGCCAGGACTTTTGTTGTGTTCTTAGCCTGAACTCTTCTCACGCATCTCAAGACCCCTTCCACTGCACACATCAACTTTGTCGACTTTTAAAATATGTAGTTTTGTAAATTTGTAGTTAATTTTCACACACACTATACTGCTACTGATCAACATACTCCACACAGCCATTGGCCTCCTGTCGTGTCATTCACAACTCTCTCTCTCTCCCTCCCTCCCTCTCGGTCTTTCTTCTCCTTCATTTCTCTCAATCCATTCCCCTCCCTATCTCTCCTCCTCTTAACTACTTGTGCAGAGTTAATGGACTGTTTTGGCTTGGCTCCAGCCACTGAGTGTCACCTCATTAGTGTTCCTCTCGACAGGAGCTACATACGGCAGAATGTCATTGGTTCCCCCCTTCCGCCTCCCCCGTCCTCATCCGTAGAAGCCTCCATGAATGGGGAAATGTGCATGCATAATTGAATCTATAGTCTCAGTCTCTTCATCCCTCCCTCCCTCTTTCTCTTCATTCCTTCTTTCCTCACGTCTGACGGCTACAAAAAGGCTTGGACATTTGCCACAGCTACGGATGGATCAGGCCGACGGTGGCATCCCACGACTCCACGCACACTCATGCAAATGGACCGTTCACTTGGCCAATCAAACAACAATACAAGCAGAAGCGATACGCTGTCAGGGGGGGATTTTGGAGAGGTTTAGTCGACACTTGTCAACTTATTGATGTGTGTTATGACGACTCTGAGGCCCCTTTAGAACGAACGTGTGACTAAAGTTTGTAAGGCCAGACGGAGCAGTTGTGAGCGAGTTTGATTTGATGTGTCCTCTATAGGCTTCCTTTGTTACTGAGGTGGAAAACACACACACATAGTACTGTCACAGTGGTCCAGTCTTTTTTATCGTGACGGATGAGCCACCCTGGGTTCAGTGTTGTGCTGACATGGGAACATGTGTATATCGGTGCTCGCTGCGTGAGCCAATGTGTGTCTCAGCCATTGTGTGCGCTATATGCCTGTATGTCTTTATTAACACAGTGTGATATTGTGAAGACGTGTGCCTGAAGTTGCACATGTGTCTCTGTGTGTGTGTGTGTGTGTGTAAGGTGCCCTGAGTGACTTGTTTTCCCAGACACTTCTTTTATTTGCACTTTTTTAGGGCCACAGAAGGCAGTCTGAAACACACAATTTCTCTTTTGTTTCAGTCTTGCGCTCTCTCTCTCTCTCTCTCTCTCTCTCTCTCTCTCTCTCTCTCTCTCTCTCTCTCTCTCTCTCTCTCTCTCTCTCTCTCTCTCTCTCTCTCTCTCTCTCTCTCTCTCTCTCTCTCACTCGTTTGTCCTAGCATGATCCACCCCACTCCTATTTAATAGCCCCATCCTGTCTCTACCATTGTTCGGTTCCTCTTTTCAACTCCGTCTCTCTTTCCCACCCCCTTTCTTTCTCTCTTTCTGCTCAATCTCTCATTCATCCCTGGAGATTCTGACTTTAGCCTCCCCTCTTCATGTCTGCAATCAAGTACTTGAGATCAGGCGGGAAACTGAGGCCAGTGAGGATGTGTGGCTGGGGAGAAACTTTTTTTTTTTTTTTTTTTGGGTGGGGGGGTATGTGTCTGTCACTTGGGCATTAGTTCCATTTTCACACCCTGTCTGTCTGTGCATGTGTGGATAGATTGCGTCGCAGAGAGGGTCAGTGTTTGTCTCAGTCCATGTGTAGTCTGATCTGTGACATGCAGACCCTTGTTTACTCAATAGGAGAAAACTGATGATGTAATCTAATCAGAGCCCTTAATAAAAACAGTCTTGGCCCAATTACAGATCTAAAGATTGTCCAATACAGACAACCAACATCACCAAACCATGTTCAATATTCAGGCATTAAGTATATTATATTTACTTAACTTGAATTTGGAATATTTAAAGGAATATTCCTGTGTATAATATACACTACCAAGAAGTTTGGGCTCAGTTAGAGTGGCAGTAAAGACATTTCACTGTTGTATACTCTGTATATAACTGTGTATGTGACAAATAAAACTCTTGAATTTACAATATTACAAAATATTTCAAATAAATGCTTTTCTTTTGAACTGTCTATTGATCAAAGAATCCTGAACAAAATTGATCAAAGTTTCCACAAAAAGCACAAACGTATTTACTTTGATAATGATAAGAATGATAAGATTCACAGACTGATGTGGTTGACCAATCAGACTCGTAAGAAGCATCCCACTGAGCATCTATCAGCATCTAGCTTCTTATCTAGATAGCAATAATCAATAATCTTGAGCTATTTATTTATTCATTTGCTTTTAAGATTTTTTGTAATATAAGTCATTGAAGCATCTATAATATTGATTAATTTTGGCATAAACACATTTTTTTAGCATGCATACTTTGCTTATTTTATTATATTTCAATATTTATTTGAGTTGATATTTGTTAATTAAATGGTTATATTTACAGGAGTAAGGAGATATTAACTGCACTATGAAATGATCATCAGCCCAATACTAATGTCCTTTCAGAGAAGAGATGTCAATTTACACAAGCCTCATCTGACATCCGCTCTCTATCTCTAGAGCTGGCATGCTGCTCACTATATCTATGTTTGGGTTACAGCAAACTTTGATAAAGAGCTGTGATTTATCAACAATTTCCATAATGAAGAGAGGGAAAAAGTGAAACAAGTAGAGAGATAAGCATCTGAAAGATTGATTTAAAGATGTAAACATTAAGAAAAAACAGAATAGAAATGTTGATAAGCGTAGAAGTATAAATAGAAAAGCAAAGATACACAAGATCCTTCTCTGTGCACTTTTTGGGTATGCATGCAGATGTCAGCCATAGCGCGAGGTCATAAGAGCAGGTCAGTGACCAGCACAAACAAATACACATTCAATCGCTGGGTGTCACTCAGTCACATACAATATTTACACAATTGCAGCTGTACCGTTCAAAACATTTCGGCCAGGACTGCCCATAATTAGAAGATATTTATGCCTCTCTGGTTCTCTCTGCTGCCTGTCTCTCTCTCTCTCGCTCTCTCTCCCTCTGCTTGGCTCAGGACTCAGGATAGAGTGAAAGAGAGAGAGCGTTCTTGGCTCGGGCCTGGTTTCTTTGGCAAGCATAACAGTATATGTGTGCAGCTTTCTAAAATGGCTGCCAGACGCCTCCTCCTGAAATGTCGACGGTATGCATGCGGCAGGTCTGTTTGCGTGTGCGTTTGCGTGCGTGGGGTGGGGGTGTGATATAGTGAATTAAAGTTGCTGAAGTATGTGATAGCTCTCAACCACGCTCAAAACAAAGACAAGAGGCTGCTTGGGTTACATGGGGACCGAGCCAACTGTAAGTGTGTGTGTGCGTTTACATGTTTGGGTTCATAGATCCCAGATTCAGGTATTGTAGGTATTCTTCCCGCAGAATAACATTATGTTACATTGCAGGTGGAAGAAGTGCTGAAGGTATAATTGTGACAGCTGTATGGATGCTATCCAGTAGATAAGGTGCCAAAAGGATACATTAGCACATCGTATTTATGAAGCTCAAGCGATCCGTGATGAGCTCATATTGCTTCTATTCATGTGGATATGATCTTAGATCGAATGTCTTCATCTTAGATTTTTAGTCACCAAGAAAAGCATCACTATTGCTGTTGCTTATACTGTTAGGGAATTCAACAAACCCATGACTTAGTTCACCCATAAACTAAAATTCTGTCATAATTTACACAACCTCATGTCGTTCCAATTACTTTATTTCTTCTGTGGTGCACTAAATAAGATATTTTGAATGTTTTGGTGCCCTTTGACTTCCATGGTAAAAAGAGCCATTTAAAAAAAAAAAAAAAAAAACAAACCTATATTCCACTGCAGACAGAATGTCATACAGGTTTGGAATGACTTGAGGGTGAGTAAATATTGATAGAATTATTATTATTTTTTTGATTGAACTGTCCCTTTAAGTATTAAACTTTGGTGTTTTAACTAGCCCTGTATGTGCTACAAATATGTATGATACCTCAGATTGTGTGGCCTTTTATGGTCGTGACACACCAAGCCGACAGTAGGCTGCCAGCCATTGCCATCATTGAGGGTCTGTCGGCCCAGATTTTGCAGAGTGTCCCACAGCATTGGCACTAGTCAGTTCACCGTCAGTGGCTTTTCGGTCAATTGAGCATTCTGAATCAGTGCCAGAATGAAGAAAGTGAAGACCAACTGAACTAAAAAAAATTGTAGATTAGTTCAGATTTCCCTTTTTAAATAACGTTTATAGACTACTGCCACCTGATGGTATGGAGAGTTATTTCTTCTCACGCAGGAGCAGAACATACGTGCTAGTTGGCCGTTTGCTGTAGTCTTTATGGTCTGTTCAAAAATTACTTTTTGGCCCAGACACAGACAACGCAAAGCAACAACACAGATGGCTTTACTGTGTGTCACAGCCTTTAAGGAGAGCTCTGCTACTGCTATTCTAACCCATCAGACTTTCTGTTTTCACCTGGCGAGTGATCAAATGGGTGAAAAAAATCCCAGATATATCCCAGTGCAGTATATCATAGGACTTGGGGGCTCTTTTGACTCTTATGGGCCAGTGAACAATGCCCAAGTAACCACCAGGAGTATCGTAGCAACTGCATATTAGCATGCTACAAAACACTCAGAAGACCTTAAAAAACTGCATTGCAATACCCTAGCATCTACTCAGAGCACCCTAGCATCATGATGAAAAGTATAACATGGGCAAACAGTCTTCAAAACAGTTTTCTTTTTTTCTTAAGAAAAAAAAGTAGTTATACCTTACTTTCCTCATGGGTTAGTGCACAAAGAAAGGAAAGATTAATTTTCCCCTCCTCTGTCTGCCCTCTCTCTTACATGTTCTCTCCTTGGACAGTTTGTTTGTTTAAACAAGTGGCAGGGCTGTTGGGTGCCAAGGGTTGTTGTATTTGGAGAAGCTCAGAGTGTTTCTGGGAGCTGTCTCTCTCTTATACACACACACACACACACACACACACACACACACACACACACACACACACACACACACACACACACACACACACACACACACACACACACACACATACAGCACTGCCCTGACCAAACTGTTTAAATGTGTGGCTTATAGATATTTATTTTCAGAGTGAACCATTGGTTGCTTATTCAAACGCCCCACCATGTGTAAAACACAACCACACACATGCACAGCACACACATATAGTGTGTAGTAGAACTAGACTTAGAAGAACTAGTAGAGCTAAACTTCTGGGGGCCCCAAGCAAAACTTTATCTGGGGGCCCCTGTCAGTGCATTCATAAAAAATAAAAAAATAATAAAAAACTGAATGACCCCCAACCCCTTAATCTGTCTTTTAGAGCAGTGTACACTGTCAACAAACAACAGTGAGTTGAAACATTCAGTAAATAAAAAAATTCTAATAAAAGCAATAGGACAAATACAACAGCCTACTGTTTATAATAGCCTACCAAACAGAAATTGAATAAAACATAATAAAAATTAATTAAAAAAATAATTAAAAATAAAATAAAAAAACATTGCATAGTCTTCACTGCATGAATTAAATAAACAGTGATTCTTATTAAAGTTACTAATGTTATTCAGGGAAGAGCAGTGAATGATTCTCTCGTTTTCTTTTGTTGTTTGATTAACATTAAATGACAGAGAGAGCAGTGGGTTTATCAGCTGCGGTCACTTTAAGACCAAATGCACAGAACTAATACTCTGACAAGCATTTGATTACTTTCCCAGCTAACAGAATAACCCTCCTGTTCACCAAAGACATAACTGAATGCGTCCCCAAGAAGGACATTTTGACATATTTTTGAGTGTATTTGTCTGTTTAAGCACTCACCCAAAGCCCAAGGTAGCCTGTACTTGTCCGTGTTTCTCTCCGTCACGAATCGCATGGACGGAAAGCTGTCTGTTGAACAGCGTCTCACAGCGTCTCTTTCACAGCTCAATGTGCTTTTACATGTGGCGTTACATGATTTGACTGATTTGGATGTTACGTATGGTGACAACGTATGTTAAAATCCTTTAAAGGAAAGGAATGGAAAGCGGCATCATGTTTTCATAATCGATGGAAGAAAAAAATCAAAAACGAAACTAAAACACAGCCTAAACAGCTGATTCTTGAGAGTAAGGGGGAACCCTGGTGGTTCAGGGCCCTACTCAGCTTGCGTACTTCGCATATAGGGAGGATCAGGTCTGATTATTAGGCACATCTTGCTATTACCCCCTTTTGCCTTCAGAACTGCCTTAATTCCTTATTGCCTTCAGAACTTTGCCTTCAGAACTGCCTTAACAAGATGCTGGAAACATTCCTCCAGATTTTGGTCCAAAGTGACATAATAGCATCATGTAGTATCTGCAGATTTGTTAGCTGCACATCCATGATGTGAATCTCACTTTCCACCACATCCCAAAGTTGCTCTACTGGATTGAGATCTGGTGACTGTGGAGGCCATTTGCCTTTTGTGAACTAATTTTCATGTTCTAGAAACAAGATTGAGATCATTTGAGCTTTATGACATGACACTTTATCCTGATAGAATTAGCCATCAGAAGATGGGTACACTGTGGACATAAAGGGATAGACATGGTCAGCAACAATACTCAGGTAGGCTGTGGCATTTAAATGATGGTACTACTAATTGGTACTAAGAGTTCCAAAGTGTGCCAAGAAAATATCCCCCACACCATTACACCACCAGGTTGGATCCATGCTTTTATGTTGGTTATGACAAATTCTGACCATACTATCTTCTGCAGACCTGGTTTAATGATTGGTTATTTAGGTTAACATTGCCTTTCTATCAACTCAAACTAGTCTGGCCATTCGTCTCTGACCTCTGGCATCAAAAAGGCATTTTCACCCACAGAACTGCCGCTCACTGGATATCTTCTCTTTTTCAAATAATTATTTGTAAACCCCAGAGATAGTTGTGTGTGAAAATCCCAATAGATCAGCCGTTTCTAAAATACTTAGATCAGCCTGTCTGGCACCAACAACCATGTCACGTTCAACTTCACTTAAATCAATTTTCTTCCCCATTCTGATGCTCAGTTTGAACTTCAGCAGATTGTCTTGACCATGTATACATGTCTAAATGCATTGAGTCCATATCCACACGAAGATGCGTTTAGCTGTATACGTAAAAATTTTGTATTGTATCGACATTTCGTCCAGACTGATCTAGCGGTTTGGGAGCCCGAAACCGCTATTTTTTTTAAACGGGTCCCAGAGTGGATAAATCTGAAAACAGCACCCTTGTGTTTTTGTGTGTACAGCCAATCCGTATATTTTGTGAAACGATGATGTCATCACCCCACGTCTTGACCCTAGTCAGACACCACTACGTCATGTAACAACAACAACAACAACAACAATGGTGGACTACATGCTTGTGTTCATACTGCAGAAGCTACTGAGACTATTAGCTTTATATGTATTTTTTGTATTTTGTATATCTTTATTTATATACAGCATGCGTCTTCTCCATTTTTTTTTTTTTTTTTTCTCTCTGGCAGAATTACAGTGCCACATAGTGGTTTGGCATGTATACTAAATCACTTTGAGTCGTTTTCAGTGGTTTCATGTGTACGCAGATAATTCTTGAGACAGCGCTGTGTTTACGAAATTTTTTTAGAACGAGGGGAAGATTGGATAAAAAAAGATTGGATAGGGAAAGCTCTGGCTTTGTGTGGATGTGGCCTGAGTAGCTTCCATGATTGGCTGATTAGATGTTTGCATTAACAAGCAGTTGGAAAGGTGTACCTAATAAAGTGGCCAGTGAGTGTATAATATATGCCATATTGGACTTTACAAGCTGGCATTTGTAGATGTGGTATTACTTATTATGGCAAAATGTAAACTTTACATTTAGGCTATTACAAAAATATTGAATATCCTGCTGAAATTAGCCATGGTTACTTTATTTAATTGTGTGCCGTAGCAGTGTGTCTGGATCAGAACTGTTTAATAGTGTATGTCAGCTGCTCCATTGTTGTGCCCTGTGTTTAATCACTCAACATCTATGCAAGATTGTACTTAGAGATGCAAACTATGCACTACAGAAACTATGCTCTGTTTCTGTTTTCTCTCTTGGGGCATTGGCATGGTAGGAGATGTCTTTAAGCAGACTGATGGATGGCGTAGAACTTGCTTGTGAATTGTAGGGGGAGGGTAGTTGGCATAGGAACGGGCACTGTCACAATGCCAACCTGCTTCTGTCCAATCAAAGACTCAGCTGTTGGCTGATGGTCCAATAAGTTTTCATCATTCAAACACTACTTAAGATGTTATTTATTGTGTGGAAAGAAAATTGTCGACGCTTAATGCAGAAATAACTCTTAAAATTCCTCACAAATGCACAGGACAAACCACGAGTGGGGATTTTTCTCCTCCTCTCGCTCTATCTTAATTTTCTCCAGACTTTTTTTCTTCTTAATGTATGGTGTTCCCTCCCTTTCTTTGTCATTGTTGAGCTGAAGCCAAGAACATTCCGTTTTTGCAGCTCTGTTTAATGGTCATTTTTGAGGGGGAGGGATTTATTTCCATCTCTCTATCTCTTACTCTCCCCCTTTAACTTTCACTTCTGAAATGGAGCTTAGGAAGGAACAAGAGTAATGTTCCAGCTCATTTTCTCTCTTGAATTTTCTAATTACTAAAAGCCAATATTTAGGCATCATGAATTGCATTAGCCAATATCACTGTTGAGTTGGTCGGTTAACTAAAAGGAGTTTTAGGGCTTCTTTAGGTTAAAAAAAACCCAGCAATGACTTCCTGTTAAGCATGTGAGATGTTTTTGTATTATATTGGTTATCGGCCTTTATGATTGATTTCTTAAAATTATTAAAAGTATTAATCCATATTAAATATATATTGTCTGGTACTGGATATTTATTTGTACAGCCTCATTTGTCCTATTTTTTACATTTAGTTTGCTGTCCTTTAACATTTACTTAAATGTAATATTTAAAAACACTAATAATTAAATGTTATATTAATTTAGTATAATTTGATTAACATTGTTAAATGTAATCTATGTAAATAAAAAGCAAATAATAGGATTTTAACATCGACCATGAAAAAACATGAAAAAAATGATCGGCTTATCGCTATCGGACAGAATTTTATATCAGTGTATCCCTAAGTTAAATAAATAAGATTAAATAGTTAAATAAATGGAGGCGTATGCATTGTAGGATCAAGGGAGGGTCCTTCTAAAGGTTCTCTAAGGTAACATCATTAATCATGTGAACATTTAAAGCACACATCAATGACAGGCAGGATTCTTCTAATTTTTCCATCTTTTCCTCCCCCACTCCTCTACTTTTCTCGTGCTCTACAAGGTGGGGCATGTGTTGTATCTCCATTTTACTTTTAAGGCACGTTTCAGCTTTGCCTTTGCCTGTTCTTACATCTTCCTTTTTTACTTCCCTTTCACTTCTCCCGTTCCCCCTCACTGAAAGAAACAAGCATGTAACTGCACACATCTGGCCTGTCCTGTCAGGACCCAGAAACCGTAGTTTCCTTTTCAGGAAGGTACGGTGGGGCAGCAAAGGCATTAATGGCTGTTTAGTATACCAAATTCTTTCTTTGTGTTGGGTTTGTTGCCCATTTGATTTAACCGAGCTACATGAACTCCACAAACATGTGTAAAACCTGATGATCATGTTCTCCAGCGTGCTTTGTGATGATCCAAAGAGCATCTGATGATTTGTACAACAATTTCACATGATCAGAGTATATATTGCTTATTAATTTAATATCAGAGATTTTCCATGTTGTAAAATCCTGAAGATTTAAATTTGTTTCAGGTTTAAATGAAAAACATGTGGTCTTTTGGATCCTTTTGTATGGTGTTTATATATTGTGTATTTGTGTTGTTTTGATTTTTCAGAATTTTCCTCATTTCCTAATGTCAACAAAAAACCATAACAGCTAAACAAACATGGGAAAACACTGCCAAGTGGATGATAAATTACAGTGAAGTGCAATACTGTCATTTGTAGACCTGCTCTTTCTTGGTTTTAATCCGCCAACTTTATTTGTGTTTTCAGACTCGCAACAGTCAGGAAGTCCCAGCAACAATGAGCCTGGCAAGAACCTCCAGGTATGTCAATGTAATACATTGATGCACAAATGCACACAAATCTATATCTACAGTCAAATTGTTAAGTTAAGTAAACTATTGCCAGGTGCTGGTATACTCATAATAATGACACCCCATAAAAACAGATAAAAAAATATAAAAATCAAAAATATCTGGGAATTTTTAAATGTTCAGGCCTGTAAAAATCTTGTAAATTCCTACAGTCAGTATAAATTGTTTTAGTTATGTTCACCTCTTAAATATTTCAGCTAGAAATGTCTTGTAATTATAAAATGATAATATTGTTGTTGTTTTTTTCATTTTAAATATTGATAAATACATTTTTGTAACATTGAATCCAGTGTGCACAAATGCCTAGAAAAAAAAAAAAATTCCTATATGGAAATTCAGTTATCAAAAGTGTGGGAACCCTGAGTTTGTGAGGTGAAAAAATCCTACACTGTCTACCAGTGTACACTGTTTTCCAATTTTTTTTTTTAGAGAAATTATACTGAAACAGGCTTATTTGATCAAAATATGTTGGTTTTGACCATAATTATAACTCAATGTTCAGTACAAATTAAAGTCAACTGGAAAGCTGGCCATGTCATGTCTGTGATTTTTACAAGAAAAGCACAAATTGCCATTTATATAAAACACGCCATGTCATGACATCACCAGTCCTGTCAGATCTTAGTTTGTGCTGATTTTGCAGATGGCATGTAGAGCGAATGGTGGTCCTCGTCTAAGAGCTTCTATTTGTCATGCCAGTGAGACCTATGTTTGTTTCCCTGGAATCACCTGTGTTATCTTTTCCTCTTTTATTTGTTCCCTTTTTTTTCTTACACGGTCAGTGCTAGGTAATGCATAAAGAATGAAAATAATGGAGAGTGTAATTAAGTCTTTACCTCAAGAGTAAGTTGTACCTCATTTGCCCCATCCAAGTAAAATAAAGCTCTGGGCTATGACTCAGACCCAGCTAGTAACGCTACCGTGGAAACCCTGGCCCTCACTGCACTTCCTGTTGGGCTTTGCGGTGCATTGTGGGAAAGACTTGGATGTCCTGACATGCTCTGGGAGCTGGTCTTTTTTGGCACAAGTCTGGAATGCAGTGTTACGTATTAGTTAGTTTTCTCTGAACCTAATCTATCTAGTCTGTACATAATATAAGTCACAGTTAGTGTTGTCACATTCCCTAAAAGTAAAGATTAAATGGTGGGGTTTAAATTAAAAGATTAAATTAAAAGGATAAAATATTATTTGTTTAATAGATGTGAAAACTAAAATTTCTGATGCCTGCTCACCAAACACAAAGCATTTGAAATGTCCTCATGTGTATGTGTTAAGTAAGGACATGTGTCTGAAGAAAATGCTTTTGTCTCCCACAGTTTACTTGGAAGACAGCTTTATTAAATCAGGGGTCTTTAGTGTTTCGGAGCTGGTGAGAGTATCCAGAAGTAAGTCTCTCTACACACACACACACACACACACACACACACTGGTTTCACTACTAAATGTTAGTGAGAGCATCTCATAGACATTGCCCGCATTGACACTATATGATACTTGAAATTAGCTGGATAACATCACCGTTTCACCAGAATGGCTGTACAAATTCTGTTGCATTATTTTCCAGTTAACAATGTGAAGCTGCTTTGAAACAATTGGACTTGTAAAAGCGCTATATAAATAAAGGTGACTTGACTTGACATTGGTTTTTACAGACATTAGTACATAGTTTTATATTTTATACAGGTAAAGATACTGTAAATGCATAAACCTAATCTGGAAAATAATTTATAGGGTGGCATGAGGACTATTAGGGGTAGCAACACCAAAGCAAGCATCCATTCATAGTTATTGTGGATTTATAGCCTGCCATACACATTTATGTTCATGAATATGTGAAATGTTTGCATTACTCATCAGATAAATATGTTTAAAGCTGTAGATTTAATGTAAAACATGATTTTCAAATAGTGAGAACCATTTTATAGGTCCCAGCAAGTAGATTTTTTTAAATAAATTTATGTATTAACTATATGTGTTGAGACTTTATCTAGCTAAATGAGGACACACCATGGACTTTTGTTCTTACATTATGAATCTACTAGACTAACCCAAACCCTAGCTTAAAAATAAAATATTTAGCATTTTTTTTCAGGAAAAAACCTGAATGTTTATATGAATGCTATGATTATATTTATATGAATTTATATATAATCTACAAATGAATTTAGGGTGGTTGCCTCCAAAGGGAATTTCTTGCGACAGCTTTAACCCACAAGTATAGTTAAGTAAACACATAGAGCAACACAACCAGCATGCTTTATGCTGAGGCATTCCTGATTTAGCAAGGGAGGGACTTGCCCAGAACATCTGTGGAAAATCCAGTCTAGCGGGCTTTGTGTGTGTGTGTGTGTGTGTGTGTGAGTGAGGGTGTGCGTGCATGCATGTGTGTATGTGTTCACAAGTTTTGGTGCACAAGCATACAGTTTATGTGGAGACATGCCTGTTCTCATCAGAGACAATGACAGATGTTCCAAAAAAAAATCTCTCTCTGATGGCTGAGGACAATTTTGCCCTCTGGCAAGATTTGTACAAATTGCCAAAGGGGTTATCAGGGCCTGAAACACTCACACAACCCCCCCCCCAAACCAACACACACACACACACACAAAGACGCTCATATTCACCCTAAGGGTGTATGATGCACTCAGTGACGCTGTAACTGATCCATGTCACACCTAAATGTAACACAACGCTCACGATCTGTCCCACATACACACACACCGCCATCATTGTGGCCTCTATGATCCTCTGCTCTTTGGAGAGGCATTCAAACATTAAAAGCACTACTGCCATATGACGTACCTGCATGTAAAGGCATGTACTAAAAACAGCGGAACAATGGAAGGTCTGTCAACTTCTTGAACAAACTGACAGTTTGTTGTACATTTAAGGTTTTAAATATATAATGTAATGGATGTAAAGTTCAGATGAGGTTATAGTGAACACTGTACATATTGTTGTGAGATCTCATATTAAGTACTAGAACAAATGTCATACCTGCTCACCTGCATTCATGTGGCAGAAGCAGGTCTTGGGCTTAGTGCCAGCAGAGACTTGACAGTAATTTTCGTATGTGTTTCCTTTACCTCTAACCCTCAGGCCATATCATGTCATACATGAAAACACACACTCTGCTCATGACAGATCTCCTTCAAACTGCTGCATAAGAGAAAAAATGTATATGAAATGTTAACACTATAACACAAGCCTTGCATATTATTTCAGTAAGAATATTTTTTCGTCATGTGTTTTTGTGTTTGATATATATATATATATATATATATATATATATATATATATATATATATATATATATATATATATATATAAATAATGTTTTTTATACTGAGCGAATTATATTTTCTATCCCCTAACCCCACCCCTAAACATAATCCTCCCAAAAAATTACATTTTTAATAAAAATAGTTTTTATGTTTATTTAACCATCATAATGAAGACAGCTGGATGTTCTTATAATGTATGGTAGAGACCTAAAACTTGAATACACACTGCATTATGAGGACATTTAGGCTATCCTCGTCCTCATGATTAATGATAGGAAATAACACCACAAGTATACAAAATTGTTAAACTTATATATAATATAATATAATATTTACATTTGAAATTATTTTTTCATTTGGCAAATATTTATATTCACAGCAAATTATAGCTTATAACATGATACATGTGTATCAGCATGTGTGCTCCTTAAAAACCAAAACCACTGCCTTAATAAACACAGACCACCACTGAAAGATTTACTTCAGTGCTACAGTGTACATTAGCCAGCTAATAAATCACCAACATATTATGAAAGGTATGTATAATTTTTGAGGAAAGTAGGTATAGAGCTATCTGTTCATAAAAGACCAAACTAATTGTGTCATGCTATTGTATGTAAACAAAGAGGCTAGTGACAGAGGTTAGACCGCTGAACGGTGCTCTGGCTCTTGTGGTTTCTCTGTAGATATGATATCTCTGACACACTTCATACTGTTACAACCCCTGCGGCTGTTCTCTCTTAGATTGAGTTACAGCTACAGTCATGTTTGGGTTTGCCTTCATGCAAATTCTGCCCTGAATAACAGCTTCTAACTGAGAGCCAGAAAGAGTGTGTTAAAAGTGATTTAGTTGATTGACTCTTTATGCCAAATCGATGATGTAAGTTACTCGACATTTCTACCTATCCCTAATCACTGTATTTGCTCTCTCTCTCGTCTCACCAGCTCCTATTACACAGGGTGCAGGAGTGAACTTCCCTATGGCTGACATGCCAAGTCAGCCATATTATCAAGACCTGAACTCAGGAGTGAGTTTACACCGGTCCCTCTCATCTCCTCCTGGCAGGTTAGCATGCATGTTCAAACACCGCACATGCATACAAATGCATACATTATCAACCCTGTTTGTTGTCTTCACTGTCATTTTTGTGCCATTTTGTAATCAGACTTCTGATCACCTAAACAAAGCTATTTTTTAAATATAATTGTTTTATAGAAATAACTTATAGAATTGTTTTTATAAAAATGTAACCCATATTTGAAGAAAAAATTTTAAGTTCTAAAGCAAAATTAAAACTTTTACTTTTGTGTGTGTGGGTGTGTGTATGTGTGTGCATGTGTGTAAATATATTATTTTAATTTGGCCCCACAATATGTTACAGTTGGTAACTAACATTACAATATGTTAGTGTGGGTCAAAGTTCATAAAAATATCCCTTTTGGCTTTTCAATGTCACAGGTGGGTGAAGCAGTAGGTGATTAATGCTTGTTCTTCTGTTCTCTGCAGTAAGCGGCCTAAGACGATCCAAGAGGACAGTATGGAGACTAGCCCCACTGGGCCAGACTTCTACCCGTCCCCCAGTTCACCGGCTAGCAGACCCTGGCATGAGAGAGACCAAGGTGAGAGAGACTGTTCATAGTCATGGGTTACTCTTGAGGTCATTTCATTATCATGTGAGCATTAAGCTCATTTCCTCCATTTAATCACTACTAAGAGCTATTCAGTACTGTTTCTCTCTTTTAACCCTCCCTCTCTCTCTGTCCTCTGTGTGAAGATCTTTTCTGTGTGATTTTCCCCTTTTTTCAGTTCTCAGTAAAGTGTGATGTTGATAAACTGGTCTTCATTCTTGCAGCACTTCGTGAACTCCAGTCTTCATGCAAAACTAATCAAAACACATCAGTCAGCATCCGACTGTGGCATTCTCATGATCTCGGCTGTCCTTCTGACACTCATAAAACGCTTCTGCAACAATAGTGATTTTCTGAAATTATGAATATTGAAAATTTCAGTGGTATAAAATGTCACTTACAATGAGTGGGACTGCTCACTGGAGCATTTATTTATTTATTTTGCTCTTTTGATCTATGGAAGCATATTGAATTCAGATTTCAAACACAATTGCAAATTCAGGTTGCAAATAAAGTTTGTTTAAAATCAGTATTACATTATTTATACAGTTATCTATAAACAATGTTTTAAAAATTAGGGCCTGTATTTTATTGTTAAGTCACAAAAATGTAAAAGTTAATGTTATTACTCTTACAACTTTTAATAATAATTGAGCCTTATGTGTCAAGAAATGTTAGGTTTTGTTCAAGGATTTTCATTCCTGTGCGCTACTTTCTAGCGTAAACCAAATAAAATAAAGAGCTGGTTGTCCTCCTGTTGTATGTTTTGATTAAACATTTTGATAAGACATCATTTATTAAGGAGAAGTGTCACATTTTCATAGGATGGAACTGTCCTGTCTTGTTTTGTGTGGGCATGTGTGTGTCAGTATTGGGTCTGGTTTCATTCTTGTGTAGTTTAATGGCTACATTTAAAAGACTAAATTTAAGCCTAGTTTAAACAATATAGAATATGTAATATTGTCTACATAAAATTATTAATGGCTAATTTCTGCACTATTAACATCACCAAACAAAATCCCAAAGCACTTTCATTACAGTATACAAACTTTTTTAGACAATATTCCCAAAACTTTCTGCCAAAACAAATTTCTGCATTTTAGCAAAAAACTAAAAACATCCATCAGATGTAGATCAGACTAGCCTGGTTTCCTGTCTGCATGGGTTGGTATTTGATTAGCCATGTTTCCTCCTCCATAAAGGGGGATTTGTCTGGCGTGTGGCAACTATTGAACTTGACCTGATCTTTAAAATGGGTGTCAAAGGTCAGATCAGGGTTGTGACCTCTGAGTTCAGACACCAGACCCAGATGGAGCGGAGGGGGGAGGGGTGTAGGGCAAGGAATGAAAGGAGAATCTCCTGTTCTAACATGAGTTTGCACCATTAATTACCCTTGTTACTCATTCGCTCACATGAATGTTGCCCAGTTCTGTAGTATTCAGTTCAGATCTTATCTAAAAGATTTTTAAGTTTTAATAGATAAAAAAAAAAAAACTTTCCCTATGAAACTTTGATATTTTAGCATGTAGTCAAGATGTAGTCACTGTGTGTGTTAGAGACAGACAGAGAAGCAGGCAGGTGTGACAGCGTCTGTTTGAACTTGTCCCTTGACGATCAACAGGTGGCCAGTATAAGAGAGAGAGAGGGAGAATTAGAGCCCTAAAAAACAACACTCTGCTATTTCAACAAAAAATTCTTTAACTGTAGTTAATTCAAGTTCCATACTAGGGCTTTCAGGTTAATTTAGTTTGATTATTTATGGAGAAAAAAATGTATGTGATACAAAATATTAGCCTTCAAGTCTGTGTTGGAAATACATACAAACTTAATTGAATGCATTGCTGTAATTTAACGATTTACTCATATGCCAAAATGGTGACTTAAAATGATCTTCATTTGGTTGATTTTATGCAATATGCAATTTAAATTTAAATAATCAATTCAAAAAAGTTGATTCATCTTTTTTATTTATTATTACTCGTCTTTATTTTATTCCCTGGACTTCATCTGATGCTGTTGTTTTGCTGATGAGCTGTTGTGAGAGATGGAGGGAGGAGTGAAGAGGGGGATGGGGTTGAATAGAGCTCATGAGAAAGTGTTTTGTTTTGTAAAATCCATATCAGAAGGAGTGAAGCATGAATATTAAAGCCATATGAGGCCTTGACAGAAGGAAACTGTCTCAGCCAAAGCATAGTCCTCATGTGCACAGAAACACATACACACACTGACCAGTAATATACTTTTCTAATTCCATATCAAATCGACTTTGTGAAAGTCAGTGTCATTGTGTGGCCACCACCTCGATATAGTTGCAAGTCTCTCACTCTCTGTCTCTGGTATGGAGCAGCTCTAGGAATTGTTGATGTAGCTTGAAAAAATGAATATATCCCTTTTCCCAATCTGTGTTCTTCAGATGCGTTTGTTGTCATTCCCTGGTCACCACATATAAATTTTTTAAGGCTTTTTTAAAGGCTTTTGGGAGAATAAATTCTCCTCCTGTCACCTTCTTTCTCTCTATATCCCACCCACCTTCATTCTCTTCTTCCTTCCTTCCCTCTTTCATCAAACACACGTAAGGATATTCCTGAGGAGCATAATCCTGCTTTCTAACAGCTTTTTTTTTCTTCCTTTTTTTGAATGTTCTGTTGCAACAGGTGTGATGACAAAATATTATTTGAAAGCCATATGCTATATTCAGACATGTTGAAACAGGAAAATGCAGTCAATTTAAAAAAAAAAAAAACTAAAACAAATGAATGTCTCATAACCATACCGTATAAAGCCAACATTTTGTCCAGGCTCTCTGTTAAAGTGCTGTAGCTGCAAGGTTTATCTGTAGATTCACTACAGATAAACTATTACAATACCCATTTATAGTTGTAGGTTTTTCTGTATAAACTTTCTGTTTGGTCAAAGTCTGTTTATAAAAAAAATATTTATGAGTGCCTTGTTGTACAGACCTATACATTTTTTGTGTGGTCATAATTTTCTGTTTAGAACAGGGGCTTCAACAGTTTGCAACCCATAAAACCCTTTTTTTTATAATAGATCTCTTAAAATAAAATAAATTAAATATTTTACAATGCAACTAAATATAAAAATACTGCAAAATAATATAGTATGGTTAGGAATGCTACATTTTCTTTATTGTCTTGTCATTGGCAGTAGTGGTAAAAAGTAAGTTTGGTAATTTTGGACCCTGAATAGAACATGCAGACACATGGAATCCCCCTACATTCCAATGTCTTTGTACTATTTGAGTCAAGATCATTTACCTTTTTCCTGCCTTTCCTGAGAGAGAGAGAGAGAGAGAGAGAGAGAGAGAGAGAGAGAGAGAGAGAGAGAGAGAGAGAGAGAGAGAGAGAGAGAGAGAGAGAGAGAGAGAGAGAGAAGAGAGAAAGAGAGAGAGATGGAGCATTTATGAAGTTAAATATACTGAGACATAGCTGCGATTGATTCCTTCATCTAAAGCATCTGCGCATATCCAAACACACACTCTCAAGACAGAATACATATCATGGGAAGTGCTTGCTGATATGTCATTAGCTAGCAGTTCTCTTTTCTTCTTCCCCCTCCCTCACTTTTCCTTATTTCATTATTCTGATTTCACTGTGTCTGCCTCCCATTCTTTACTCTTTTCTCATCTCATCTATGATTGTCAGGGAGGAGCGCCATATGTCGCAGGCCTTGCAGGCCAAGCACTATGTCTCCTCCATGTCTGTTGATGAAGAGACTCTTTTTTTTTTTTGTCTCTTGTTGGAAGTAGATATGAAGTTAATATTTTTCTTAAACCATCAAACTAGATAGATGATACACTGCATTGCACTACAGAGAGGGACTGTGAAAAAGAAACAGCATAACAAGACATGAAAATGTTAAAAGAATTTGTGTTCTTATGTTGTTGACTGTTTTCTTGGATGTTCAGTTCAATAATTTTGGTGAAGATTTAGTCACCTAATCTGTTAGTAAGACATTTTTCTTTTCTTTTTAAAGTTGATTTTGAAAATGCGTAGTTCTGCTCATCCCAGATTTAATTTCTTACACTGTTAATGCTTTGTGGATGAACAATCTGACATCCCCTCTATTTTTATTTTTAGCAGACATGTCCTCTCCCACTATGAAAAAGCCAGAGAAGCCATTATTCAGCCCCACATCTCCACAGGACTCTTCACCTCGGCTTAGCACCTTCTCCCAGCACCACCACCCAGGACTGACCACCGTTGGCCATAGTGGTATTACTTTTCTAAAAATACTTCTCACAATCCTTTCCATGATCCAAGCAAACCATCTAATAACCACTCAACATTTTGAATGCTAATGCTGCCTTAAAGTACTCCTAAAAATGTCCTACTTTATAAGTTTGTAAGTTGTCATTTTAATGTGATCTTGGACTTAAATGGCACTTTCTGTTTCACTTCCTGACAAAAGCAGTTTAGGGCTAGTAAAACACAAGCAATGTGTACAGTAATTTATTTTCATACTGAGACTAGGGCAAAAAAAGAAGAAAAAAGAATCATACTAAACATGACTTTATGGATGATGTTCATGCTCTCAGCTTATAAATATGTTCATTTCCGACATGATTTGAATATAGCATCATAAACATTTTCACATAGGTTTTATGTAAATCTGTGGTATGGCTGCTTGATAATGACCCATGAGAAAAACTTTATTAAATTTCATTGAGTTTACATGTTATCAAATTAAAATCTTTTAGTAAAGTAGTTCTTCTCTCTGCATGTGCAGTAATTTCCACTAGGAGTCCACCTCCGCATTCACCGCTGCAGTTCTCCGCCCCTGCCATCCTTCCCCCAGCCCCCTCGCCTTACATCTCTCACGGAGCCATCCGTTACCCACCACACCTCAACCCACCCGACTCCCTCAAGAACTACATGCAGCCTTATGACCCGTCCAGCCCACAGAGCAGCCAGGTAAGTGTGGAGTACTCACGTACAAGCACAAAGACTAACGTACACACGCATTAACCCCGACCCTAACGCAATCATATATAATTAGTACAGTTTATCTGTACTGGAACAGAGCCTTTAAATCTCATGACTGTGTGTGCATTGTCCACAATACATAATAGATGCCAGCTGTTAAAATATGGTGTTGGTTTAACGTCTCAGTTGAAGTATTCCCTTTCCTGAGACGCGCAAGAAAAGATTCACATTTATAACATACTTGAAATAACATGCATCACGTGTACCGTAAATTCTCCAATCATAATCATCATGTTGTCACATGTGTTAACCATACCATGAGCTAAAGCTGCTCTATCCCCTAAAATTAATGAGACCCTCATTGTAAGAGCACATGCTGTAAACACAAAGGTGCTTTAGCGCAGTTTCCTTCCTTTTCTGCCTCTACCTCTTGTTGCCTGTCTGTCTTGGTGTCTCTGGTTGTTCCCACTGCATCGGACTCAAGTTTGATTAACAGGCCACATTGTTTCAGCACAGTAATTGACCCAGTTTAGCTAACGAACACAAAATCATTAGTGGTTTTCTCTGTCGGCGCCTTGTCTAAATCAGCTCAGAGCCGAGCGCGGAGCCAAACGACGGCCTCTCCATTGCTGTGGCGACTCTGTTTACCAGCAGCGGCGTAAATGAAGCGAAGGGGAACGAAAAGAGAGAGAGGGAAAAACGCAACAACAAAAGCAAGTCAATAAACACTCCAACCATGGCAGCCACTGCACATTAGCACAAACACACATGCACTCAACGTGTCTCCAACTCTATGAAAACTACTGTTACTACACGTTTTACTGGAGCTGAGATTCCCTAAAGTATGAATTAAGAGGAAATAATATTCCTGTTATTGTATTTATTGTGCTATTATATAATTTAATACTGTTATATAGGCCATTATGTCTTCATTGTTATATGAAGCATA
This sequence comes from Paracanthobrama guichenoti, assembly GCA_018749465.1. Lineage (NCBI taxonomy): Eukaryota > Metazoa > Chordata > Actinopteri > Cypriniformes > Gobionidae > Paracanthobrama > Paracanthobrama guichenoti. The sequence continues at coordinate 42,768,313 of CM031949.1, forward strand.
AAAAGCATGTAAAACAAGCTTTACCTCATTCCTGTTAATTGAAGGACTTAAAACGTGCTCAGTTTTTTGACTCCGCTGTGGTCGTGGTGGCTGACTCCTCCCCCTTAGCGGGTGATGGATGGGGCTCTTGGTGAAGCATTTCTGCCAAGCAGCTCAGACTGTCCCACTCATCTTAGTTAGTACCACAACATTTTACAAAAGGCCAAGCCTCTCCAAACATTTGTTAAAATTTAAATTCCTTTTATTTCAGATTATATTGTGGTTTGTTAACGTTTACAGTTTCTTGAAGGGTTTCACTTTATTTTACAGTATGTGTACTAATTACATTGTACTTACCTATGAAAGTACTCAGGGAAAAAAAGGGGAGCTAGATGGGTTAAGGTTAGGTTTAGGGGTAGGTTCAGGGTTAGTACCTAGTTATTACACAGTTATTGTAATTACTATAAGTAGTATGTACATGCTTTAAAATAGTGCTACTGCTTGAAAGTATTTTGATAGTTGTGTAAACTATGCGTAAGTGTGGAAAGTCAATAACAATAACAAAAAGAGGATAAGTTAGAATGGGTAATTCAGTAAAAGTATCTAATTTGCTTATGGTACCACCATTAACAGTCTCTCATTTTTAAACTGATTGGGGAAAATCTGTTTTGTTTAAAACAATACATTAAGAATTAAAAAGCAAAACTAGTGCAAGAAATAACTGCTGTGATTTGATACATTGAAAAACACAGCACTGATTGTCTGAGGATTTCTTCTTTCTCTGTGTGATTGAAGCAAGGTCTCGATATGACCGAGTTTTATATCCCCGCCGCTCAAACAGTAAACAAAGGGCTCATAGACTGGACAAGGCATAGCACGCTGGAACTGTTACTTGGGAGAAACCGCAGGGAACGATAAAGGTCATAAATATTTGCCGTTGCCGGGGTCTGGAGCTTGGTGAGGGGAGATCACTCTGCAAATAACACGGGGCATATAATCGGGTGGATGGGAGCCAGGATGTTTTTATGCTTGCTTTAACGCAGATTATATTACACCCTAATTAAACATTCTATTCACATTGGGGAACCCCATGGACACCATTCTCTTTCATAAAGGCCTGTTTGAGTTTTGAACTTAGGGCCCCGCTATGTGAATTCAGTCGAGTCTGTCTCCTGCAGTCCGGAGTAGAAGGAGGTAGACGCTCTCTCTGTGTCTGCGTCTGAATCCTGTGTTCCCTCAACCCCCTCTTTTTCTGGTTTTTGTATCAGCTTGGAATAAGTCATGAAAAGTGCACACTCAGCTGTCTAGCGCCAATGCCAGAAGAAGATGGGAGAACATCAAAAGATTGTGTTAATCTGCCCATAATCACAGAAAACAAAAAGAAATGAACATGATCATTAGCTTAATTTGAAAACGTGTAACCATGTGGTTTGTATGCTAACAAACTCCTTTTTTATCTGAATGCCACAGCCGAACAGCAGCGGTCAGGTACTGGGGAAAGTGCCCGGTCACTTCACGCCAGTACTGGCCCCCTCGCCCCACCATGGCACGGTCAGACCAGTATCTCTCTCGATGGCTGACACCAAGCCAATCACCTCATCCTCAGAGGGTGAGTTACTCCCATCTCTACACTACCACTGTCCACTACCACCCTGGACCACAAAACCATAAGAGATTTATACACACCCGTAAAAATTGAGATTTATACATCATCTGAAGATTTCCATTGATGTATGGTTGACAATATTTGGCCGAGATACAACTATTTGAAAATCTGGAATCTGAGGGTGCAAAAAAATTGCCTTTAAAGTTGTCCAAATGAAATCCTTAGCAATGCATATTACTACTGATAATTTTACGCATACAAATATACCCATGTGACTTATGACTTATGGTTTTGTGGTCCAGGGTCACATATTTGATCAAAAATACAGGAAAAACAGTAATATTGTATTACAATTTAAAACACAGTAACTGTCTTCTATTGTACTATATTTTAATAATTAGTTTTTGCGATGGCAGCAGCCATGATGCTTTAGAAATCATTCTAATATGCCAATATGGTCCTCAAGAAACATTTCTTAGTATTATCACAGTTGTTCTGCTTAATTTTTGGGTGGAAACTGTGGAAATCTTTTCTCAGGATTCTTTGATAAATAGAATGTTCAAAAGAACAGCATTAGTTTGAAATAGAAATCTTTTACATCATAAATGTCTTTTGGTCACTTTTGATCAATTAAATAAAAAAATGTGTCCTTGATGTATAAAAGTGTTAATTAATTAATTAAATAATAATAATAATAATAATAACCTGTACTAAGCACACACTTTGGAACAGTATAGTGTATTACTTGTGTCTACACCAGCTGTATTAAGATATTTGATACTGATTGAACATATATTTAGGTTATTCGGCTCCAGGCACCCCTACTGCCAACCGTTTTGTGGGACTGAGCTCCAGAGACCCAGCCTTTCTTCACCAGCAACAGGTGAGATATGACCCACCTTCTTTACATTTATCTTTTTTCCCCTGTTCTCTCTCAAATCCCCATCCAGCTTTTCTATATTCCCAACAGGTGTCAGAGCTGTCAGACAGGTAGCGCATCAAATAATCTGGTCATGAACTTTAGGCACTGTTGTGGTACCATGAAGATACAGGGCTGTTGTGACAAAATAAGTTTCCTCTTGCTGTCTGAAAGTTTAATTTGTTTTGTGTCAGCATTTGTTAATTAAATGCACCTATTGGGCACATGTAACATATTCTAAGACACTGTGTAGATTATTATATTTATAAAGTGTTTAATGCCATTGACATTCCTGGCAAGCTCCCCTCTGTTACTCAAAGTTATTGAGCACGTCTTTCCACTTGCTCTGTAACCACGGTCACGTTTAGAGGTTTATGATTTTTGCAAGTGTGGGTGAATGTCACTTTTATGAAGAATTTGTTGGTTTCCATAAATTCATATATAAAGAGTCCACATTTTTATAAATAAGCCAAGACTAAACTCAGGCATTTTCATTTAAGTACCCTGAAAATAAATACAGTAGCCCCCAAAAGTTAGGTGGACAACTAAGCCATACTTGTGTATAAATATCTTTGCAAAATATCAAACCAACAAATGACACTAGATATTTTCTCAGAACTATTTTTTCCCCATATTTTCGCAGTTAACCAAATGGTTTCAGTGTGATTTCAGTGGATGTATTGGGTCACTTGCCCTGAAGTTCACATGCTAGGTCTTCTAGCAGATTAATCACAGGTGTATATCCTCACATTAGCTATGGACATGTCCAATTAAGATTTGACAACCAGCAAGTGCTCAAATATGCTTCACTATTTTAAACAGTTTATCTGCTGTTTTAAACCTTTTAAACATTTTAAACCTAACACATTTTTTCCCCAAACATCTTTCTTTAAAATAAAAGTCAATTAGTTTGATGTTTTATTATTTAGCACAGTGATATTCCTACATTTTAAGTGTGTCTTAAGTGTCAAAATACTTTTTGGGGCCACTGTAGAAGTGAGACATTATTACATAATTCAGACGGTTCAATTTCATTCAGTTTTTCTACCATTTAGTTTATATTCATGTTAAAAAAGTAATTGATGGATTTATACACAGCAGGGGACATTTGTTGGACTTGAATTTTTATTGCGATCACCTCCCTTGAGATTAATTCAACATAAAATCTATCTTGTCTTAGTGTTAAAACTTCTGTGCAACAATATCTAGCATTGTCTTCAGATGGACAAAATTATATATGACTAAATGCATTACTTAACGTGAGCGATTTGGTTTATGTCAGGCTCGGCTTAGAAGGTATTTAGTGAAATTATAATTTTTGGCAAAACACTCAGTATTGTAAAAAGAGTAATAGTCTAGTGCGTGTGTGCGACGGGCCTCTGCCGCATGAAAGGGCTGGTCTGAGGCCAGTATTTTCCACCCTCCTCTAATTGAATTCATCTGCACGCGGCGACATCATAATTAGTGGTTTTCTCTTGCCCTGCTCCTGAGTTACAGTAATGGCAAGCCTTGCTTTTATTGCTCTCTGGTTTTGCATACTTGGATGGGGCCAAGTAATGTACCGCTCGCCAACAGGGACTGTGCTGCAGGCCTTATTTAAAAAACATGGAGCTTTTTTTGTCATTCGAGAATGATTTTTTCAAAGATGCAGAAGTTCGAAGTGACAGATAGACGGTGTAATTGGATATAATAAAAGGACTGATATTGATAACAGCGATTCAGTGTGCGAGCTGGATGAATGAGCGATTATAATATCTTTTAGCAGGTATCGCATGTAGGCACCGCAGCTGCTGTAGTGTCTCATACGGCTTAATGCCTTTTGTTTTAGCTGTAGTTCACTTAACAGGGAGAGGGATCAGATGAAGACAGGATGATATATCAACCATCCATCATGTTTATATGAGCTGAAGCTTTTGTTTGTCCTCAAAAGTGAGAATTGTATAGCCAGTCCTGACCCAAGTAAACCTTCGGCTATTGAGCAGGCACTTTCGTTGGGTAAATAATGTCTTACGTACACAGCAGCCTTTATTCTGAGTGATTTATCATAGGATATTATGAGATGTATTGACACCTGTGTTCCCCTGCTGAGCCTTTGTCAGGGCGTGCGGTGTGACGCGTGGGGCGTATGGATTACAGCCGTCGCCGTGGCGTCACCTTACAGACCCGTAGCGCTCCTTTCCCAGCATGCTGTGGGGCAGGGTGCTGCCTCCAGCTCAGCCAGGCTGTCTGGAAACTGAGAAAGCTCCAGACGCTCAGCGGGACACTTTCTTTCTCTCTCTGTTCTTTAATGCCTCCTCTCATTCTTTCACTGTTCACTCAAATCTAAGCTTTTTTCCTCTCTCTCTTTACCTCATTTTGTCTTTCATTCCCTTCTTTTCTTTAGGTGCTTTTCTCTCTCTCTCTCTCTCTCTCTCTCTCTCTCTCTCTATTCCTCTTGAAGGGCCTAGCATCAAGAGGGTCTCTGTATATGCTCAAACACACCCTCACTATAATGACTCCATTACATAAACATTCATGCCGTGTCTTTAGCCTCCGTTTACTGGAGTCAGTAAATCAAGCGGGTGTGTCCATACATACATAATCACTCCTCCTATTGGTCCCATAGCAACTGTTTGAGCTTATTTCATTTACAAGAACCATCTGTATGCATATAACCCCTATGTGAGATGTTGAGACGTAGCTGCTTGTGATTTGTGGCCCGAGGTCCTTCAGATAATATGCTTGTAGTCTGTTGTCGCAGCACACATATATTGTGTGATATTGTGCTCAGACTCTGAAGTGGCAGCTTTGGGATGGCAGCCATTAGAGTAATGGACAGTTTCCTGTGATAAGATATAGAGACAATTAATCTAGAGCACGGACAGTGTCGCATAGAGCCGTGGACGTGTGTTTATTGGAACAGAAAAAGAAAGATTTAGTAGTCAACTGCATTGGTGTTTCAAAGGCAGGCCTGCCGATAATAATATTGATATATACATAACACAACTGGCCGATTAACATAAGCGTTAGTTATTCACAATGCATATCCATACTTTATCAGTTATCGGCTGATTTTAGAGATTTTATTGTTCATGCTCCTTTTTGTATTTTAATCTTTACGTTTAGATTACCTTTGATGTATTCTGATGCTCAGTTAAAGTTAATCTTTAAAAACTGTTATTACTGTAAATTACATTGTGTTCCTTTTTTTGTGTCAATAGTTTTGTGTTCACACCATTGGGGTCAGTTAAAATGTATTTTTTGCAGGAATTAATACTTTTATTTAGCAATGTGTCAGTAAAGACTTTTGCCATCAAGTTATATTTTAAAATATATTACAATATATAACGTTTTTGACTGTATTTTTAATCAAATAAATGGCATAAGAGGCATGTTTCAAAAACTTTTAAAAATATCAGAGTTTTTCTCTTAAATGGTTACATTTTCTGAAATACATTTTCTCCCAACCTGGCTTACTGTAATATAATATTAAAAGTATAAGTGTAGCAGTTTATTGTGATTGATGTTGTCTAACGGTTTGCTGGTATACCATTTGTAGAGCTAGATATGCATTTTTCAATATATAATGCATCAGACAAACAGCGGATGACCAGTTATTGATGGATATCCTTATAGCAGTGGTGAGCAATTCTGGCACTCAAGATCCACTTGGATGGATGGATGGATCTCGAGGGCCAGAGATTTCCCCACCTGCCTTAACGTATGATCACAATGGCCCTGTTGTTAAATCAAGCTCATTCACAACTTACTCAAAACCCAAACACACAGGGGAGAATGACAGATGAGCATTCGTGCACACAACCCAACAGCACCTGCTCTAGACTGATACCCCTGTGTAATGTGTTTGTGAAAACACCAGTGATGAGAAGATTTCATTAGCTGCTTTCCCCAGGGGTTCTTCCCTTTCTCTCTCTGCATTTCTGTTCTCCCTCCCTTCTCTCTCTCGACCAGTGATCACAATCTTATTTGGCTTTATCTAATGCAAACATGCTAAAGCAACCAACACTCACAGCTGTGAAGGTGCTAGCACTGCTGTAGTGTACCTCTGTGATCCACTGGTGCCAGCGACAGATGGCACCCGTGATCAGATAACTGCCGACCTCGAGCTTAGAGCTTGTCTCTCGCTATTATGTTTTTGATGCCAACATAATGTGGCATTTTATACCTCATTGTGGCATTTTAGCTGTTTCATTGTAGTTAAGCCCACTGAGTTCAGTTAATAGCGGTACTCCACTAAAATAACACTTGTGCTTAGATTAAAATTCAAGGTATATTTGGGAGGATTTTTTTAATTAATTTTTTTATTTATTTATTAATTTGCTTTTTGGAGCTATAAGTGCTGAAAAAAGTTTTTTGTCACTTTTTAGTCTTTTGTGATTTGTGTTTATGGTCTGTATAATTAACCAAATCTGAAGACCTGAAATCACCACTCATAATTCCAGAGAACTTAAACACTGAGGATACATGCAGTACAACACATCATCAGCATATTGTATGAGTGTGTGTTTTTTCAATGAGTGGGGTCGACCAAAACAGGATGAAGGAATGCGCACTACCAAAACAGTCTGATAGCTGACCTCAGACTTTGCCCCAGTGCCATTGTTTTCTGGCTTCAGGTCACTCGAGAACACGCTCTCTCTCACACACACATACACAGTGTCACACTCATTAGTTTGTTAAAGTAGAGTTGGCAGTACTGATGGAGGTGGATATCCGCACACAGCAATGTGAAAATACCGCACATATTTCTCTATTAGTCACTCTTCAGAGCATGTTCAGCTTAATGGCACTTTTTCCCCTCAAAATGTGTCAGTAAGACTTTTAGTAAGATTTGTCAGTAGGAAATGAATACTTTTATTCGGCAAGGATGTGTTAAATTTATCAAAAGTGACATTTTGTTACAAAATAAATGCTGTTCTTTTGATTCCATGCTCCTTTCTATTCATCAGAGAATTTTGAAAAAAGGACCTTTTTTTTCCAAAATGATCTTTCTCGAAACTATTTTCAACATTGACAATAATAAGAAATGTTACTTGAGTACCAAATCAGTCAGTTAGAATGATTTCTAAAAGATCATGTGACACTGAAAAACAGAATAATGGCTGCTGAAAATTTCACAATATTACTTTTTACTGTAGTTTTGATCAAATAAATACAGCCTTTGTGAGCATAAGAGATATAAACATTACAAAAAAATGTTACTGACCCCAAACTTTTAAACAACAGTGTGTAATATGAATTAAAGTTTAAATAGTTAAAAATGAACTGATTTACACATAACATGTAGTTACAATGTTTTCCCTGCTGAATTTGTAGTGCATATAATTTGATATATATCCACAGCAGCCTTGACAGGATCCCCATGCTACTAGTGAAGTTCCTGTTTAGTGTTAGCACTGCTCACCTAATTTATGTGGCTTTCACTCTGGGAAATGTGTGTTTCAGCCACCCGAAAGTCTCCGGGTGAGCAGTAAAGCATCTTTGAAGTAAATATAGAAAATCAATTATTCACCCTCCTAGATTTATTGCGATGGAAATGGATTTGATTTGGGAGTCTACAGGTCCTTTGCAGAAGTGGCAAGAACTATTGATAGAGTACCATTGAATATTCAGAGAGCGAATATACCTGAAGAAGGCTCATATAGCACTTGTGTGTCTGACAGGGTGGCGACGTGCATTAGCAAAAAGTTATGTTCGATAAAGTGTCATGATTTATTCTGTCGTTGTTTGTTGATTGCTTCTCACACTTTCATGCATACAATTTGTTGCATGCTTGTGTGTAAATGTGACCAGTTTATTTTCCCCTCTCATCCACACTGACATTTTCAAAAACTGCTGCTTTGTAAATTGTGACCAAGAACAATTTGAATCTACTGACCAAGATTAATCTCTCACATGTTTCATGTTATGCTTCAATGAAAACAGGCTGTTTTGACACTATCTAACAGCACTGAAGTGACCGTAACTGCATGACCACTTGGAATGCATGTGCTTCCTCCCATTCTAGTGCATTCTGGGATAGATGAATAACCTCCATGTAACCCAGCCCCCATTTTTGTATACTAACCTCTTCTTTTGCTTTCAGGAAGGTTAATAATTAGACCTCTAATGGTATTGCATGCCACATGTGACAATTGCCTTTTGTTTATTTACATTTTTGATGGCAACTTTCTTTCAATGGAATTGTAATTTAAATTAGGCATTATTTTAGGCCTAGAACAGAATATTTAAGACCTAATATATAATCCAGATCTATTAATCCTGACCATTAGTGATGGTGTTTTCTTAATCTAGCAATGTAAGATTAACATCAGATAAATGTTAAGAATATGTGTTGAGATGAGCTTAGGTCTTGCTCCAGGTCTTGTTGCATGCTAAATGTGTGTTAGTGCCGTTGTGCTAGCCCAGTTGTCTGACTGAGAGGTGTTTGATTGACAGCTGAGGATTTGTGACTGGCCCGTGAATCAAAACATCAGGTCATATGGCTCAGAGGAGGCTTTGGGGATTTCTTGGCAAAGGTAAACGTTTCCTTTATTTTCAACCCACCTCTCCATTAAATATTACTTATGTACAACCTGTATCTGCAATAGTCCAACACCCCCTCCAACCCAGTCCAGATCAAGCCCCCCCCCTTTTCTGTGTTTTTACACTCATCGCAAAAAACATAAGCAAAAGTGTATTTGTGATAAATTTTGTTCATGTATTCGTGTTTAAGGCCATGAATGCATCACTCATTGACGTAATGGCTAAATATGTCATGAAAGATATAGAAAAGCAAGCATCATGATAGAAAATTGAATATGTGCTGATTTGCATTTTAACTTCTAACTACAGTATATTTCCAAATGTTTTAGGTCCATCTCCTTTGCTGTTCTTTAAACTTCTTTGGTTTAATAAGCGAAACTTCACAAACCTTTTTTCAGGCTGTCGCAAGACTGTTACTGTGCACATCTGGATGAGCAATCAGCGGCCAAATTCATAGAAACTTCACACATCACAGTACATTAACATGAGAGAATTTATCATTGAAAGAGGTGGATTTGATGGTTGTAGGTGCTACATCTGGATGAATTTAGAGATGCAACTTCTTAGAGGTTTTGATATACTGGCATCCAGCAATTATTGTTAATGTAAGCAGAACACTCTAGAACCGTCTCCAAGAAGTTGAATCTCTTGAGCCATTCACTTTAAATCAATGCTGCTAAAAATAGTCTGAAAAAAAAAAAAAAAAATAGAAATTAACTAATGGATGTTGGATGATTTTAGCCAATCAGCCTGATCTATCATTACCAGCTCAAAATAGTCATAGAAGCTTCTGCCCATCTTAGAGACAACAGTGCTTATGATTTCCCCATGAATGTTGTTCCAGTGTTGTCTGTTTCAGTATATATGACAAGTCACACTTGGTCAGCCTCCCTTGACATTCGTGGTCAGTTAGACCTCTGTAATGAGACAATTGGAGTCTCAGCACAAAATGACCTCTGATGATTCTTCCGAAAATCAGAGCAATAAATGATTAACATCCTTATCTCCCTATGAGAATGGAAGTTAGGAAGATGGTTACTGCTGGGAAAGAGCAGAACTCCAGCATTAGTGCACAGCATCTGTCTGAGGCTCACTGACAGCAGAGAGTTGCATATTTGCAAAGGTCACCACTAAGCTTGGGGTTTCAGAGCAGAGGCAGTCAAGACTGTTTGCTCTGTTTAATCACCTCACCCTCCCTTCTGCATTAAAGCTTTGCACTGTTCTCTAAAAAAATATGTTCATACATTTCTGACAGTGAATGACTGAAACTGAAAAAAAGATTAAAAAATGTTGTATCTTCTCTCCAGATGCTTTTAGGTAATGCATCAAGCAAAGCTAACAATCTCTCTCAAAGAAGAAGCAGCACAGAAATAAATTTTGGCAAATTTTGCAAATAGCACTAGATGCTATTCACACTAAGTGCAAATAGTGTTAGATGTTATTTACACCAAGTGTAAATAGCAACTAGATTCTATTTACACTCAGTGAAAATAGCATATTTTCTTAAAGATAATTGCTATTTACACTAGGCGCAAATAGCGATAGATGCTTTTACTAAGTGAAAATAGTTATATATTCTATTTACACCATATAAAAGTAGCAGTTCTTTGCAATATAAATAGTAATTACAGGTAATTTATACTTTATTTTGACAGATACATACTATTTGCATCTCAGTATTATTGTACATTAACAGGATGCAATAATAATATAGTTTGTAAATGATTATATTTATTTAAATGATTAAATGGATGCCGCCTTAAAGGGACAATAGAAACCCTACCCTACCCAATAAATGCTTTTATTATTATTAAAAAAATTATTTCCACATTTAGGACATTTTCTTAATTTTTGTTGAAAGTAAATGCCTTTCCGATGTGATACTGATTGTGCCACTGAAGACATTGAATTATGAGCGTTTTTTTTTTTTTTTTTTTAATGCTGTTTGGCACAGCCAGGCATTGTTAGGTAGAGCTAGTGCGAATAGCTCTTGCCAACAAGGCACGCTATTTGCACTTAGTGTGAATAGACACTCCGATAAATTTTTACCATAGTTACAAAACGAACAAAATGTATGAAACTTAATTAAAATGGATTTTTAAAATTCAGACCCTTTAATTTTTTCACATTTTTTTACATTGCAGCCTTATGCAAAATGCTTTACCCCATAATGAAAAAGCAAAAACAGATTTATGATAATTAATAAATATTCAGACCCCCTTACTCAGAACACCTTTGGCACTTTTTGAAGTACCTTTGGCAGAAATGATAGCCTCAAGTCTTTTTAGGTATGATGTGACAAGCTTTGAGCTTCTCGATTTGGGAATTTTCTGCCATTCTTCTCCATAGATCCTCTCAAGCTTTGTCAGGTTAGCTGGGAATTATCAGTGAACAACCATTTTCAGGTCTCTCCAGAGATGTTTGATTGGTTTCAAGTCTGACTCTTGTTGGGCCACTCAAGGACATTCACTAAGCCACTCTAGGTGAACTTTCGGACCAGCCTGAAGTCCTGAGTGATCTGGACCAGGTTTTCCTTAAGCATATCCCTGTATTTTGTTACATTCAGGTTTCTTTCTACCCTGACCAATTCCCAAGTCCCTGCCGATGAAAAAACACCTCCACAGCATGATGTTACCACCATGCTTCACTGTTGGGATGGTATTGCACAGGTGATGAGCGGTGCCTGTTTTTTCCAGACCATCCAATTCATCAATTCATCAGGACAGAGAATCTTGTTTCTCACAGTCTAAGAGTCCTTTAGGAGCATTTTTTGCTCATTTAAAGTAGACTTTCAAATGTCCTGCACTGAGGAGAGACTTCAGTCTGGCCACTCTGCCATAAAGCTCAGTGTTACAGTGCTGTTTGTCTGTCTGCACATTTTGCCAGTCTCCACACATGATCTCTGGAGGGATTTTAAGGTTCTTGGTTTCCTCTCTTAAGAAGAGTCCTGGTTGATCCAAACTTCTTCCATTTATGAATTATGAAGGCCATTGTGCTTTTTGGGAACCTTCAATGCAACAGATATTTTTTAATACCTCAGCCTTCCTCAGATTGGTGCCTCAACACAATCCTGTTTCTGAGCTCTGCAGGCAGTTCATTTGACCTCATGGCCTCGCTTTTGCTCTGATATGCATTTTCAGCTCTTAGAAATTACATGGTAAGATGTGTGTCTTTCTAAATCATGTCCAATTAAATTAGCCTCAAATACTCGTCAATGTGTAGAAACATCTCAAAAATGATTCAGAAAAATAAAATGCATCTGAGCTAAATTTCAAATGTCTAGCAAAGTCTGAATACTTATATCAATAATGTGATATTTCAGTTTTTTATTTTTATTTTTAGTACATTTGAAGTTATCACAAATGTGTTTTGCTTTGTCATTATAGTTAAATTATATATTATTATATGTTATACTATATAGTTTACAAATAGTTTATTTGTACATAAACATCATTGCTTCTATGCGTTCTTAGAGCAGTCACTGCTGGTGTGTTCGACCGATTCCCTGTGTAAGGTAGGCTTATGTCCTTGAGCTATATCCTCTCTCCTCCACTTTTTTAGTCTCTCCAGCTCCCTGCAATGGGAAAGACCTTGCTCAGCACTTCCTCACTGCAGTAAATGTGTGGAAAAGTGGAGTCGCACTGAACACACTCTCACTTCCTTCTGTAGGCATCAGTGTTTCAGGCCCCTGCTTTCATTCTACCCCCTTTTCTGGCCTCGTAATAGACCACACGGAGTATGGGGGAAAAAAGGTTCTCTAGCAGTGGCTTACCCTTTACTGTTTCTCCAACATTACGTACAGAAATTTTATAATCAACATAAAATAGGGGCACAGGCTTGAACATTATTGAGCATTGGAAAAACCAAGCCCAGATGTTACATTTAAAATATTCATTAAAAGTTTACTAATTACCATGATTCTGTCAACTGCAAAAAAACAAGCTTGCAGCCTGACAGAACGTGATTTGAAAGCAAGTCAATGTGCAGATGAAAGCTGATGCAGTTGAAGAGTTGACTTCAGGTCATTGACTTATGGAAATGTGATTTGTTGCTTGCATTTACTTGCAAAGCTGCAGTGCCGCAGTGTGATGCATGCCAGTCCACAGCTCAACCCAAATTGAATTGAAGCCAGGCTTGTTTGTTGCCATCCTGTAGGAAATGGGTCAGCAATCCATTAAGATGGCATTAGATAATCTAATTTAGCGTCTGATTCCAAAATGAAGCAGGCCCGTGCTTGCTCCTGCAGGAGGGTGGATGTTTAGGACGAAAGACCTGTAAGCAGCTCATGAAGAAGCAAGAATCTGGTAAGGGAGCAAGGTTGTTTGTTCCTCTCCCTTTATTCCCACATAACACCCATCTCCCTTGTGAAGGGGGCCCGTCACATCTGCACTTGTCTGGTAACTGGGGAAACCAGACAGTAGGAAACACCACACTGAACCTTGAACTTGGGAAACAAGGGGTTGTACCCCACCCCATGGCAATCAATCAGACACTGTTTATTGATGCTCTGCAAAGGCAAAGTTTAGGGCAGCAGAACATGAGACAATTTACGAGCTTGATGGGTGGTAGTCTGTTTTTGCTGTCCCATTAGTAATCCTTTATTGGAGCTGACCAATGTATGTGTACAGGGAAAGAAGCAGAAAGCAAAAGAAGAACTACAATGCAGTTCCTTTGTGGTCACTTTCCTGTTTAAGAGAACAGCATACATTATGTTGTTTTGGATCCTGGTCTCCAACATAGCATCTTAGCTATATTCTTAACAAACTTCTTAACCAGTGTAACCAGCAAGATTTCCATGGACTTGGTCTTTTAAAGAAAGACCATACTGGTTGATAAATTTTTTTTGTGCTGGTAATAAGCATGGCAGGGTCTTTTTAGCAGGGTTGATTAGTAATTATATGTATACTATACTAAGTATGCCAAGTTATAGTATATACATAAATAATATTAAATAATATATACTCTACGGGCCAATACGTTTTTAGTAAAACTTTACAATAAAGTCTCATTTGTTAACATTAGAACTAACAGTGAGCAGTATGTGTTTTACAGTATTTATTAATCTTTTTTAAAGTTAATAAAATACCATTGTTCATTTGTTCATGTTAGTTCACAACGTATTAATTAATGTTAACAGATATAATTAAACATTTTAATTAAAAAATATTTATTGTTAAATGTTTAAATTAACAATAACAAATATTATTAAATGATATAGATCATTGTTAGGTCTTGTTAAATAATGTAGTTAATTAATGTTAATAAATAAGATCTTGTTTTAAAGTGTTACCAGTTTTTGAATGAGGTCTCACCATGGCTGCATTTATTATCAGAAATACATTAGACATTTTACAAATGAAAATTATTACATTTTAAAATAACAGTTTTTCTGTTTGAATATATTTTAAAATGTAATTGATTCCTGTGATGGCAAAGCTGAATTCTCATCAGCCATTACTCCAGTCTATATTGGTAGATGATATCAGTACTTAATATGTACTGCTTGCTTTTTCAGTCTGGTAGAACTGAGAGAAAAAGAAAAAGAAAAGATTTGAAAAGAATGCAGTGCACAATTGTAATGCCATTGGATTTTCATAGGAAATGACGGGTCTCTAGTCATCAGCTCAACTCACAGGTAATTGCAACAAAGTCAAAATCAAGTTTCAAGTAGTTTAATATTTATCAAGTCAAGTCATAAATCCTCCAAACAGTGACTTGAGTCTGATTTGAGCCCCAAAGTCCCCCATCCACATCTCTAAAACACTTAATCGCTCATTTCCTGTTAGATGATTTCTAGCAGGCTAGAACAGTAGAGAGAGGAAAGGCGCAGCAGGAGGGAGGAGAGACAGAGCCCAGTTAGTTCTTCATGTGATATATTAAACCCTTTTTAAAGAGAGTTTAGTGCACATTTGATTTAGTTTCTATTCATACAACTTTGTGACTCTCTTTCTGACTCGTTCTCCTTAAAGTGTGACCCAGTGCGCTCTGGAATCATAATATGCAACTTTTTTTTGACAAACAAGATTTCAGGCTTTGGCTACCGGGTGATTTGTATAAAACTCAAACTGAATCATTAGCTGCATTCAGTGCGACAGGCAGCCGTATCACCCCGGGCTACCTCAGAAAGAATAAAGTCACTGTTCCACATCCGCTGGGTCCCTGTCCTTCACCAGCCACTGGCTATAGCCCTCGTCTCCCCCTCGGAAAACAAACAACAAACTCCAGAAGAAAAGCCCACTAAAGCTTTGCACCTGCATCCAAAGCAGTGAACCCAGGGAAAAGTCTTTGCACACAACGGTCTCCTTCCTTCTTCTTCAATCAGCCCACCACCCTCCACCCCTCCTCGAGCATGTCCCCTTTCTTTTTTGGGGGCTAAAAAAGAAACGAGAAGGGGGGGTGACAAAGAGGTGGCTGTGTGCGCCGGGCACTGTTGACAGAGCAGGAGTACGGCCTGTAATCTGCGAGCAGAAAGATTGTGTTTGGCGATTGGGTGAGACAGGTATTTCAGACGGAGGCGGAAGAGGAGGAGGGGGCATACCAGAGCTCTGGTTTCTGGCCTGCCTAATTATTCGACACATGTACGCACCATTCAGCCCCCCTGTCCTCCCCCCAGGGAACAACATGCTGTTTGTGCACCCTGGTGCTTTTGCATCTGAGATTCGCACCACAGCTCGCAATTAACAGTCTTGTGTTGTAGTGCCGTTAACATGTGCTGAATGCAGATAGAAAAGGTCTGTAGACGGTCCCGCTGACTTAACCCCATTGATCCAAAAGTGGGTGTCAGCTGCAGGGGGCTGAGATGGATGCGTGCTCCTGGGGAAACTTCCCCCGTGCATGTGCACTAAGGGTGCTTTGTTTCTCTGGGATATCCTGTTCCCTGACACTATGCCGAACCCATTATTGTGTGTGTCTGTGTGTGTATTTAATGGAAAGGAAAGCGGTAGTTTTCAAAAGAGGGTGGGAAAAAGTCTAGACATGATATGTCTCTTTCATTAATTCTGAAAATTAAATGTATCAATACACTATATTTTAAAGCATAAATAGTATATAAATTAATGTGTCTATATGTACTTCTGTTGATGCAGTACTCTTGATATTGTGCTCTAAACTTTTTAACCATTTATACAACTTGAAATGTATCAGTAAATGTAGAAATTAACATTAACCAATAATAATAAAAGCTATAAAGGTAATGTTCATGACTTATTCATTATATCTAATGCTTTAAGTATATCTTAGTATGAAGTGTTATCAATTATTTATATATGTGCATGTAACAGGATTATAATAACTCCCACAATCTGTCTTTCCCCTGTGTGTCTGCAGTCCTGGTACCTGGGCGAGCTTAATTCCATTCCAAGTGTCGAACGGGACTCCGATTCTGCCAACAAATGTCCAGAATTACAGCATAAACATCATTGGTGAGCCCCTCCTCCAGGCAGAATCAAGCAATTGAACTGGACCCCGGAGGGACAGGTCCTCGGACAAACCAGCAAGCAGCACTTATACAATCGACATGGACCTTTGTCCCACCCTCTCAAGGACATTGGCTTAGAGCAGTAGAGTGAGTCGGGTCAAAGTGTTCTCTTCTGACATGAGCCTCTCCACACCAGTCAGTCATTGTGTAAGGAGGCCCCTGAACTGAGATACTGTGATCTTTACCATACAAACTTTAGATGCCTTACTGTATATGCATGACATGCTAGTCTCTCTTGTTAGTGTTTATCTTGTTCTAATGTCACGATTTCTAGCCTTGGTTTACGCAACGATTTAGAGGGGGGTGG
This sequence comes from Paracanthobrama guichenoti, assembly GCA_018749465.1. Lineage (NCBI taxonomy): Eukaryota > Metazoa > Chordata > Actinopteri > Cypriniformes > Gobionidae > Paracanthobrama > Paracanthobrama guichenoti. The sequence continues at coordinate 42,785,126 of CM031949.1, forward strand.
CCACACAAGGGCTGGCTGGCTGGATGGCTGGCTTGTAAAGCGGGCTGCAATTCGAACAAACTTTCATCAGAGGCTCATCGTATTCTTAACATAAACATAGGAACAATTTTCAATGAACTGAATGTTTCTATTTTCATATTACAACATTTAATTTACCTATGGTGGAAAATCTTTTGAATCCGCAATCTTGTCAGACCTGTACTTATTTCCTTTTAAGGTAAAGGTTGGAATTTACTCTCCAGAGTTAAGAACTCTGAAAACCTTTTTTTCTTCAATGAAAGAAAAAGCCTTTATTACTAGATAAGAAATACAACCCCTTTTTTCATTTTCATGTTTTTTTATATATTTCCTTTGAAAAGGATTTTGAGAAAAATAAGACAATATCTCATAAGAGGCAAGTGCAATTTAAATGATTTTACTGAAGGGAAGCTATCATAGTCTGTCTGCCCTAAGACTCTAAAGGAATGGGGAGTAAATGTTTTAGGTGAACTTTAAAACTTAAAAAAAAAGAAAATGGAATAAAAAATAATCACATCCTTGATTTGGGAAACTAGGGAAAGCTAAGGGTGGAAGAGAAGAGTGGGATTAACAGTGAACGTTTACGTGAGCAGAACTGAACACGAACAAGACAGCACTTATTTTGAGCCGTACCCAAACATGCGGGTAGTTTTTTTTATTTATTAAAATGAAAACTTAAAGTAGGTGAAAAAAGACTCAGACACACAGCGTGTTTAAAATGGCTTATTTTGACATATTACTCACCGATCTAGTATGCATGTTTAGTCGGCTGTTAGCTTGTAAAGCTACTGTTTACACTTTGATATCATGAGAAACAAGAGGAACGCAGAGTAATTTAAGACAAATTGTGTATGTGTGTAAAGCTGTACTCATTTCAACACTAACCTGCAGGTTGAGGCGAGGTCTCAAGGTGCTTATTTCAAACCCACTTTGGTAGTTCCCAACAGTCGCAGTCCCCGAAATCGTCGATTGCTCCCGGCATTCACAATGCCATTGCCTCTCCAATCAGACATATTTATATAATTAATCTTTCCAATAATCTTAATTTGCACGAAAATATATAATCCACGTTACGTGCCTTGCCTTCGACTTTAGAAAACATCACTACACTTGTTTTTGCTGCATTTATTATCGTTTTTGGGAAAAAGTAACATTTTTATGATAAGAAATATTTTGTACTCTGGATGAAATTGTGACATTGTTGATTTTTAGCTTCATTTACTACTTTATCTCACATTTACAGTGCGTATAAAGGCTGTGTATAGTTGCCGTTCTAAAGTTTATAATCAACCAGCATTTTTTTTTCTCAGTATTTTGGTGGTTGTCATTTTTTGATTCTGTTCGATTAATCATTTGTTTGTTTGTTTGTTTATTTCTCCATCTTCCAGTCATTATTGGGGAGGGTGGGTCCAGATTTATAAGAATTATGCAATACCAAGTTTTGCCTATGTAGGTAGTGCTTTTAGCTATGTGGATTATTAGAAGCTAGTACAGAAATACAAATAGTGTAAACATTTATTTTGTTGATATTGTTGTTGTTGTTGTTGTTGTTGCTGTTGTTGACATTGTTGTTGTTATTTTCCTTTTTTTTTATTTGTAATTGACCAAAGTGGGAACTGCTTTCTATGCAGTGTGCGACAAGGTCTTTTTTCCCTTAAGTGTACCTAAAGGCAGAGAAGTGTGTGCGAGAGACGTTTCATATTCTCTATAAGGGGAGGACTTTTTTTTCCACACGTTGAAGCATGTCTGCAAAGAAGGCACCATTTGGTTTAATACGGCTGCAAAGTCACTGATTTGCCTACTGTGACTAACAAACTCTTTCAAACTTCCCACCTGGGGTGCTAGTTTAACCTTCGGTAGTAGACAACTTTCATAGAGGAGACAGCTTGACTTGAGAGCGACAATCACTGGCGAATTACGCACACTAGGGCAAAGTGTTAAATGCTGGCATCTTTTTATCAAATATCTTCACCACCCTGTTCCCCCTGTCCAGTAAACAACATAGCTATATGCAATTCCCAAGTAGATGCCTTAAATTTTTACAAACAAGTGACTTGTTATAAAATGCGCTACAATCACTGTCACGCAAGTTGCTGCGTGTTAAATCTGTCACAATCAGTAAATATCAGTGTTTTAAGGTTTATCAGTGTTCTTCCCTTTTGAAGTGCTCAAATGTACAGCCTTATTTAGGTTGTAGTCTGTAGAACAAAAACCCCCATGGGGAGAATCGGTTTTTATAGTTATCTCAATTTTTTATAATTATTTTCAAGTTGTTATAGACTTCAGTGAAAGGGAATAATTTAATGCTCTTATGGTCTTGAGGATCAAGGAAAAAAAAAATGGTTTTGCACCTACAGCATATAGGCAATCATCCACCCATAGTGTCTTTCCATTCAATACAGAAGAACAACAACTCAGGCATTTTGCTTCACAGGGCATTACCGGCATCAATTAATAATAACACTTCAAATCCCCCTCACTATGATCACCATGGTTTCAAATTGTAGCCCTTAAATCACTATTCAGTCTGTTTCTGAGACCTCAAGTCAAGCTGAATCTCTCCTTCACCAAGATGTTTATATATATAGTATATATAATTAAGCTAGAGTCACCCCGTTCAATGTGCACTGTTCCGTCTTTTTCTTGTGTTTAACAAATTTGCGAAAAATAAGTGCTTTGCAGCCTTCTGGCCGTTGGCGATGCCACTGAAGTGCATTGTGCATTTCCTCCTGAAGTGGTGGGAGTGTCAGGGTCATAGAGTCATTCTTGTGTTGGAAACCGTGAAGGAGGACGTAGGTAGGGGTCATCTCGATGGCCATCGTAATAGCAATAGTTTTCAGTAGTAGTCATTATGGGTTAAAATCTGCTCTGGCAGCTATGTGAACTGTGTGTGCGTGTGTGTGTGTGTAGATGAATACGTCAGAGTGTGTGTTTCAAGATGACTCTGACACTACGAGAGGAGAGTACATGAGGGTCTTCTATTGAAATGCCTGCCTTGTTGACAAAAGTGTGTACACTGTAAATTTCTTTCTTTTCCCCGTTTGTAAAAAGTAAAAACTTTTGACATGTATTAAGTGAATTTCAGTGATGTCCATATTTTTTAGTGAAACTAAAAAACAAACAAAAAATACAAAACTGTTTTGAGTTTAGATTTGTGTTACGACTCAACAGCTGACCGATACATAAGAAAGAGGTTGAATATGTAATTCTTTATTTTTATTTTCCTGTACTTATAAAGTGGAGTGAATTCCCGTATGGGACTGTAAATGTTTTAAACAAAATGATGAAGGTCTTTTGTTGTATTTCGTGTTGATTAACTTGGATCCTTGAGACATTTCATAAATGTTTGAAGTGTTGTTTTGTTAGTGTGGCCATAGAGTGTGTGTGATGTGATTATGTGATATTGAAAACGGGACAAGAAATAATGTTGAAATTTGTGCTAAATAGGGTCATTATTTGTTCTTTTGAACCGTTGGGGAACTCCTAGTCACTTTAGAAGAAAGGCACCTGATTAGAGTCTCCCAACAACAACTACCAGGGTAATGTCGCTACACGACATCACAGATTGTTCTGCTGTCTTGTGCAAAATAACGCATGCATTATTTCCCCCCGTCAATAGAGGCTGACCCACCATACCATGTACAGAATTTGCTGGCTGAAAGGCTGAGATTTTTCTGCTGCACGTAGGCACCTCCATTCTGCAGTGTTTACATATGTCCACCATGTTAGGATGAATGCTGCATAGTTTTCAGGGCAGGCTCGGTACTCCCAGAAGACTTTGTGTGCACCCACAGATGTCTTTTTCATGTTGCCATCACAGAGGAAAACAGCTGAGCATTTGCACTTTCTGCAGTTCCCACTACCCCTTTCATTGGAACATTTGTTTGTTGTTTGGATTACGTCTAGCTAGCGATGATGCTCTGATTAGCCTCTGAGCTACGATTAGATAGTGTTCGTATATAGTCGGACCGAATGTTGTCATGGTAGCTCGAGGCACTTCCCCTCACCACAGCATACAACATCATGAGGCTTATACAACGATCAGATTAAACCTTAATTCCGGGTAGAATTAGCGATATAGAGTAGTTCCTTTTCTCAAAGGGCTGATCTTTTTGAAAATAGTTTTTGTTGCAAAACTACAATATCTATTGAAAGCAGTAAGATGATGGCCTGGTCAAGTTGTGAAAGCCATGGTCCAGGGCCCTAGAGAAGCCACATGTAAATAACTTATGCAAGAAGGACCAGTGGAACTCATGCAATGTCTATTTTCAGCTCTTCTGTGTGTCAGTGCAGGGAAACGGCAGGAGGACATCTACTCTCATATTTCCATTTCTAGGGCATTTACAACAGCATGAGTGATCATTGACATAAATAGGAACATAAAAACCAGCATATTATGAGAGGCGTTTACCAAAAAAAAAAAAAAAAAAAAAAAAAAAAAAGGAAAAATATTTCAAGCAGTGCCTGTTTCAGCTCAAAGTCTCAGTGGACTTTCCCTTGTAAATATAAAAACATGGAATTTTCTTTAGGGAATACAAAAAAATCTTCAATCAAAACAGAATCTATGGGATGTCTCTTCCCATGTTTTTTATCCCCAAACATTTTTTTGTTTTGTTTTGTTTTTGTTTTTTTGTCCTAGTTCTGTGTTTTGTGTTTTTGTGCTTTTGTGCTTTGTTCAATTTTGGATAATTTAGTCAAATGGGATACCCCAGTCTCTATTTCACAGAGATCAAGTAATAGTTGGGCAGTGTGTTTCTCTAGACTACACTTAGTACTACAATAGATGACAAAAAAAGTCAGGTTAAAAAAAAAAAAAAAAAAAAAAAAAAAAAAAAAGCCAGCTCCACAGCAGTTTATTTTTTCTTTTGCCTTTTTTTCAAGGGGGGAGGGGGGTCTTGTGGCACTTTTATGCCCATTGCAAATTCAGTGGTATTGTGTTAAGTGGGTTTATAACATGACAACAACAACACTAACACCAACAAATGTTATAAAGTCGTAACAGTTTTTAGTAGTGATTGTGGAAACAGCAGTTGTATGCAAATATTACTGTATGTTCTGAATGTACATTATAGAATCACTTTATCAAGTTTTTGTGTTTTTACTCACAGTTAAAGAAACACAGGTGTCCTTTAAGAAGCTGTATAGTGAAGGCCTTGTTTTATTTTCTGATGATTTTCGACTTTTACATTTTCACAGCTATAAACAGTAGGCACTACCTTGCCTTTGAGTTGGTTGAATTTGGTGCAGGGGCTAAAAATGCCACAAGATTACAAATGAGTGTAAATAACGCTTGACTTTTTTTGTGATTGTTACTGTTATATCCAGCCTATACTGCTAGCAGCTGTTTTTACTGCAGTCAATTACTGGAAGTGGATATATTTCCTATGCAAAACTGTTTAAACAATAAAATGAGCTATGCTACAAAGCAACTGTTGTTTGGAGTCATTGCTTTTTCATTGCTGATCTTCAATATGTTTTTTTTTTCTTGCAGAAGTAATATATCAACGACCAGCTATGAGTATTGTTTGTAGGTGAATAAAATTGCATATTGCTTCAAGTGGGAAATGTAATCAAATGTAATAGGAAACTCACTACTTGTGTGGTTTTGTACAGTCTCCCCCCAAGCAAAAACAAATGCTTCGACAAATCTTGGATGCTGGGCAAAGTGCAAAATGCTTTTTATAGCGTTTTTATGGATATCATGTAGCTCAAACATCTATGTGTAGACTGGTGATTACTGATTACACAACAGCAGCAAAAGCTGCCACCACTGTGTCCACTTGATAAGCCATAAGCACAGAGTACACTTAGTGTCATAGCAAAGCATCTCTAATGTCGTAGTTCACTAAGGGCTGAGAATAAGGCAGATTAGGCCTTTGTGGATGACATGTTGGAAGAACATGAAAACCACGGTCCTGCTGTCTACTTATCAATTAGGTCGAAACCAGCACCTGGCCGTGGGCACAGAGTTTGTTTGGCTGCGAAACAAAAACAATGTGGTGCTGTGCTGATATAAAATTACCCCAATGCATAATGGTTATCATTACGCCATTTATCAAAATTGGCCTGTTAAGTAAACATCTGGCTTCAATAGTGCGGCTGAAGTCTGTACAGGGTTTTGGCTCTTGGAGTGTCCCACATATTTTCCAAGGCTTTCTTTTTTCTATCAAGGCCTGCTGTTGGTGATTTAATGACGTTGAAGACCGATAATGTTTGGTGGGGCAGAGGCACAACAGGATTCTGGGTGATTGTCTTTGTTTTCAGAGAGAGCGGCAGCAGAAGGTTGGGTGAAGTGAACACCCTCATGAAACACTAAAGGTATGGAACGGCCTAGAAGACGTGAGTGGGGATTGGGAGACCTTCAAGTGGACATACACTACGGTTCAAAGGTTTGGGGATTTGGGCATTCAAAGCTTTTTTAATGAATTTTTTTATTTGTTTTTTTAAAGACAAAAATCTATTTCTTTCAAATAAATGTTGTTCTTTTGAGCTTTCTATTCAAAGAATCATGAAAATGCATCACAGTTTCCACAACATATTAATCAAAACAGCTCATAACCAAATCAGCATATCAGAATGATTTCTGAAGGATCACGTAACACTGAAAAATTTTGCTTTGCCTTCACAGGATTAAATTACATTTTATAATTTATTTAAAATGTAATATTAATAGGTAACACTTTACAATAAGGTTTCATTAGTTAACAGTTAACATGAACTAATAATTAACTGAACTTCTAGAGCATTTTATTAATCTTAATTTCAACATTTACTAATACATTATTAAAATCAAAAGCTGTATTTGTTGACATTAGTTAATGCACTGTTAACTAACATGAACAATGAACCGCTGCAATTTTTATTAAATAACGTTAACAAAGGGATTAAATACAGTGACAAATGTATTGCTCAGTTAATTTTAGTTAAAACATTAACTAGAGTTAACAAATGAAACCTTATAAGTCTTACCTATTAGTAGTAATAATATTTTACAATATTACTGTTTTACAGCATTTTTGATCAAATAAATCAGCCTTGGTGAACATAAGACATTTTTTTGCATAGTGCTTTATACAATACAGACAGTTTCAAAGCAGTTTTACAGTGATACAGGAAAATGATTCAATGATGCAAACAGAGTTAATTTCGTCTGTGCAGCAGCTCTAAAAGAAAGTAGTGTCATTGGTCATTGTTCAGTTCTGTTGTAAAGATTCAAGGTTCTGCAGAAAACACTAGTAATCGTCCAGCTCATTTTTCATCCAATAGCGTCAGTCAGTGCAGTCAGATCAATAATATTGTTGAATATTAAGTGTCCCCAACTAAGCAAGCCAGAGGCGACACTGGCAAGAAACCCAAACTCCATCAAATGACAGAATGGAAAAAACAACCTTGGGAGAAACCAGGCTCAGTCAGGGGGCCAGTTCTCCTCTGACCAATGAAATATGTGATGACTTGAACGTGTGATGTCATAACTCAGAACCAGGAGCTTCCCATGCACACTTGAAAGCAGTTATGAAACGTGTTATGAAATCATTTTAGAAGTACGTAAGACTCTATTGTGTAACACATCATTGCAGGCGTGGGATAACTAATGGGTGCCAGATTTACTTGCAAATGTTCTAATTAAGGAACTGAATAATTTGTCTATTTTAGACTGAAAATGCATAAAAAGATTGACAGTTTAGATTGATACCATTTGATATCACATTCTGTGATTATCCACAGATTGTATGCTAAAGGTTTTTTGTGTGATCCACGGTAGATGGGAGCGTGGGATTTTATCATGTCTCTGCATCAGCGGGATGTGTGTGTACAGAAACAGGTGTTCAGCATTAAAGTGTTTGTGTGTATATGGGGGTGGGGTGAGAGGGGACTTTGATACAAAGAGAAAACACAACGTCCTTGTCTTGAGAAGTGGCATGCAATGAGTTGTAGTGGTGGGGTGGGCTCACGGGAGGGGCGGGTGACTGAATGGTCCTCTCCTCCCCTGTGAAACACTCAGGATTAGCTCCTTCACTTTCCCACAGACTGACCCTGCTAAACACACATACACACACACACACATGCACCCCTCCCACTCGACTGATTTGCATATGCCACAGACAAGGGAGGCAACAAACAAACTTCATATTGAGCCGTGACTGGCTGTTCAATAGATCTCACCCACTCCCACAGCATCATTCTCACACAGCCTTGGGTTTCTCCTGCAACAAGCAGGGATGCTTTGTTGGGAAGGGGATTTCTATATGGTGTGTGTCTGCTTGATGTGTAGCACAGCAAGCGACTTGTAGATCCTAGACAGCAGATGCTGACATGGAAAGATGTGCACATCCCCACGATGATCACAGTAATTATCTAATTTACTGCAGGAATGTGGACCAGCTCTCTAGATCTGGCTTTCGCAGTGGCTGCAGTGACAAGATAGTTCTCAAAATTATAATTAAACCGAACTGTCCCTCTGTGCTTAAAATGTCCATCCCTGAACTGTTTGGTAACTTCTAAACAGCCCACTGTACTGTAGCATTACATCGGATCGCTGCTGCGGCTGCCAAGTTTCTATCAAGGCCTTGATTTATGATTCCTAAGACATTCCGCAGTCTCAGTCAAGAACGTTTAGTTGTTAGTGGAGCAAGGAGATGGCAAGGGTATTGCTCTTGATAGCAACTGCTAGATTCTCTTATGCAGCTGTCATGAGCTGCTGTAAATATACAATAGGCCTTATACTGATCCACAGCTCTGTGAGCTTTCATCAGAGCCCCCTTGAAGAAACTGTGCAATGAACACCGGATGAGGGAATAATTCCCACTCAAAATGGATGAATATTACCATCAAGAGGTCTGAGGGAAGGAAGAGAGTAAATTGAGGTAAATTAAATGGATTTTAAGGTTTTACCTGATAATTGTGTTGGCTATCTACAGAACTCAGCAACATCTGCAGTGAAAAATGAAAGTTTAATACATCTGTAGGGAGCAGCTTCCAAATGCACACCTTGTTTTGTTGTTACTGACATATTTTAGATGTCAGATTAGTTATATATAGCCTTCCATTCTTAAAAAAATCCAGAGACATTACTTCATCTGAAACAGATTGATTGAGGGAAACTGCCAAATGGAAACTAAACCTGAGGACATTTTATATTGCCATACCAGTCACACTTTATTTTAAAGTTTCCATGTTACAGTGTAATTGCACAAATAAGTACTGAGCAATATTAAGTAACAACATGTACGTATAGGATAAAGGTTAGGTTTTGTTTTAATGTTAGTTGCTTGTAATTATGCAAAATTTAATGTTATTACTATAGTAAATACATGCAGGACACAATAAAATAAGTTATTGTTGTAAGCTTTTGTGTGAAAGTTCGTGTTTCTGAAACTTTTTTTAAAGTGATAGTTCACCCAAAATCTAATTTTAAAGAAGAATATTGTTTTTGTTTGTCTGTCTGTCTCTGTGTGTGTGTGTGTGTGTGTGTGTGTGTGTGTGTGTGTGTGTGTGTGTGTGTGTGTGTGTGTGTGTGTGTGTGTGTGTGTGTGTGTGTGTGTGTGTGTGTGTGTGTGTGTGTGTGTTTAATGTTGATACCAAAACAGTTTTGTTGATCACCGACTTCCATTGTGTGGACAAAAATGCACATAGACAGACATTTCTTAAAATATCTCCTTTTATGTTCCACAGGAGAAAGTAAGTTATGAGGTGAGTAAATAATGACAGATCTCCTTTTGCTTTGGTGAACTATTCCTTTAATAAAGAGCATTGATTTAATAATAAATCAAATACACAGTGGTGCATTTAGATTTCTGCAGGCCACATTCACTGTCCCATCAATACTTTTCTAGTCTCAAAAACCCAGGACATGCCAGATTTACAGTCGCAAATCAGAGCAGCCATCTTAGCCCATAAATCACATTCCAAATGGACCCTGACTGGGCTCACTGTGATGACAGGGAAGGAGAAAGCAAGCAGCTGGGGTGTGCTGGGAAATGGCTGTGGATTAGGTTACCTGCATAGAGTCAGGGTGATGTCTCAAGTAAGGAGCTGACGGGGGCTTATGGTCTTTATGTCTCAGCGTTTAAGGATTAGGACTCCTTGCCGAAAGAGTAATATTGAATTTCAATGCAAATTAGGATTCTCACCAATAATGAATACATTACAGTGTTGTCTGTTTTCAGACAGCACTGTTCCTCTCTTCTTCAAGGAAACATCCTCATTTTGACATAAAGACATTACTAGGAGAGTCTAAGGAATAGGAATATGTCATCATTTATTCACCCTCATGTCGCTTTGAACCCATGTGACTTTATTGCGTCTGTGATATTTAGAAAAATCCTTTGGTGTTTTTTTTTTTTTTTTTTTTTTTTTTTTTTTACCACATTGACTTTCTACTGTGAAGTACTGGAGTCAGAAAATAAATGTATTTTCATTCAGCAAGGATTAATTAAATTGATCAGAAGTCATAGTAAAGGCATATATAATGCTACAAAACATGTCTGTTTCAAATAAATGTTTAAGTGTTTTATATTAAAATAGAAACGAATTCCACAGTATTACTGTTTTTACTGTATTTTTATTGAATAAATGCATCCTTGGTGAGCATAAGGGACTTACCGACCTACCGACCCCAAACTTTTGAACTGTAGTGTATAATAATATTAATCTTTATAATATTAATTTGAATAATAATGTTCATACTCACAAACATTTTTAAGTATTCATGGCCTAGTACTATGAGTAGAAGACATTAATGTGTATTGTAACAATTTGTCAAGAAGCTCTCCTCAGCTGAGCTGGTAGGCAATCTCTAAGCCCCCTTTTCTTCACACAATAACTTTATCTTCCTCAGACATGACTAATCCACCTCAGAGACAGGACAGTTGGGCTGAAATGAATCGATTGAGTCATTATAATAGAATCACAACACAATAGGCACAGAACAAGCTGGGTCTTGTCAAGTTCCAACCATTTATTGCTACAGTACATCTTAGCCACTCAATGGGCTAAATAAGACTAGATCAGCAATGTCAATGCTATGTTTAGATCTCCAAGACAAATGTATGTGAGAGCCAAAACCAGACAACCGTCTGCTTGTGTCTGCAGGGACAGACATACGTGGCTGATCTTTCAATTATGTTTGTGTATGGGATGAGTAGGAAAGGCCTTTTTGTATAGGGATTTTTGGCTGTTAGATTTGTTGTAGATTCTCATCCATTAACAAATGTAAAACAGGCAGCGTTGTGACTCTCACTCTTCTTTCCCACATCTGAGAGATCTTTTTGAAGGCGGTTCACATGGTGAAGAGAGAAGGAATTCCTCCCCCACTCCTTCCAACAGACATTCATTTTCTCATCCCCAATACAACACTGATACTGCTTTATTAAGTGCTGGGCTTTTTTTGGTCTAAGTTAAAGCAGATGTCACCACAAAGTCTGTTATTACAGTGCTGAAGAGCAGCGATTCTCTGGAAGCTTATTGTCCTGGCTTTGTATGGCTCACTGCATCTTTAGTGGAAAAATATGGAGGACGCACAAGGCATGCAGTGGGATGATTGCATTTTATCAATGTAATACTGATGTGACAACCACTTCGGCAGACTCACACATTAACTTCACTATGGTGGATGTCGCATTTTATTGGCACTACTGTGTCATCGACAAGTATTCAGGCATTCAGTCAGCTTTAAACTGATATTGCATAATGTTCCATTAAAATTTGCATATAGGCTACCATTTGCAGGTCAAGACGCTCAGCCAAGTGATCAAGGTTTGGATGATTAACACGACCATGTTGGTATGCCTATCTGACATCAAAAAGCATTGTCTGCAAGTTCTTTGGCTAAAACAAACAGACCTGCTATAAATAAGATTAAAATAATTAAAAGTAATAATAAGATTTAAAAAGTCTCACTTTAATAATGTGACTGACACTGTTCATTGGCCAAAGAAGGTTTATTAGCTGAAGATAGCTATGAAATGTTATGAACTGAATTAAAATTAAAGAACCAAACAGCAATAAAAAAATAAAATAAAATAAAATAAATAAAAATAAAAAAATGGATCATTCGGTTATTTCATGATGTAGAGTATACAGACTTTCTATAATGTAACTCCGAGTTTGGTCTGAGTTGTTGAAGTAAAAACTAATTAAAGGTTGACTCATATAAGTTCACTTGTAGTGTATTTAAATGAAGTGAAATAAGGTAGGGCCTCCATGGATCGGATTTGTTGGTCCAGTATAGATGCTCAATAGGATTGAAATCTGGGGAATTTGGAAGCCAAGGCAACACCTTGAACAATTTTCATGATCCTCAAACCATTCACTCTCAGAAAAAAAGGTACAGTGCTGTCACTGGGGCGGTACCCTAAGGTAAAAGAGAAAAGGTACATCTTTGTACCTTACTCACCCTTAAATGGTACATATTAGTACCTTAAAAGGTTACTGCCCCAGTGACAGTAATGTACCTTTTTTTCTGACAGTGTTCCTGAATAGTTTTTGCAGTCTGGCAAGGTGCATTGTCCTGCTGAAAGTGGCCACTGTCATCAAGGAACACCATTGCCATGAACAGGTCTGGTCTGCAACAATCTTTAGGTAGGTGGTACGTATCAAAATAACATCCACATGAATGCCAGGAGTAATGACCCAAGGTTTACCAGCAGAACATTGCTCAGAGGATAACACTGCCTCCTTCAGCCTGCCTTCTTCCCATAATGCATTCGGCTGCCACCTCTTCCCCAGGTAAAAGATGCACATGCACCCAGCCAACCATGCTTCGACCCAGTTATATAGCCATCACTATCTGACCCTTGTCAAATTCTATCAGATCTTTTCTCTTGCCCATTTTTCCTGCTTCCAACACAAGAAATGCAAGAACTGACTTTTCACTTGCTTCTTAATATATCCCACCCATTTAAAGGTGCCATTGTAATGAAATAATAAAAGTCATTCACTTCGTGTCAATGGTTTTAATGTTGTGGTTTTAATCAGTGTATAGCATCTTTCAAAGCTCAAGGATGCTTTACAATGGTACTACAGTGATATGCATGATGTAGGCAAACAATATTTTGATAGTTCCACCAACCTGGGCTGTGTTCCCAAAAGCATCGTAAGCCTAGGTAGATCGTAGAGCCATATAAATCAACTTAGCTCACAATGCTTTTCAGAAACGCAACCCTGATCTTATGCGAAAATGTAAGTATTTTATGACATGGTACATTTGTATGAATTTATACAATGGGATTCATACAGAAATGTACACTTAAAATAACAACAACATTAATTTCCACCCCTAAACCTAATTACATTTTTAAGGTAAAAACACACATGATTTAAGCTTAAATCATTGTCTACCAGTGAAAAGAAACAATAGATCAACTAATTGTTTTCTACTTTAACATGACTAGGTACTCCAACTGAGATTGCTGGCTGCATAAGTGCTAAATGCACTCCTAGATCACCTGGTTGAACTTTGCTCAGGTCTATAATGAGAAATGGGGCGAACAAGCTGCACTGAATAAGTATGTGTGAGTATGTGAGAGCTATTATTTGAATGAGGAGCACATCATTGGTTCACCTCCGTTTGTTAATTGGTCCAATTTGGACAAGGCTGAATTAAAACCATCACTATGTAGTCTAGTTAAAGTGAAAGGTAAAGTGTCTGAGAGATATGTCATGTATGTGTTTATGGATGTTCGTTAGTTACTAGTTCGCATGATATTTGTCATGTAAGCAAGCACAGGACGGTGTGCATTTAAAGATGAAGAGTGTTTAAATTAATCTATGCCTACGTGTCGACAGGTGTGAGTTTGAATTTGTTATGTGAATTCGTGTTTTCTTCTCCCAAGCCGCTGCCTGCAACTCTTTCCCACCTGCGCTGCATTAAGTACCTCAGGCAGCATAATGAGCTGCAGGTGCGCGCGCTGGTCAGAGCTGAGTGGCGCGAGGGTCACCTGCTGTTTGTTGTTTGGCGTCAGCGAGAGTTAAAACAGCGCCTGGCAACAGCGTTTGGCGCGCGTTTACTCCCTTTCCTCCAAAACATTATAAGATCCCCATTGCTAAAAAATAAATAAGCTAAACTTTCACCTAAAGTTCTCTCTTTTCTGTCAATAATTGGCGTGCGCCCTGATTATTGTTATATTATTATTCTGCATTGGCGTTTCTCAGCAGGAAAGTGACGCACTTTTAGACGCAACACAAAGTAAATGTGGCAGTTGGTAAAGAGGAAATTGTACGTTCACGTCCACCTAATTGCTTGATGAATAACTAGAGTTATAGACACTGTCACCCACATATTGCGTTTACCTCAATGGTGAAGAATCTGTTCAGTAATTATGGTTTATGTTAGGCGGCCAACTTCTGCTTTAATACAATTAAGCCATTCAGCAGACAAAGTGGAGTGTTGCGTTATGGAAAATTATAATCGCTTAGTGCCGAAGTACTAGCTTAGACTGAAAATTGAAGATGAAGCCTGTTTTCACCACTGTAAAATTACTACAGATACTTGAGACGCCATTTGGTTCTTCAAACAGCCTGAGAAACTCCAAATGGTGCCTCAAGTGTCTTTCCTTCATGTTTATCATAAACAGGTTCCATTATACTATAAACTTAGACTACCCAGTGACAAATTACCTGTTTGTGAAAAAACGCAGTTAATTTAATTGCAGGAAAGATAAATCATAAGATGTGAATAAAACATTTCTAGTTCTAATAGCTACAGTATATTTAAATTTCAGGTATTTCTGTCATTTGTGAGCGGTATAGGACGATATATGCATTTCATTAAATGTGAATGCATTAAGGAATCATTTTGTTTTTAGCAGAACACTTTGACAAGGTATTTTTAAAGACAAAGATGAAAAGAAAAAAAAAAATACCTTCAGTGGGTAAAAATGTTTCTCTGCACCACATGAACTAAGACTAATGCATATCAGGTGTTACAGAGCAGACACTCAAGACAGATAAAACCAAGAGTTGTTGGTTTATTAAACAAAGATGAGTATATGGCAATGCATGCAAGCATTGGCAGACAAATATAACAGTTCAGCAAAAAATACTGAATGATACTGATACTTTATTTTGCAGGTGGATTGGAGGTGGATGGTATGATGGAGCACACACCTCAATGTAGGAACAGGTAAGTATCAGAACAAGAACACAGACCAGGAGACACTGAAGAAGACGATGGACAGCAGGATCATACTTCAGAAGCTTTGAAAGAACAGGGAAGGCGTCCTTATCTCTAATGAGACCTGACGTGTTCGAGGTGTGTGCTTATATGCAGAGGGAATGAGCTACAGGTGCGGGTGATCAGTATTCTGTTGATTGAGACCTCTGTGATTGGCTAACGGTGGAGACTTGCAGAGCAGTGAGGTCCCATCAGGTAGTATATTGTTATGAAATAATAATAATAATTCCCACATAATTTTGCAGTGATTATAACCATAGACTAGATCTGTGGCCTGTTGCACAAAGCTGGTTTCAGTTGCTATCCAGGTAAATTCGAGATTAGTTTGAGCAAACTCTGTTTTTTCGGGCTCAAGAAGATGGATTGGTTTTCAGCAGTGTTCATTGCCATAGTAACTTACACTACAGGGCTAACCTGCTCCAGAGCAGGTTTTATTCTGGGTTAGAGATCGCAAACTCAAACAGGACCAATCAGCTGCAAGTAAAGAAAAGCCACACCTCGTGTGTCTCTCGTTCCAAATTAAAGCAGTTTATAGTGAAAAAAACTTTAGAGACAAAATTGCTTGTCTTTTCATCTTATTATATTTATATTATATGAATTATAATTACTTTTAATTCATATAATATATTCATATAATTATTATATTAATTGAAAAGTAGCCTAATATAAATATAATACATGCATTCATTCTTTTAAACAACGTGTAGGCCTATTCATTTGAGCTCTTTGTGAACCTATAATTATTAGGCATATTTCTTTGATTCACATCATGCATTGATATAGTCATATATTCTTTCAGCTGCCTTCTCAAACTTTCACTGCAGCAGCAGTTTATTTCTTCCTTGTAAACGCATTTAATTTCATCATTTTCAAAATGATCTCTCAATCTTCAGAAGAGAAGTGAACCAAACGGACACTGTGATTGGTTGTTTGCTGCACGTCACACTTTCAGGTGCATGCGCTTCAGAGTTAATCGCAAACTCTGGATTAAACGTTTATACCAAGCTTTGAGAGACAGTTGAACTTGATCTAAACCAGGTTGAATTTATCTGGATTTTTCAACTCTAAACCTACTCTGAAACTCAGAGCTTGTAACAGGCCTCAGGTACCTGTTTCAATAAGGAGGTTCAACCAACTCTGAGTTTAAACTTGAACTCTGAGTTGACTTACCCTGAGATGATATAGATTTAGATAAAATGTATAATTTTTAGATGTTTGTACTTGAAATAAGACAATAATACTCAGTAAGAAAAGCATTTGTGCAGCGTGAATGAGCGTATGAAGCATTTAAACACTGACACTTTAAAAAAGGGAAGGAGACTGAAAGAAACTCTGGGTTTACTGAAGAAAACCTGCTCCCGACCAGGGGTGCGTTTCCCATACAACGACATAACTCACTGCTTAACTACCATAGTATGATGTATCGTTGCAGAAATCAACTAGCTAGTGACAACTGTTTACCAAAAACATATTGTCGTTCAACCATGATGTCATGCAGGTGGTGGAGATCTAACTTCTTTTATTTAATTAGTTTGAGATCTAATTTATGCAAAATTTTTGCTATAAATTACAGACATCCGAGTAATTCTTATTTTTCTGTCATTCGAAATAAAAGATATAGATTGTACTGAATGTCAGCTTGCTCAAGATAAGAATTTATTAAGTCCACATGACATGCAAACAAGAAACTATGCTTCTAACCACAGGTCGAGAGCTGTGTTTCCAACCACACATGTTTGCAACGCTGTTTGCGAATGTTCGTTGGAACTTGGAACGATGGTTTCGGAAAACACTGACTCGTTGAACTATGTTGATAATGACGGAACTTGCAACCATTTTTGGCTAACGATGCTTTTGGGAAACGCACCCCAAGTTAGGTTCACAGAGTAAGTTACCATGGTAACTGACTCTGAGTATATGTTACCTCCCTTTCAGAAACTTGCTTGACTTACCCTGCTTTCTTGGGTTTGACATTCTGAAACAGAAGACCCAGAGTTTTCCCTCATTTCAGGGTTAACATACTTACTAGTCCCTAGTAAGACACTGATTAGCTGGTTCAGGTGTGTTTAATTGGGGTTGGAACTAAACTCTGCAGGACAGCGGCCCTCCAGGACTGAGTTTGGAGACCCCTGGACTAGACAAACAATGGACTGAACTCTAGCTATACTAAATATTAACTGCTCATATGATGCTTGCTTTTCCAGTAGATGCAATTGAGAAATTCTGAGTTATAAGCTCCAGAAGTTGAATACATTTGAGAAAGCTTTTACATTAAAAAGGACCAGAATCGTTAATTAGATATTTATGTTTATCACCATATAATATCATTATATATTCTAAAGCCATGTCTCCTTATATGGCTGTGCATGGTTGTACAGCATCATTTAAAGAACTGCTATAGATCAGAACTTTTTATTTCCCTTGCTATGTAGGCCTGTATCTCTTTGGAATTTAAGAATACATTGAATGCTTGACATGAAAAAATAAATGATCTGCATGCATCTTCAGTAGTCAATAGTCCTTGAATATCTTTGGCAAAATTACCCATGTAGTTCTCCAGGTTTGAACCAGTATGGAGGCTGAAAGTCCAGGCAGAGTATTTGAATCTACTCATTCACAATTGGAAGCCCATGTGTAAAAGCACTTGACAGCTTTCTAGTTCTCTGACTTCCACCACTTAAACCCACAAATATCTGTCTCTGAAGAGAAGCTGACACATGATTGCTGCTCCGGTGTCCCTGACGCATGCACAGGTGCCTCTGGCTCTAATACTACAACCTTGTGCCAGATGTCAGACCCATTCAATTGAGGGGCAAAACACGCACCTGTGATCAGTCTCTATCTGTCGACTGACATTGTCATGGTGCTGGTGTGAATAATTGAGAAGTAATTGTCGGTCTTGCCACAGATTTAGCAAATAAACCAATTAATTAGCATCATTAATTATGTTTAGAGGTGAAATGAGTGATATTTTTAGTGGATCTCAAAGTGTTTGGTTAGGTTAAGAACACTACACGCTGAGCTACCAAAAAGATTGACATGATACATGTTAATGCCACGAATTAAGACATTTTTAGGAAGTTGTTCAGTGTAATAAACAGTGTAATTTTACTTCTGTCATTTGAGCCTAAAATAACTATCCACATTAAGACAAGCAGCAACCTAATAAATTTAGCTCTGTCCAATCAACTGTCAAATACCCGTAATCATTTCCATATCATGTGAACTGAAGCCCAGGTGTCCTTATGGCCATGCGTGAAGCAGAACGTGGAAGAGGACGCTTTCTAGCGGGTAAACAAAAGGGCTTTTGAAAAGCTAATTTTGCAGTTGTTTATAAAGCTCCACAATACATCTTTGGTCGGAGCAGAAAGAGTGTGCATATGTGCATCTAGACGTGTTCATCTCAACGGAGTCACTGCTGGAGCTCAGGTATACAGAGAAATTAATTAATATGGTGATCAACATTTATTAGAGGTTTTAGCAACACCTCGTTTAGCTTTGGCACAATGACATATTGATGAAAGCATTATTAACATCTCATGATATTTCATGAATGCGCTGTAACCACACATAACTATTAATGTCATCACTGTAGAGGCTTGTAACAGGAATTTAAGCATAAGGCTTAAAACAACTTTGCTTATGTTGTATGTGTTTTAGTATCTATGATATTTCTTAAATATGCAAGGTTATATAGTATGATGAGCAATGACAACACATCTAGTTAATTAATAGTGTAAAAAAGTGTCACCTAATTTCTTGTCATTAGTATTGTCAATGTTAAAAAGTAAAAAAAAAAAAAAAAAAAAAAAAAGAACCCTTGGAAAAATACTTCCAAGGTCAAAGTTTAGACTAAGAAGAGGCTTTTCATATATGCCCATGGCGATTTTCCCACAATGTGGAACATTTTTATTGAAAAAATAAAATAAATAAATAAATATATATATATATATATATATATATATATATATATATATATATATATATATATATATATATATATATATATATATATATATATATATATATATATATATATATATATATATATATATATATATATATATATATATATATTATTAATTTTAGTCTGATCGGTGGACTGTTTTAAGTTGATACTGACAGAATTTTATGATAACATTTTATGAGGACTTTGTCATTGGTGTTATAAATGGTATCACCTTTTTCTTCATTCATAAAATAAAAATAAAATAAGGAACAAAAATGAATTCAAAACTTGATGTCAGAAAATCAATTTTTGACCTTTTTACAGTTTTTAAGACAATTCAAAAATGCAAATGTCACATAAATCTGTGTAGAAACTGTTTGATATTAGGACATTAGGACTCTATCTGATGTAACTGCTGTAATGTTTTCACTTTCATGCATACATGCTTTACTACCTCAGTTTTGCAAACGTTTTTTGTATTAGTTTACTGTTTGTTTCTTGTTTCCATATTTCATGCTTAACCATCCTGAACTGCACTTGAACCAGTCCCTTTAAGCATTAGCATATAAAGATGTTCAATACTGAAATAGAAAAACAAACTCATACCATATGAACACGGATAAAAAAAGACTGCCAGTGCTAAAAACTTTGGTCTTCGGTCTACTGTGAGAAATGACATTTGTTCCATGCTTGTTTTGTCTGTGTTGTAATTGAAAGCAGGGAGCAGAGAGTGAAACACATGGCACAAAGACAGTGAGTGTGGTAGCCAGCAGTCAGGCCTCTCTGGCTTGCCTTTAGTGTTGGCTGTTCATTCCCATCAAGGCCCTGCTGCGTGGTGTCATCCATCACAGTGCCTGTGTTACTGAAAAGATGTGGGTGTAAACACATATTGCTCTTATACACACAAACTTCTGCTGTACTACCACGTCATCTCTTTGATTCCCCTCTCAAATGAAACAAAACAACCCAAGCTTGAATAATAACATGATGGCTGTATTGAATTTTAAAGTTCAGTTCTTTCATTTTATGGACGTGAAACACTATGTTACTGGATACCCTTTGGATTACAGTAAATTTGTGTAACAGCACAAGAGAGGCCATACACTTGCATATCATGCATCTCTGGAGATGTGAAGCCGCCTACTATAGGTATTCCAGAATGGAAACTATTCTTGTGTTTTATTCTCTACTTTCCTCTGGGGAACTTCAACAAATCCCATGTAGCTAAGCCTTGCTTTGCCTCCCCCTATAGTGTAGGTTATTTCATAATGGCCCGCATCAATCCTGCATATAGGCGTAGGGAGAAAGAGGAATGGAGAAAGGAAACGAAAAAGAGGGAATAGAAGCATAGCCACATGTTGGACCTCGAAAGCCCCCGCATTGCGGCTGTCAGGTTGTGGGGTTCACAGGATGGCGTCGTGTTCCCACAGCGCGATAAAGGGTGAGGGTGAGAGATGCCTGCAGAGGTTTGTCCGGCCCGGTGCATGTGGTATTAATACTGAACCACGAGGTTGAGGCGTTAGGATGACTGCACATCCATGCCTAGAAAACCACAAACAGAAAACCACTGATTACAGACTTTCCAAAAGAAACCCCTGGGCAAAGATGGGTATTTGTGTTTACTCTTGTTGGAAATGTCGGAGAGTCTCTCTGAGCATGTCTTCTGTACTTATGTGCTGTGGACTTTTTCATATCCTTATATAATTTGCAGCGTGCCTCTACTAAAGGAAGTCTTATCACTGCTTAGATCCACCAAAGACAACTCCCATCATTCTGTGTGCTGCAAAGCTATTCTTATCTATGACAGTTCACCTTAAACCAACTCTTTCATTCTCTCCATCACTTTGGCTCATAATTGGTTCCAGAAACACGGAACGGTCTCCAGCGAGCTGCGCTGCATCATAACGTTGTGAAGGTCAGTGGTCCCTCCCTTCAGACGGCTGACTCCATCATTTAGTTTTCTCCATCAAGTTTTTGGAGGGGGACGGGGACAAGTTCAGCTTCAGAGTGATGTGTGACGACTCATCTCGTCTTGTTTGCTTAGCTATATCAGGCTTCTGTGATTCTGGAGAATATCAAGACTTTCCCTTTGAATTTAACTTTAACAGCCATCCAAATATACGCACTTAAGCAACATAATATATTATGTCTCGTAACAGCAATAACGCAAGCCATACATATTGTATATTACACTCAGGTTTTCATAACGTTACAAGTCTATGTTCCATCATCCGTGTGGACAGCTGAGCGTATACGAGCCACTCAAGATGCAATTCCTAAAAAAAGATAAAGCAGCACAGCAGTGCTCTGAGGCAGCTGTGGAGTGTAACCTTGGCTTTCATGAGCTCACGGCAGAACCGGAGCCAGACCAGTGGGATCTTGGCTCACTCCAGGGCTCTTGGACGGAGTGTTCAGAATGCGTTAGGAGCTTCCACACTCTCACCCACTCCCATATGGTGTGTGAATCTGGCCTAAGCGCATGTTTGAGGACTAAAAAAACGTCCCATATGTGTATCTGTTTCTTTTCATTTGCTTCCAAACCCAACAGAAGCCCATCTTCTGTGAATTTAACAACGTCTTATGTTTTCCCCCTCTGTATTGCCATAAAGAAAATAGAGAAATGTAATCAATCTGTATCTTGTAGACATTATTAAAGAACAAGCATGCAGTATATTATATAAAGTTATATTTGTATACACAGGTGATTTTAGTGTCCTAATTTAAAGTGTGTGTGTGTGTGTGTGTATGTGTGTATATTATATACACTCACCTAAAGGATTATTAGGAACACCATACTAATACTGTGTTTGACCCCCTTTCGCCTTCAGAACTGCCTTAATTCTACGTGGCATTGATTCAACAAGGTGCTGAAAGCATTCTTTAGAAATGTTGGCCCATATTGATAGGATAGCATCTTGCAGTTGATGGAGATTTGTGGGATGCACATCCAGGCCACGAAGCTCCCGTTTCACCACATCCCAAAGATGCTCTATTGGGTTGAGATCTGGCGACTGTGGGGGCCATTTTAGTACAGTGAACTCATTGTCATGTTCAAGAAACCAATTTGAAATGATTCAAGCTTTGTGACATGGTGCTTTATCCTGCTGGAAGAAGCCATCAGAGAATGGGTACATGGTGGTCATAAAGGGATGGACATGGTCAGAAACAATGCTCAGGTAGGCTAAGGGGCCTAAAGTGTGCCAAGAAAACATCCCCCACACCATTACACCACCACCACCAGCCTGCTCCGTGGTAACAAGGCATGATGGATCCATGTTCTCATTCTGTTTACGCCAAATTCTGACTCTACCATCTGAATGTCTCAACAGAAATTGAGACTCATCAGACCAGGCAACATTTTTCCAGTCTTCAACTGTCCAATTTTGGTGAGCTTGTGCAAATTGTAGC
The DNA here is from genome assembly GCA_018749465.1 of Paracanthobrama guichenoti. Lineage (NCBI taxonomy): Eukaryota > Metazoa > Chordata > Actinopteri > Cypriniformes > Gobionidae > Paracanthobrama > Paracanthobrama guichenoti. The sequence goes on from CM031949.1 coordinate 42,807,673, forward strand.
CTCTTTTTCCTATTTGTAGTGGAGATGAGTGGTACCCGGTGGGGTCTTCTGCTGTTGTAGCCCATCCGCCTCAAGGTTGTGCGTGTTGTGGCTTCACAAATGCTTTGCTGCATACCTCGGTTGTAACGAGTGGTTATTTCAGTCAAAGTTTTTCTTCTATCAGCTTGAATCAGTCGGCCCATTCTCCTCTGACCTCTAGCATCAACAAGGCATTTTCGCCCACAGGACTGCCGCATACTGGATGTTTTTCCCTTTTCACACCATTCTTTGTAAACCCTAGAAATGGTTGTGCGTGAAAATCCCAGTAACTGAGCAGATTGTGAAATACTCAGACCGGCCCGTCTGGCACCAACAACCATGCCATGCTCAAAATTGCTTAAATCACCTTTCTTTCCCATTCTGACATTCAGTTTGGAGTTCAGGAGATTGTCTTGACCAGGACCACACCCCTAAATGCATTGAAGCAACTGCCAAGTTGATTGAAGTTTATTTATATAGCGCTTTTTATAATACAGATTGTTTCAAAGCAGCAGTGATAACAGAAAAATAATGCAACAAAATTTGTTTTGCTGTACAACCTTGGCTGTACAATATTTAGTGTCCCCAACTAAGCAAGCCAAAAACCAAAGGCAACAGTGGCAAGGAACCAAAACTCCATCAGGTGACAGAATGGAGAAACAACTTTGGGACAAACCAGGCTCAGTCAGGGGGCCAGTTCTCCTCTGGCCATTGAACGAACACTGCATGATTATGATTCAGGCAGCATTACAGGTCAGAAGTCAGATTGGAACATTCAGAATATATGAGATGTCTCAGGCCGATCTCAAGGATCAGTATCGGGCCGATTTAGCATTTTCAGATATCAGATATCCTAAGCCCTATCCTTTATTTTATGTCAGTTTTCACACAGGTGTCGTGCATTAGGTGGTGGTATGCACCTTTTAAATGGGTTTGCCACTGATCAGGGAGTTGTCCATTTTAAAGGCTGTCTCATTCGCAAAATCCTTCCAGTGCACTTACAAAATAAATTTTTTTTTTTTTAAATTACAAAAAAAGTTAATTTTATTAAGTATACTTAAAGTTCAAGTACATTTCTTGTATACTTTTGTAGTAAATATACTAATATCAATGTACTAGAAGTACACTTGTAAGTGTACTGTTTCAATACTACTTGGAATTAAATTGGCCCACTTTTTTAGTGTATAAAAGTATACTTAGAAGTATATTTTAAGTGTAACAGTAGTAAACTTTGAGTACACAACTAGTTTACAACTAAGTTTTTTGTTTTTACTGCAACTATACTACAAGTGAACTTATAGGTATACCGATAGTTTACTAGTCAAATACAAACCCGATTCTAAAAAAGTTGGGACAGAATGCAATGATGTGGAAGTTTCAAATTTCAATATTTTATTCTGAATACAATTGATGGTGTCTTTCCAGATGTGTAAGCTGCCCATGCCACACGCACTCATGCAACCCCATACCATCAGAGATGCAGGCTTCTGAACTGAGTGCTGAAAACAACTTGGGTTGTCCTTGTCCTCTTTAGTCCGGATGACATGGCGTTCCAGTTTTCCAGAAATAACTTCAAATTTTGATTTGTCTGACCACAGAACAGTTTTCCACTTTGCCACAGTCCATTTTAAATGAGCCTTGGCCCAGAGAAAACGCCTGCGCTTCTGGATCATGTTTGGATATGGCTTCTTTTTTGACCTATAGAGTTTTAGCTGGCAACGGCGAATGGCACGGTGGATTGTGTTCACCGATAATGTTTTCTTGAAGTATTCCTGAGCCCATGTTGTGATTTCCATTACAGTAGCATTCCTGTATGTGATGCAGTGCCGTCTAAGGGCCCGAAGATCACGGGCATCCAGTATGGTTTTCCGGCCTTGACCCTTACGCACAGAGATTGTTCCAGATTCTCTGAATCTTTGGATGATATTATGCACTGTAGATGATGATAACTCCTTGCAATTTTTCTCTGAGAAGCTCCTTTCTGATATTGCTCCACTATTTTTGGCCGCAGCATTGGGGGAATTGGAGATCCTCTGCCCATCTTGACTTCTGAGAGACACTGCCACTCTGAGAGGCTCTTTTTATAACCCAGTCATGTTACCAGTTGCAAATTGGTCCTCCAGCTGTTCCTTATATGTACATTTAACTTTTCCGGCCTCTTATTGCTACCCGTCCCAACTTTTTTGGAATGTGTAGCTCTCATGAAATCCAAAATGAGCCAATATTTGGCATGACATTTCAAAATGTCTCACTTTCAACATTTGATATGTTATCTGTATTCTATTGTAAATAAAATATAAGTTTATGAAATCTGTAAATTACTGCATTCATTTAAAAAAGAAAAAAAGAAGCAATATTATAAACAAAAAGGTGAGGAAAAACAATTTTTTTGTCGAAGACTACATCCGGATCGTATTCAGAACAATCATCAAAACATGATGTCCATCAACCACCAAAGCGTCATTTTTTTAAATCTGAAGTAAATTTCATATGTACACTACCAGTGGACTAGCCTACACAAAAATTCAGAATTAGGAACATGTCTGTTTATAAATAAATATTTTCAAACAATTTAAGTTTATAACAATACATGTAAAACTATGTGAAAAAAAAAATATTTTATAGGATACTCAATCAAAAGAGTAAACGCAATTACATTTATACTTAATTATACTTAATCTCAATCAAAAGATTGAGTACAAGTATAGATCAAATATACTTTTCTGTCAGTATAAGTAAGTGCAATTTTAAGTATATTTCTGAGAAGTACATATAAAGTAGACTGGAAGTATACTTTATTATTTTTAGTTTAAAAGAATAATACTAATAGCACACTTGAATAAACTTATTTTTTTGTAAGGTATTCGCTCCCTAAAAAGTCCCACAATGCACCCATGAAAACCAATGAGCATCAACCAGAAAAAGAGTCATCAGTGTCCCAATGTGTAGTGAGCCAGGGTCCTTACTGTCTTTACCAGTGCCCGAGTTTGTCTACGTGATATACTGATTCACAACCTTGGAAGCTATAAGGAGCTGATTGAGATGCACCCGAGGTGTGCGTCTTAATCAACTCCCTAACTCCCGAGCTCTTGAATCAGTATTTCATGCACACGAATCTGGGCACTGGTAAGAACCCTGATTCACTGCATTGGAACAGTGATTACTCAATTTCTGGTGACATGGCTATGTACAACGCCAATGCTGTAGAACATTACCGCTGGTAGCAATCCCAAACAGACAGGACCTATATCTTTTTGATATTGTATTTTATTCTGTTTAAGCACAATTTCTGTAACATATCCTAACAACATTTCAGCCGAATATTAATTTTAAATGTTAACTACACTGCGTGCAGAATTATTAGGCACGTTGAGTTCATGTTTTTGTTCTAGGCACATTTTACTAATTCTAAACCACATTAATCTTAATAATTACTATTAATTTTGTATTTAATCATTTATAAGTGATATATAATTGTTCATGAAGGCTGGAAATGAAAAACACCTTATATTCAGGTGTGCAGAATTATTAGGCACATTTCCTTGTATCAACACTTTTACAACACTTCAGCTTGTGATTCTTCTTAAGTGTGGGTCACTTTTTATCTGAGATCCTGAATCCTTGCACTTCTGGAGACTCCAGGTAGGTTTCTGTTCTGAAAAATAGTGGCGCTGGTGATTTAAGGGTTCCTGATGGTTTCAAACTTAATTCTTCATCTTAATTCTTAATTCTGCAGTTAACATGTGTCTTTTCTTCGCCACCTGTTTTTATCTGATCCTGCTGACCCAATGAGCATTTCACTGTCCAATAGTCAGGCCTTAACTGCAATTTCTAGTATTGTATTAGTATTGTATCCTTCTCATGGGCATTTAATAATTTTGGACTTTTCAGTCTGAGTTAAATCTATTTTTTGGCTCATTTTATCTGTAATCTGAATACAAGGTGTTTTTCATTTCCAGCCTACATGAACAATTATATATCACTTATGAAGTATAAATACAAAATTAATTATGATTAATGTGGTTTGGAATTGGTAAAATGAGCCTGGAACAAAAGTATTATCAGAAAATCAACGTGCCTAATAATTCTGCATTGTGCATTGTGGGACTTTTTAAGGAACAAACGTTCCAGTGAATTGGAATGATTTTGCGATTGAGAAAGCCCTTATAAAGGCTGACTCCCTGATCAGTGCCCTGACTATAGGGAGCTGATTGAGACGCACCCGAGGTCTGTTCTCACGAACAAAACATGCACTTTCGAGCTTCCATGTTTACCATATTTGATGCGTACTTTTGTAACAAATCACTCATAAGTCATTTAATGATGTTTTATTGACAACATTCGGGAGGAACACATGTTCATGTTGCAGCATGATAATGCACAGCTTCATGTTGCAAGGATCTGTACACAATTCCTGGAAACTGAAAATATCCCAGTTCTTGTATGGCCAGCATACTCATCAAACATGTCACCCATTGAGCATGTTTAGGATGCTCTAGATCGGCTTATACGACAGCGTGTTCCAGTTCCTGCTAATATCTAGCAACTTCGCACAAGTGGACCAACATTCCACAGGCCACAATCACAACCTGATCAGCTCTATGCAAAGGAGATGTGTTGCACTGCGTGAGGCAAATGGTGGTCACACCAGATACTGACTGGTTTTGACATTTTAGAGTGGCCTTTTATTGTGGCCAGCCTAAGGTGGCTACCTGTTTTCTGCATCCCTTCTGCATCCCTTCGCCACCCTGACTCCTCATTATAGAGACAGAGCCTATTTAGGCCATGCCCACACCGGGGGGAAAAGCAATCCAACCCTCTCCACTGACTTTGTATTGTGTGAAGCAGCCTACTTGTCATTTGTGACTTAGAACAAAAGACAGAACAATGTCTAAAAGCTGCTGTGACAGGGTGTACAGCAAACAAGCTAAAGAACCCAGAACTAAGTTTTTATAAGCTGTCAACCCAAACAAACGAGCATTTAAAGACACAAAAGTGGACGAAAAAAATGGGAAAAGAATTAAAACAGTTTGTCAGAATACACAGCTACTTTTGAATGGCTGTCAATGAAGAAAGATGCGTTTAGTGTATAGCAGAATAGTGTAGTAATGGCATTCCAGGGGCAGCAGAAGTTAATTGGACCATGCTAACCAGCTTTACCCTTTGAGTGAAACATAAATAAAACTCTGTGATCTTTTAAATATTCCTCAGAAGAGTTTAGCATTTGCTAATGTTGTTTTGGCAATAAAGCAAGTGAAATGGCATTGCTGTCTCAATTGAGAGAGGAATGGTCTCATTCACTCATGTTCATGAAGAACCAGGACACATAAGCTGAGTCAACCTTTCTTACTTAAGATATTCGCTGAACTGTACAGTTTGACCTTTCCTCCCTACCATAACACTTAATCCATAAATAGTTAGATGTGCCAGACCACAATCAATTAGACCATCCTCATATGACCACATCTCCAATCACATTCTGAAAAATTCCTCAGGGGCTCTTTAAAAACCACACAGTGGAGGACAAAAGGCACTGCTCAATCTGTCACTGTGCACTTACTGAAAGAGCTCTGTGGTCAGGAGGCTCATAAATCCACTAATAGAGGGCCAAAATTCAAGTGGAACTTCCAAAGTGCTAGCAGACATTTTGTCCTACTCATTGTATTTACCTAATCTGTAGCCTGAAGGAAAAGAGTGTTGTTGGATTTGAGCTCTGGGTAGCACTATAATGTGGAGGCTGTGCAGATTATACATTGATCCTGTCAGCCCAAGGCCATGGCCAGCGTGGTTACGGTCAGAGAAAATGAGAGAATAAGACAGTAAAACAGTAAAAGGGAAGAATTTACTCATGATTGCCATTTATATTGTAATTATACTGAAGCAAAAATACATGATTTGGTTTTAAACATTTTCTTTCAGTTTGCACCATGTATAGAGTGCCTATTTGTCTATTTGTCTGCCTTGTTTGCAGATGCTATTTGCACTAATCTCCACCGACTAAAATTACAAAAGAAATCTCGCAGATAACAGGATTCAGATTTTGACGCTACCGAGTTCGAACCGTTTTTTTCCCCTACTCATTCTCCATTTTCCTATCGCATAGCAGCTTGAAGAATATTATTTTAAATAAAATTAAGAAAACATTTGAAAAGTGGAAGTAAAGTACCAAAGTGGTGTTTAAAAGTGGGAATAAAGTGTTTAACGGTTAGAGTTAGTAGGTGAGGGCTTTAGGGATAGGGACAAGTATGTCCTGATAAGGCAGCATCCATTTATGATCTTTATAAATGTAATAATTTACACTGAATATGTTGTTATTATTGCATACTGTTTTAAAATGTACTGAACACTAATGTGCAAATAGTATCTACCACTATGTTACCAGTATGTAAAAATAGCATCTAACAGCTATTTACTCTTAGTGCAAATAGTTGTCACATGTAGTTCTGTTTTGGTTCTGTTTTCTATGTGTTCTGTTCCTGTTTTTCTTGCTATGCTAGTTTGTTTCCATGGTTATTCAAAGAGTTTGCACATGTTCCTAAGTTAATTATACGTTAATTATCTCCTGCCTATTTTATCCTCAGTTTCTTTGTCCAATATCGTTTGTATTAAAGTGATTGTTCTATAGTAAGTTTATCTCCTGAGTGTTCTGTTTAGAGTAATTCAAATCTATTCTGATTTCCATTCTTTCGTCGTGCACATTCAAGAAGAATAAAAAAGGAAAGAATGGACTCACCGGCAATATGTCTCCTCCTCCCCAAACACAGGCCATTGCTGGAGGATTTGTATTGGATGCTCTGGCATGGCAGATTATCTCTCACTGCCTATGAGCCCCACCTCACATCCGTCACACAGCCAAGCCCAGAAGCCAAGCCAAGCCCGCACCACAGATACGAAGCCAGAGCCCACTGCAGACAGGGTGCTCAGACTTGCCCCAATGAACAAGCCAGTGCCAGAGATGAGGACTGAGGCAACCATCGCCCTGGAGCTCGAGTCCCACAGATAGTCTGACCAAGTGCGTGAGCCTGTGTTGTGTCAAATTCTGACTCCCACCAGATCAATACCCCCTTGAGTCCCCAGCAGTGGTGTAGCTCTGAGATGACAACAGCTCAAGATCTGGCCATTTTTTTTATTGTTGAGAACAACTCCATCACATCTAGCTTTAGCGACGTGCACCGTTTTAGTTCTCTTTCTTACAATCCCTGTTACTGTTGCTTCTGTGGAGTGCTCATTTTCAAGCTAATAAAAAATTATGGCAATAATTACTGGCAATTCTTTCCATTGAGAATGCACAAAGCCGTGATTTAAACACCAAGGACATTGTGGATGAATTTGTCTAAAGAAAGGCCTGGAGAATGCAACTAAAATTGGTGAGTAGTTTTGTGTTTTTAAATTTTGGGCCACCATCCCAAGATCACTTGTGCTTGCATGCAGTAGTTTAGTATTGATATTTGCTGAACCTTGGTTATTTTAGACTTTTTTTTGTTCTGTTCTGGTTGTTGGCTAGAGTGTGTTTTTTTTTTTTTTTTTTTTTTTTTTATGGTATTGTTTGGTATGGTATTTTTCTTGATACGCTACAGTGAACGTCTATATAGGGTATGCATTGGTCACTTTCCCATCGGAACACGCTCCCTTAGCCGGACTGAGTGGCAGAAGAGCTGCTGCATGACTGGATTTAATAGGGGAAATGCAAGTAAAACAAACGATTATCAGTTTAAACTAAAGGTTAGACTCGATATAGTGTTCCTTACGACTTACCAAAGATACAGTGATCCATGGATATTGACATGCAGCATGTGTTTCCTGCCACATATGCCTGATTTCGACCCTGGGGAAATACATGAAGCAAATGTGCCTGTGAATGCTTTAAATACAATATACACTATATTGCCAAATGTTTTGGGAGGCCTGCCTTTACATGCACATTAACTTTAATTTCTTATTCTGTAGGATATGGAGTTGGCCCACCCTTTGCAGCTATAACAGCTTCAACTCTTTTGGAAAGGCTTTCCTCAAGGTTTAGGAATATGTTTATGGGAATTTTTGACCATTCTTCTAGAAGCTCATTTGTGAGGTCAGGCACTGATGTTGGACGAGAAGGCCTGGCTCACAGTCTCCGCTCTAATTCATCCCAAAGGTGTTCTATTGGGTTAAGGTTAGGACTCTGTGCAGGCCAGTCATGTTCCACCATACTCGCTCATTCATGTCTTTATGGACCTTGCTTTGTGCACTGGTGCACAGTAATATTGTAACAGCAAGGGGCCATCCACAAACTGTTCCCACAAAGTTGGTAAAATGTCTTGGTAAGCAGAAGCATTAAGAGTTAATTTCACTGGAACTAAGGGGCCAAGCCCAACCCCTTAAAAACAACCCCACACCACAATGCAGTCAGGCAAGTTTTCCTGGCAACCGTCAAAGCCAGACTCGTCCACCGGATTGACACACAGAGAATTGTGATTCGTCACTCCCGAGAACACTGCTCTAGAGTCCAGTGGCGGTGTGCTTTATACCACTGCATCCGCCGCTTTGCATTGCACTTGGTGATGTAAGGCTTGGATGCAGCTGCTCGGCCATCTGAAGGCCACACAAAGTTTGGAGGTCTGTAGCAATTGACTGCAGAAAGTTGACGACTTCAGTGTACTGTGCATGCACTGACCCTGCTCTGTGATTTTACGTGGCCTACCACTTCGTGGCTGAGTTGCTGTTGTTCCCAATTGCTTCCACTTCCACTTCCAATTGTTATAATACCACTAACAGTTGACCGTGGAATATTTAGTATTGAGGAAATTTCACGGTAATTTCCAGTATAGGTCAATTTAAGATAAGGTGTGGTGTTAGGGTTAGGATTAGGATTAGGCAACCAGGTAGCAGCCTTAACGAGGGGTGTAATAATTTGGCAAGTAATTCAAATTCAGCACAACACCGGCATTACCGTGTATCATCGTGGGACAGCTAGTAGAGTACAAGGGAATGGAAGAAGACCCTGCCCACACTCCAACCACTGAGGGTGAACTGAAGCTTACCTCTGCAAACTGTTTTTAAGACTTAACTCCCGTCCCCGCTGGTCCCTTCCAGTATGAAGTTTCCTGTTTCTGCTTGTTCCGACCAGTTCAGAATCTCCTGTGTCCCTGCTGGTCCCAGTGGGCTCCATCTCCATCTGCTTGAAGGGTGATTCTCACAAAACTGTATTATCTGCAAGCTTCAAGGATCTCCTGGACCAAATAACCAAATATAAGGGGTCCATATAATTCTGTTATATATATATATAATTTATACACACCTAAGCATCCATGAAAAAAAAAAAACATTACAGAAAAAAACTTTACAGAATTCAGTGTATAGTATGTGTACAAAGCAAAAACATTGAGATTGTTTTCATTTTAGATGAGTCACTGCGATACCAAACAGGACCACACAGAGTCACCAAAAAAACTTCATCCTTCCTGATTGTGTGGAAACAATGTGAATGTACTGAAATGTGTGTCTGTACATGAATGAAGCGTACGATCAGTGATCTAGAGTGCGCACGCACAGTTTGTTCTTTGTGCATCAATATAACAGACTCTGAATGAACAATTCACTAAACCGCACTGTGAATCTATATTCTCTCTGATATGGCTGATGTAATCAGCCTGGCCTTCTTTACATTAGTGCTGTTTTGGACTGTTTGAATGAATTCGATTACTGGATCCCTGAAAACTTTCCCAGAGTTTAACGGCTTAAAATGGCCTGATCACAAACAGTGAAGCAGAAGGGTTAAAGAGTTAGAATGGAAATGTCCTCCTACCAGGGTTACATGTGCTGTAGATGCTCAGTGTGATTGTGATAAACTCCCGACTTCTAACATCTAACTACGTGGCGAAAATTATGTTAATGACACAGCTTCATGTTTGTCACAGTGTTGTTGCAGGCAGGAAGATGAAGACAGGCAGATACAATTTCAAAGGATATTTTAACCCTCTAGACCCTGAGGCTAATTTGTTGACATGCTCTGACATTTGTGTTTTTTGTTCAGTTGCTTTAAAGCATATTAATGGCTAAAGTCTGATACTACAATGTAGTATTCAGCACAAACAGGGCTACATATGTGAGCAACATATACATAAAAGTTTGTAGTTTTGAGAAAATAATGTTTATGTGTAGTTTTTGAAAAAACTAAAATGTTAAATCACTGAAATAAGGCCATCTAACACACTTTAAACATTTGTTTGCGAGGCTAAAATAGGGAGAACTAAATAGGGAATACAAACAAGATGATGAACAAGACAAAGCTGAAGGGAACTAGACTAACAAGGGTAACTATGGGAACTGATGACTGACGGGAAAACAGGACAAAGAACCATATGACATGAAAACAAACACTGAAAGTCCATAACACACACTGAATATGGCTGACATAACACCCGTCCAACAAGGCATGACCTCGCGCCGTAACGGGATGAAGAGGGCTGTAGCTGGGGGACCAGGAGTCTCTGGATGAAGATTATATGCAAGGGAGGGACTAGCAGAAGACACAGGAGGAACCAGGGTAGAGCAGACGGAGAGAGGAACCATGGAGGAGGTAGGAGGAGCCAGGGCGGAGCTGATGCCAGTGGAACCCAGGGTGTAGCCATAGAGCCAATGCAACACAGTGACACCGAAGATCTGGTGGGGCCTGGCGATGACCTCGGCTCCAGCGACCAAGGCGACGGCGGGGACACATTAGGCCACTGTGGAGCTGGAGTGACGAGACCCAAGATGGAGTTGGAGGGAGTGAGGAGCCCAACTGAGCCAAAGGGACGAAGGGAGGAGGCACAGCCGGACGAGTATAGTCCCTAAGCGAGGGCGGGCCGACGAGCGACCAAGATGACATCGGAGTTGCGAGGGAGACCGGCGGAACTGGTGGACTGGTGGTCCATGGTGAAGCAGAGGGAGGTAAGAGCCAGGACAGCGTCGAAGGCTCAACGGGCTGAGGTGGTCTCCTGGTTGTGGAGGCCAGAGGCGGAAACCATAGATTCACCAGCCCAGATGTAGCTGCGGACAGGCAGACCCACGGCAACCACCCCACTCTGAAGGTGGATGGAAGGTGAGCGGAGGGGCTGACAGACAGAGGTGGAAGAAGGGCTGGAAGGACGAAAATGAGCGGAGGCAGAGTGGGAGGCTGTGTGGGACCTCAGGATACCCAGGCAGAACCGGGGCTTTCACTGGACCATGGATGGGGAATGAAGTCCTCTCTGGACTCTGGGGCACAGAAGATGTTCACTCTGGACTTCTGGATGCCGTGTGTCTGCCCCCTGGACTCTGAGGGACGGAGCAGTTCACGCTGGACTTTCGTTGCGGGCTGGAGCTTTCATGGGACATTCGTTGCGAGCTGGAGCCTTCATGGGACTTTCATCACAGGCTGGAGCCTTCTTGGGACGTTCGTCCACAGGATGATGGATAGTGGCCCCGATCCAGAACAGCGTCTTCAGTGTTTCGTCCTTGAGAACACTGGTGAGGGCAATGGAACAAAACCAGGGATGAAGGCTTTTTGCCCTATCATCCATTTTGGGTGGTTTGATCTTCGGTGTTGTTGCAGGCAGGAAGACAATATCAAAGAAGATTTTAATGATGAAGGTACTCAGGTGAGCAATACAGGCAGGTAGCAACACATTTACTATAACGGAGATCAGACAGACTGGGAGAAAGGGGAAACTAAATGGGGAATACAAACGAGATGATGAACAAGACAAAGCTGAAGGGAACTAGACTAACGAGGGGAACTGATGTCTGGTTATATATATATATATATATATATATATATATATATATATATATATATATATATATTACTCACCTAAAGGATTATTAGGAACACCTGTTCAATTTCTCATTAATTTCTCATTCTCATTAATTTCTCATCTAAAATCAACCAATCACATGGCAGTTGCTTCAATGCATTTAGGGGTGTGGTCCTGGTCAAGACAATCTCCTGAACTCCAAACTGAATGTCAGAATGGGAAAGAAAGGTGATTTAAGCAATTTTGAGCATGGCATGGTTGTTGGTGCCAGACGGGCCGGTCTGAGTATTTCACAATCTGCTCAGTTACTGGGTTTACAAAGAATGGTGTGAAAAGGGAAAACATCCAGTATGCGGCAGTCCTGTGGGTGAAAATGCCTTGTTGCTGCTAGAGGTCAGAGGAGAATGGGCCGATTGATTCAAACTGATAGAAGAGCAACTTTGATTGAAATAACCACTCGTTACAACCGAGGTATGCAGTAAAGCATTTGTGAAGCCACAACACGCACAACCTTGAGGCGGATGGGCTACAACAGCAGAAGACCCCACCGGGTACCACTCATCTCCACTACAAATAGGAAAAAGAGGCTACAATTTGCACGAGCTTACCAAAATTGGACAGTTGAAGATGATGATTCTGATGAGTCTCGATTTCTGTTGAGACATTCAGATGGTAGAGTCAGAATTTGGCGTAAACAGAATGAGAACATGGATCCATCATGCCTTGTTACCACTGTGCAGGCTGGTGGTGGTGGTGTAATGGTGTGGGGGATGTTTTCTTGGCACACTTTAGGCCCCTTAGTGCCAATTGGGCATCGTTTAAATGCCACGGCCTACCTGAGCATTGTTTCTGACCATGTACACATTCTCTGATGGCTACTTCCAGCAGAATAATGCACCATGTCACAAAGCTCGAATCATTTCAAATTGGTTTCTTGAACATGACAATGAGTTCACTGTACTAAAATGGCCTCCACAGTCACCAGATCTCAACCCAATAGAGCATCTTTGGGATGTGGTGGAACAGGAGCTTCATGCCCTGGATGTGCATCCCACAAATCTCCATCAACTGCAAGATGCTATCCTATCAATATGGGCCAACATTTCTAAAGAATGCTTTCAGCACCTTGTTGAATCAATGCCACGTAGAATTAAGGCAGTTCTGAAGGTGAAAGGGGTCAAACACAGTATTAGTATGGTGTTCCTAATAATCCTTTAGGTGAGTGTATATATATATATATATATATATATATATATATATATATATATATATATATATCTTTTTGACATTTGTTTTATTTCTGTCAATACAGTAAAATAATTACATTATCTTACCATCAATCTCATGACAACTCCTGTCAACTCTACAGAAATCAGAATAAAGAATTAAATATATATATATTTTTTGTGTTTTAACATATTTTAACATATTTAATTAATATTTTAATTAAATAAGGCCCTAAAAATACATTTGTCTCACTCACATATTTTTCAGTGGACACTTTAGCACCACTTAGCATACCTGGTGCTTACATTGTGCTAACATGGCATGAATACATAAAACAGCAGGGGACTTCAATAACTCCATTTCAATAATGCATTTCAGAGTTAAGCAGGATACTCAGCAAGAAAAAAATGTAGAGCACACATTGATTTTCTACAGTGGGAACTGATTGAATCATAAAAAGTTGGCTTTACATAACCGTACCACATGAGGCCAGGTGATTGGAGAGCAGGGGTTGAAAAAGTGATTTGTGACATCAGCCAAAGAGGGATTTTTTTTCAGAGGCAGAGTAAGTTATTACATTTCCATAGAAGAAGATAAATTAATTATGATTCAAACACTATTTGAATCAACATGCACTAATGAACTGCACACAATAAGATCAGCAAAATGAATTAAGAAAGTAAATAGGGTTGATTTTGTTTTTATGTTGACTTGGAGCAAAACAAACACAAAAAAGAGAAACACAAGCATGTCTGCATGTCTAGCCACATTTAGGATGTTGTGTATTCAAAGCTTTTCCTGGAAATGTTGGTCATCTTTGATTAAAGGGAACCCCTGGGCTCAGCAATTGCACACTAAGCAACACATTTACACACCAACATCCCTCATCTCGACCTGGCCAGGGACCGGGCTCAGTCAGGAATGGCCCACTTTAAGCCAAAAGCTACAGGAGTGTTGTGCCAAAACCAATGGTTCGAGCCAAAGAGAGCTGATCCATTAGAGTGATCCCACACTGCTGCATCACACAGGCAGATCTGAGCTGTAAGTAGGGCTGGGTTAGAAACAAGCACCATGTCCGCAAAGGCCCAATTATCAACAGAATAACTTTAATATGTTTTCAGATGATGCGACCAGCCGTGTTTATTCCCCGTCTTTCCAAGAGCAGGTTTCCTTTTCACAAAGGTTTGTTTTCTGTCCACAAATTATTCAGCTTTTACCTGACTGAATCTGACAGTTTATGATATAAAATAAAGTTCCTCTCATAGCAAAAAGTATTCGGTTTCTTCAACATCCCAACGGGGTACGCACAAGAGTGTTAAACATCAGTGTCAACATTATTGGCATTTTTTGACATTAAACTATTTTGGCATGGCTGGTGTCAAATGCAGGTTTCATAAAACACTCCAATAGAGAGAGAGCATTTTAGAGACTAAGCTAAAAACTAATATTATATTTGAATGCAGGTGTCTGTTTACTCTGTGGTGCTCCTGTTTCTTATAATCCTGCTGAAACTATTCAACTAATCATTCATTTATAACAAACAAAGAAATAAAGTATAGAAGTAAAATAATTTATACAAATAAATAATATAAAATAAAAATAAAAAGTCACACTGTAGTTGTATGCACAATTTAAGAAAATAGAAGCAGATAGAAATTTGCAAGATCAGACTGTGCCTACTGTTCCTTTTGTTGATATATTTTTGTCTATATATATAGCTTTTTGCCTTTATTACAGACATGAAAACATGAATGTTTACTCAGCTCAATAAGCTACAGTATGTCTCTGGTGCTGTCATTTATTTTAAGATTCTAATACATTAAATTATAATGGCCTCTAAAAATCATTGCACTAAAAACTCACATACAAATGATAATTGCCAGTAGAATTGCTATATTGATAACTGGCAGTCATTTTAACAGTGCATTGGTTCTTTATTTATTCTGTTATTTCATGGCATCCACAGTGGAAATCATTGCACTCTTTGTTTTCCCTTTGCAAAAGATCACTCTTTACTTTACAGTCACATTGAAACAGCATCCTCTGAACAGAAGAGACAAAACAATTTAAAAATGTGCATGGTGTATCAGTTGAAAAACAACAACAAATTCTACATACAATATAAAAATGTCATTCCCTCATGAAGAAAAAGCTGTTCTACTACATTATATTCAAGACATTCTATGTACATGTTAAGAAATAATTTGGTTATTGCTAACAGAACATTCCACTAGAAAGGTATTTAAACCATTCCTAAATAAAACCACCATCCAATGCACACTGACACTGGAGAAAATGTGTGTAGTATGGCAGTATGTGATGAGGCCTTCCATAGCTATCAGTGTGTGTTAGCATAAGCTAATGAAGAGAATTCAATTATTGGAATATTTTTTATTTTGTTATTTCATTTAGTTGACTAAAGATAAATTTTTTTCACCCTTGTCTTAAACGCCTTGAATCCACATTTAAAGAACATATTAACAAGTCATACTGATTTAACCCGTTTTTGTACACTTTTGGCCCCTCTTTAACACATCCCATAAAAACCAAGGCAGGTACATATAGTCAAGTCAAGTCACCTTTATTTATATAGCGCTTTTTACAAAGCATATAGTTTCAAAGTCCAATTTGATTTGGCTGTACAGCCGCTCTGGAGAAAACAATGTCATGCAGCTCAGTTCAGTTATCATATAGTGTCAATGTGGGCAGATCAGTAACATAGTTGAATATTTAGTGTCCCCAACTAAGGAAGCCAAAAGCCAAAGGCAACAGAGGTAAAGTTGGCAAGGAACCCAAACTCCATCAGGTGACAGAATGGAGAGAAAAACCTTGGGAGAAATCAGGCTCAGTCGGGGTGCCAGTTCTTCCCTGGCCAATAAACAAACAGTGTGTGATTATGATTCAGGCAAATATTACAAGTCAGAAGTCAGAATAGATTGGACAATCAGAATATTTGTCCAGTTCCATCTGGCTGAAGATCAGAGTCATCACGCTGGAGATGGGTTTGTTGAGGATCAATGCCACTGGATGTCGTGTCGATGAGGCCTTCACAGGGGAGAGTCTAGTTGACGCTGTCTCTGCAGACACTTCAGGGTTGCGTTGGTCATGTCTCCTGTCTAGGCGCAGGTCCACCATCTGATCTGGATACGGCCTGGATCCGGCTGACTACAGTAAACCTCGGGATGAACAGAGAGACTAATATTAGCATAGATGCCATTCTTCTTCTGATGTAATGAGTACATCAGGTGTTATGGAAAGTGTTCCTGGTTCCAGCTGATCTACTTAATGCAGCCTAAAACAATAATTTAACTGATTTGAATAATAGAAATTGATAATGTTCTATGTGTATGCCATAGTACCTAGTAAACACTATGCCATAGTGTTTTTAGTCTATATTTAAACTGACAGAGTGTGTCTGCTTCCCGAATAATGTTAGGAAGACTCTTCCAGAGTTTAGGTGCTAAATAGGAAAAGGATATTGATTTTGATATTCTACGTATTATCAACTGGCCAGAATTTTGAGACCGCAATAGACATGATGGAGTATAATGTGTTAAGAGCTTGCTCAAGTACTCGGGAGCTAAACCATTTAGTGCTTTGAAAGTAATTAGCAAGATTTTAAAATGTATATGCTATAGGGAGCCAATGCAGTGTTGACAGAACCAGCTGGAATTTATTTATTAAGCGTGCAGGGCAACCACCCAGTAGAGCATTACAATAATCTAGCCTTGAGGTCATGGACGACTGAACTAACTGTTCAGCATTTTGCAATGAGAGCATATGTCAAAGTTTAGGTATATTTTTAAGATGGAAGAATGGGGTTTTCCAGATGCTAGAAACGTGGCTTTCAAATGAAAGATTGGTATCAAAGAGCACACCCAGGTTCCTAACTGACAACGAAGACTTGACGAAGAGCAGCCATCAAGTGTTAAACAGTATTCTAGGTTACTACTTACTGAGGTTTTGATCAAATAATTAGAATCTCTGTTCTTTCAGAATGAAGTTGTAGGAAATTACTAGTCATCCAATTTTTTATATCAGCTATGCATTCTGGTTATCTTGTGAATTGGTAAGTTTCGTTCAGGCGCAAAGAAATATAGACCTGAGTATCATCAGCATAACAGTGAAAACTAACGGCATGTTTCCTAATGATATCTTCCAGTGGTAGCATGTACAGAGTGAAAAGCAACGGTCCTAGCACTGAGCCTTGCGGTACTCCATACTGAACTGGTGATGACATCTCTTCTTTTACTGCTACAAACTGATGACGGTCAGATAATTATGATTTAAATCATGCCAATACAATTCCACTAATGCCAACATAATTTGAGAGTCTATTCAAAAGAATATTGTGGTCGATAGTATCAAATGCAGCACTAAGATCCAATAACACTAATAGAGAGATACAACCATGATCGGATGATAAGAGCAAATCATTTGTAACTCTAATAAGAGCGGTCTCAGTACTATGATGCAGTCTAAATCCTGGCTGGAAATCCTCACAGATACCATTTCTTTCTAAGAAGGAACATAGTTGTGAGGATACTGTCTTTTCTAGTATTTTTGACAGAAAGGGTAGATTTGAGATCGGTCTGTAATTGACTAATTCTCTAGGATCAAGTTGCTTTTTTTAATAAGGGGTTTAATAATAGCCAACCTAAAGGCTTTCAATACATACCCTAATGACAAAGACAAATTAATGATATTAAGAGAGGACCTCTGGAAGTATCTCTTTTAATAGCCTAGTCGGTATAGGGTCTAGCATACATGTTGTTGATTTAGATGATTTAACGAGCTTAGACAATTTTTCTCCCATAGTAGTGAATGAGTGATTTTTTTCTCAGTGACACTACAATGCACTGTCTGATGCGATACTGTAGTTGACGGCTGCATAGTTATAATTCTCTCCCTAATATTATAAATCTTGCGTGTAAAGAAGTTCATAAAGTCATTACTGCTGTGCTGCTTGGAGCTTTATTTCTTGTTAATTTAGCCACTGTATCAAATAAATACCTAGGGTTGTGTTTTTTTGTTTGTTTTTTCTTCTAAGAGAGTCGAAAAAATAAGCAGATCTAGATGTTTTTAAGGGCTTTCTGTATGCAATCATATGCTCTCTTTCTGCTGTATGCTCTCTTTCCACAAAGTGTAAAAAACTCTAGTTTTGTTTATTAGAGTTAAAGTGGGTTATTGGATATTCTTGAGTGGGTTGTGATTCTCTGCACACATTTTATTTATTTATTTTTTTTAATCTTCAAGTGAGTCAACAACTGTCCCATTTCTGATTGGTTATGTTATAAAAAAAACAAATATTATAATAATACAAATAACCTTTCCAATTAAAAGATGTTGTATATGTCTTTTTGCTTTGGTAAGAAGGTATTAGATGCACTTATGAATGGCTGATGGTAAAACATACTTATGAATCCAGGGAGGAGGATTTATGTATTACAATGACAAGGATTTTTGAAAGACATTTGCACTTTGAAATATGAAAGATTACATTAGATTATTAATCCTGTTATAAATGTAAGATTATGTTCGGACAAATACATTTAAGCTGGTTTTTGGTGCTGTTAACATGCTGGTCATTTTGTGAAAGTCTTTAAGAAGATCAGCTGTTTGGTCATTTCACGTGTCAACAGACGGAATGTTCATTTCCCCTTTCAGGCTTTCTGATTTAAATGCTGCAGCACAGCACTGAGTAAAACCAGATCACGCACACATGAAAGCCAGGAATAGCCAGCAGATCCACTGCGTTCCTGCCTCAGCCTGTACGCAACTATTATAAAGGCTGATTTTAATACCCCCTCCCTACACGCACACAAACGCCCATGCCATATGAGGTGAGGTAGTGTACGAGGGTGGAACACCCATCTGCTGAAGGCCTGTTGTGGCAGAAGGTGCTGCTAATGAGGCCTGATCTGCTGCTGCACCTGCCACTGATTTAAACACACTCGTGCACACACACACTCACTCACACAGACTCACTCCCTCACTCTCCCCTCCAGGTGTAATCATTGTTTATCTTAACGGGAGAGCCCAGGATTCCAACCTGGGGAATTCATTACTGAATGTAAAAGGCTTCCAGTGATGCCAAACTCTCTGACCTACCTAAACCACACCCCACCACTGCTACTATCCCCATGAGAAAGAGAGAGAGGCACAAACTCAGAGACATGGGACATGTAGGGACATCTTTTTGTGTTCCAAAGTTTTGATGGAGCCTATTTTTCGCTTCTCGTAAGCAGGTCCAGATGGAATCTGTGACTGATATTTGGGAAAATCAGTGGAATGGATTTAAACATGGTGAAATTTGTTAAATGGAGCAGAGAGAACTACATTCTCAGAGATTCTTAGGTAAAAACATAATCAAATTAGACAAAATATTAAATAAAACATATAAGTATGTGTAGAACTTTATGAATATTGGATGTTTCAGTTCTGTAGATATCTGCAGAGCTTTCTAAGACTTTTTGCACGATCCTGCTTGCAAAACTGAATAACAAATGTTATACAATTTCAAATAGCACATTTCATATTTTGCTGAAAGGCTTTTATTAGACTGTTTATGAGTGATATGTCTGCATTAGAAAAAAAAAACATTTATTTATTTGTATTTATGTATTTATTTTATTTGTCAGACCGCCCTCAAACAACAAAACAATTTTTTTTTTTAATGTTAACATAACTGGTATTAATAAGCATTCCTATTCTGCCTACAAGTTGATCTTGAAACCAGTCGTGCACATTACATAACAGTTTATCTTTTTTGTATCTCTTAAAACAATACAAATGTGCGCCTATAGTTTTACACAACTAATTCATCCAGAAATGTTTACATGAGTAGAGCTAGTGGTTCTCCAAAGTGTAAAGACAAAATCCCTGCTGTATGGCTACAAGTAATATTTAAATGTCTAAGCATATCTTTTTGCACAAAATTACTGAAACATTCCTTAGCACAAAAATGTCTATAGACAAAAAGAAACCGTCTGACACATCTAAATCTGGTAATTAGAAAATTACCATAGTGTAAAAAATAAAAGATGTTCTGACCTCATAACATTATCAGCACATAAATCAAACACCTTTAACAACGGCACACACAAGCTGTGCTGAAGCCACAGTGCTGAGCTTGAGAGCAGAGCAGCAAAAGACAGCAGCTTATTAGCTCTCAGTATTTAAATTTCTCCCCCTCTATCACCTACTGACTGGACACAAAAACAATGTCGGTGAGTTGTGGGAATATCAGTGCCAAGTGTACTTTGTTTGTAGAGATGGGGACTGCCCTCTGCTGGAAAAAAAAATAAAAAAATAAATGTAGACTTGTGATCTCTGCACTGAGTATTTAAAGAGGTTAATATAATAATACAGTTCAGAGAGACTTTGGGAGGTTCTGGGATATTTTTGCATTTGTACCATGCCACAAACACAACTGAGAAATCTAAATCTATTACACAACATTACGTGGATTTACTCTTGTAAGAAGTATTTGTCTACAGAAGTATTCAGAATCAGTGTTCACACAAAACATTGAACCATGCAGGAAATTACATAATATAATGCATAATTTTAATATAATCTTTATTTTTCCAGCACTACGACTGTGCACACAGTGAGTTGGTGATATTCATGCGGTGAGCTCAGATTTTGGCATGCTGTGGTTTGGCTCCTGAACGCAGTGTGAGAGATGCTGACAGTGTGACTGAGCACTTCTCAAGGACAAAAAGGACAGACACGTTAGAACTGGCATAAATCTGGCCATTCAGGTCTCAAAACCTCTCTCTCCTCTAAAATTAATGGCACGTTTAAAATTACAGAGTTGAATAACTGTGCATAAATGTGGGTTTGTCTCAGAGACCTATTAATTAATTGTATCAATTGAATCCATTTCTTGAGCTTTACGAGGATAGTTCACCCCCAAATATTTAATTTCTTCATTTACTCACCCTCATGTTGTTTGAAACCTTTATGACTGAAAATATTGACTTACATGACAGAACTAGATTTCCGATTTGTCAACAAATCCTTTATTTGAGTCAAATCCACGAATAATTCACTAACTAATCATTTTGATTCAGTCACCAAGGCCAACTCACTGAAAAAAGAGAGTCATACAGGTTTGGAACTACATGAAGGTAAGTATATAATGACAGAATTTTCCTTTTTGTGTAAACAATCAGTCTAAACACCTTCATTGACCAAATGAGGGGTGAGGGAAAAATCTATATTTTACCATATTGCGTTATTATACCTCACTATACTGGATTAATATTCTCATGCAAAATAAACTAAATATTTTAGGTTAATTTTTACATTAATACCTTTGAGAAAGATTAGGTCGACTAACATTCAGAACGAGAAAAAAAAAAGAAAGAAAGAAAAAAAGGTCAATGCACACAATATTACTTCTGTTTTTAACAAAATACTCAACAACGAGATAAGAATTGCACACATTCTAATGCAGAGGAAATAGAAACAACTAAGCAATATCAGTTTTAAATAATTATCCACTAAATATATTTTTGTATCATGACCCAGATATTGATAAAATATTGGTGGCAGGTCCCTGCAGATTCCCACCCCTCGACCAAACTCTCCTAGACGTGCCTTTGTATTATTAAGCATGAGATCCTAAACCACGGAGAAGGGACGAGCCATTGGAAGCACTACAAATCCAACCCATGGCATAGCACGTCCCCTCACCAAAGAGCTCTTCAATTAGAACCCCAAGCCCATATTCATAATCAGCTGCCGCTTGGTGAAGAGGAAAGAGAGAGACAGAGGAGGAGGGGGACCAGCTAACGAGCCCTTTGTGGAGCCTGATCTGCTCACAATAAAACAAGAGAGAAACGTATGACTTCTCAGGGCCCAAGTCCTCCATCCAGCGCTAACGTGCCTCCAGGCAGGCGCTCGAAGAACAATCAGGCCTGATTTCCAATCCTACGCTCATTAAGATGAGAGTGCGTTCGCACAGAGGGGAGGACCGAGGGGGAGTATCCGTGTGTGTGGGACAGCGGCTGCGTTTGGGACTCTTGAAGGCCTGGGAATTTTGACTCTCACAAGGTTGAGTGATTAGTCTTGGACCTCAAAGCCTGGGAGTACACGGGTACAGCTCGGAACTCATAATGATACCCAATATTCCCATCAGCTGTCATCTACTCCCAATCTGGAGAATAAATTGAATACACTAAGTGGTTTAGTGCCTTAAAGGGTTAGTTCACCCAAAACTGAAAAATTCAGTCATCATTTACTCACCCTCATGTTGTTCCAAACCCGTAAGATTTTCGTTCATCATCGAAACACAAATGAAGATATTTTAATGAAAGGGCTTTCTGTCGCTCCAGCACCCCCAACTACAACTTTGACGCTTCAAAAAGTTTGATTCATAAGGACTCGTTTTACAATCTCTTTATGAACTTTTTGAAACAACAAATGCGCAGACTGCATAGAAGTTGTGTAGGCTGTCAATGGAGGATTTTTTTTAATTAACATATCTTCATTTGTTTCGAACATGAACAAAAGTCTTAGGGGTTTGGAACGACATGAGGGTGAGAAATTGATTTCCATTTTTGGGTAAAAAAGGTTTTTAGAGAGTGTGTTTAAGTAATGCCTGGACCAGGGTACAGTGAGCCACAGAGGTTAATTTGTTTGTCTGTGATTAAATCAAATTGTTGAGACTTACAGCTTTAAAACAATGTGCTGAGACCTGATGTATGCAAATATTCAATAATCATTGACTGAAATTAACCTGGCCCAACAGGGGTCACTATTGTGTCTAGTCTAGCTTTCTGTTTATAATCAAGGTCCAAAATCGTTGCCTGGCAACATTGAAAGTCACACACAGACACTGATGCCGTCCGGAGTGGGCACTGCTCAGTGGCTGATGACACTGAAAGAGGCACTGGCACGGTGTGTTGGCTATCTGAGATCTCCAGTGTACAGTGGAGGGGTGAAGTTGGATGGGTTAAAATAAAAGTGTACAGGAATAACACAGCAATACAGCGAATATGGCTTAATGACATAGATGTATGCCCAAGAAAAAAGAAAATACAGAATTCTTCAAATCTACAAAGTTCTTAGAAATGTACTTTTCTTGTTTGTGTTGGTAAAAAAAAAAAAAAAAGCAACAACATCGTTTTCAAGAAAAGTTTAATTAATGACACAAAATGACCTGTTGTGTAACCACCAAGTAAAAAATAAATAAATCATATTTCATATTTTATCCATAAAATCATATGTTCAGATATCCATAAAAATGGATCCATAAAATCATTTATCCAGAAAACTCATGTTACTTATGTTACTTGTGAACATTATTATATATATATATATATATATATATATATATATATATATATATATATATATATATATATATATATATATATGCAAAATTATGATTTTTGAAATTATTTTTAAAACAATCACTGTATATGAACAGAATCACAAAACAGATAAAATAACACGTAAATGCATATGTTACTTAAAGTGTAGCACTTAATCAGAGTGTGTAGTGGCAAACAGTTAGTCCATAACATAGATAACAAATTCACCAGGAAAACATAATTTCCTTTATAATATCAAAATGAAGAAGTTAATAATTAAGCTTGGCTGCTAACAGATATGTTACACTGATGAAATATATGAACATAATCCAAATGTAATAATTTCTTGTTTTATGTTCCATTTTATTTATTTTTGAATAAATTATTAGATGAGCTGACCCACATACGCAACTATATTATTCCCTTTGCTTAGAGAAATGGTTCAGTAAACTAAGCTAAGGTAAAAATGAAACTCTCTTTGTCCTTTTGATTCTTACTCAAAAATAAAAATGTAGTCCATGTTTCGCCCTACTGTGCTATCTATATAAAGAAAAAGCTTAGCAATTACACAAAGACTTTTATCTCTGAATATGATTTATCCCAAATACAGCTTATAACCCTCACCACCGCATAGCGTGTGATGAGACATTATACATTGCTGTCCAGTTTGGCCTGTCTGTGGGTTTCATTTACATGCATTCTTGTTCTTGGCACTTTTTTTTCCTTTTTTTTTAACTCACCACAGCTGCTGGCCAGCAATACCTGAATGTCTCTCACTCATACACATAAAGACAGAAGGTGGCACAAGCTGCCCATATGGCTGACCTGGTGCAGGAGGGCACATTAAACATTTCCCTCCGACTGGCTGCTTTCCTACACTTCTGATATGTTGTGATTGGCCATTCATTACCAAATGATGTAGAAGGTAGTAGGAGGGACAGGCAAATGGGGAAGAGGGAAATGAATAACTTAGCAGTGGACCTTTACTAAGGTCCATGATGAATCCCCGCGAGGACCTATTGTCATTCATGGCTATAATACACATTTTTAAATACCCATTACCATTGAACACTGATTTTTTGGGGAAAACTGAGATCATTGAATGTACTTGACCTCTAGAAGGACAACATTTGGTTCTTAAAAATGTATCTGTGGTATTATTTTTGTCAACAATAGGGATATGGAGATAAATCCTTTCCGTATTCAGGTATAATTCTCCATAGCAAATCAATCTAGACACCAAACAGTAACTACTATCACAAATCTGGACACACCGCATGCAGTGAGGGTCAATGGTCAAACTAGCTGAAAAGGAGAGAGAGAATTTAAGGACCATGATCCCTTTCCTCCCACCTCAATGCATGTTAGGACGTCTTGGAACACTTCGCAAGTATTTCACACGCTCTTTCATGTGTAGACAGGAGAGGGCCTTTTTCCCCAGTGGGGGGCTGCTATTGAGAAGACGCCCCCCTTCCGACGTCTCCGTATGATTGCTGGATAGGGTCCTTGGCTATTCAGAGCTAAAGGGAAAGATACAGCCTTGATGCGACTGAAGAGGGAAAAGGGCAACTGGGAGCGTTTAAGGGATCTTCAATGGAGGAGCGTGGGCTCACTTGCGCGGCTGGTGTAGGTAGGGGACAGATTGGTGTGAGGGTGTGTGTGAGTGGGACGGGGGGAGGGAATGACAATATGTTGAGTGGGAATGGGAGAGAGAGGGCCAGATGGCTTCGGCGAGGAATCACACACTGAGCAGAGCAAGTGTGGAGAACGAGTACCGGGGTCAAGCTTGATGTTTGGTGTTCCCCTGAGCTATCTCATTCCATCCCTTTAAGTAGCCCCGCTCGCTTTCCCTCTTTTTTCTTTGCCGATCTCCCCAAACACTGCAAACACCTCAAACGTGTCGCGTTGCTTTGCTCTCACCTCCTTCGCTAATTCCTGACATATGCTATCAGATATGTTGAAAACTCTGGTGCTATAACACACATACAAGGACACATGTGTCTACTGCGCTACGCAAGCCATTGAGAATTTCATAATTCAAGGCTAGAGGTTCATCAAAATGGGGATCTGGACAGGGAGAGAATGTGCCAATTGATTATTTTTTTTTCATTCTCACTTCACAATGGACATGTGTTATCATAGTAGTTTCACAGAAACTCAGGGCCTCTAGAAAAAAGGGAAAATAGAAATGTGCACCTGTCTTTCCAATGTGTTAGGCTGTAACTCACACCAGATTTATAGCCAATTATATTAGAGACAGACTCTGACCATCTGGAAGGAGAGATTAGGGTTTGGAAAAATAACTAGAATTTGGAGTAAAAATATGCTTTGAAAGTCCCGATTAACAGCAGGGCAAGTGAGAATAATCCTTTTGTTATATCCATAGAACAAATCGCTAATTAACTTTAAAAAATGGGGTGGGAAGCAGAGAATTCTGCACCTGTGTTTGGTAGACTTCACTGATAGTGATCTCATCTACTAATATTATTATTCATCTACTAATAATATACTAATATAATAATTCTTAATAAAAAGGGTCAGTCTTCAGTATTCAAAAGGAAGTATTCAAAGGAAATAATGTGAGTCTCAGTTTTAGCATTTTTAAAGTAAGATACAGCACATACCCACATTTTTGTGCTGTAGATAAATGTTGTGGGAGGAAAGCAGAAAGGTGTTTTGTTTAAAATGTTTCTAGAATAAGATGAGATGATGCAGAAGGGCTAATAAAAATTAAACAATGTAGAATGCAGTGAGTCACTGTTAAAGAACATACCTGCACAAGGCTGAGCAAACCATCGCCCTCTAGTGGCTGAATCACACCATAACCACACTGGAGGACTGGAATCATCCCTTCCAGTATATCCCAGTATATACCCTCCAGCTGTGAGACAAATTAATATTTAAACAAATAATATTCCCTCAGGAAATAAATTTTGTATACATTCATAAACACATTATTTTCACTTCTAAAGTAATTCCATAGATTGTCCCTACAGCTGTCAATCAGTATTTGTTAATCAATTTTTTTTTTTTTTTTTTTTTTTACTGATATTGCACTTTTAATCAAATAATCAGGTGCAAGAAAACCAATTAGAGAACACTTTTAATAACCACCAATTATTTCAACTCTTTTGGTTGTGGGGTTTGTGTCTGTGCAGGTATTGTGTGTGTGTGTGTTCCTGTGTTGATTTGTGTATGCAGCCTAATGTTAGTGCTAGTCGACATATTCCCAATAGTTTTAAAATGGAGGGTTTCAAAACTTTTGAGGGTTTTAATGATTAATTGTACATTGTTAATCAAATACTACAAATTTTGTGCATTTATTCATTGTGCTTTTTTTATGTTATATAGCTTATTTTTTTTTTTTTAAATGCCCAAAAGAACCTTCCTTTGGGCCAACTGTAAAATTAAAGCCTGAAGCTTGTACAATAAAGTGTGAAAATCTGTAATCTAATGTTTGGAAATGAAGCAGTAAATCGCTTGATATTATGTATGATATTAATGTGATTACCAGACTTGATCTGAGAGTGATTAAGGTTACCCATATGGATGAACAGCCATGGTCGTTTCATCTCTTTGCCTCATTTCTTTAGGCTATGTTTCCTTGGGAAACATTGCTGTGGTTTGTAGCTGGTCCAGCTCTCGATCCTGCAATTCTTATTCAGGCTAAGATGCCATTTTAGCTCAGATTAATTGTCCATCTGTCAAATTGGCAGTGGTGCCAGTCTTCCTCATCTTGCATATTCAGATTAGCATAGAAAACCTGAAGGGCATCTCCTCTTCAGCTGGTCTCCATTGTAATGTGGAAGTCTTGTTGTGACCGGTGGATTACAAGATGAGAAAGTTCGGGGGGTGTAACCAGGCAGAGATTTTTTCACTCAAGGAAGCTTACCAGGGAAAAGTAGGATTTGAGGGTGTTACACTAAAATGTCAGAGAGTGACGTGCATGCACAAATAAAGCTGAATACAGAGATTAGTTGCATTATGTTTATTTTATAACCTTGGTCAGGGATGTCAGACAGATGTCAAAGGCAGAGTTGCTTTTATAAGGGCTGACTGTTGATACTATACTTCAAAATTCTTCATCTATTCAAATACACTATTCTCAAATACATTTAAATGTTTGATACTGCATCACACTTTCTTTAAAACTATTGTAGCTGCTATTGGTCTCTCATCAGATTTCTGGGACCATTGCAATAGAACAAAATAGGGTTTTCAGGTCTCACTGGTCTCACAAATCATTCAGTAGTAAAGCATTCAGTAGTTCTTTAGCTAGAGTTAGCATCTTTGTTCGTTTACTTTAAGTACAGATACTACAATAGTATTAGACGCTACACTGCCATCTCAACATGGATCAGCATCATAAACGTCTCAAAGGTTTATGTAAATTACACTGATATTAATAAGTTTTATAGATGACCCAACACGTTAAGAGATGCCAAGCCCTGCGAGAACTTCAGATGACGCCAACTCTGAATCAACTCTGATTATACTTATCATTATGATCACAACTGCTTTAATCAGCTCAATTCTTTCTGCCTATATTGAATACATAATGTGTGCTAACTGCATGATTTGTATTATCTTAGAACTGTACATTTCTGACACATGGACATCACCTTGACACAGTCACATCTGATAACATATTTCTCTAAATTGTAACGTAGAAACAAGCATTTTCTGTAAAGCTGCTTTGAAATTATGTGTATTGTGATAAGCGCTGCGTACATAAATTTGTAAATAAATATGAATTGAAATGTTAGTTAAAGAGCAGTCTACACATAATTCATTCCCTTACATGTGCAACAAAAAATTGGCAAATTGTTAGCATCGCTACCCAGGATTTTATGGATATTCATAAAATCATGCCACCCATGCTGTACCGATGTCTATGCTATTTTTTTTTCTTTGTCAAAAAAGTATTTTCTTAGATCTTTATACATTCACAAAAATCACCTTCAAACCAGCTTTGTTTGCTTATGACCACTTTGATTTTTATCTAATGCAGTAGCATTCAGACATTTTTAAGTGTCCAAATACATCATAGTCAAACCTCAGTTTCAGGTGCATACCACAAAGTGTTCATGAGCAGCACACAGTGAGCACATGTGATATTATGAGCACATGATATATAATTATATGTGTGAACACCAGTTTACGAGGGTTTTGGACAGTTTTGATGCTGAACAACAATACAGCTAATTTACATCTATACTGGGTTCAACAACCCATTCTGAAACACACCAAACAACAAAAGCAAAAACACATAATCATTGCCATAATCATTATCAGTACCTCTTCAATTGTAACAGAAAGACTATACGGCTAATTATGAATAATGAGAAAAGAGTGCATTGTGAGGGGACAAAAATTAATTTGGACGGGCTTGTGGTGCAAGTCAATTATGTGAATGGAATCACTGGCAGCAGTTCAGCAGCAGATAAGACAGTTTTGTGGTTTATGGTGAAGGCACGTGGGTTGTGCACTGCTTTGTTTTACTATGTAAAGGCAGCAGAAATTTTCATTCTGATGCATGAAAAGCCCTGATAATATCAAATAAAAAAATATATCTAGCTAGTCAGCAAGAAGAAATTTATCATTCACTCTTTCTAAATGCTGCAAAACAAGGTATCATAGAGAGAATCCTGTGTGAGTATGACTTTATTTACAGGTGGGCGTGAGGCCAGAAGAACCATTCCAGCCCTTGAGCTCTCACCTTATCTAACCTCAGTGCAGGCAGGCAGTCTGCAGCGGTGCCTGTCCTCCCCTGCAGTCTCACATGCTAAAACAATCACCATCAATCCCCTATCTCCATCCCAACAGGACCTCTCCCTACCCGAGCCCCAGAGGCCCATACAGAACTGGCCTATGGCTGCTGAGAAAATCTGGAGTGGAGCGGTGAACAGTTATAAGACTACATATATGGTTCCCAGTTAAAACCCAACTTTCTTCCATTTGTAGTTTTTGCCAAATACTTCTGAGTGACTCACACTTAAACAGTTATTAAAACATATAGGTTGTGTCGAATGGACGCTAATGCAACATTGAATTTTTAACCCAATGTATGCATTGACTTTTGACCTAAACCATCACTGAACATATTCCAAAGAAGACAATACCTATGAAGGTGGCTTGCACTCAGTAGTATCAGATCCCATCCATTGCAACGTTTAGAATTATGTGCGTTTGTGTCGGGTGTTTGGTCTCTCTCCATTTCTTTCCCCATTGTGAGTTGAGGTTTTGGGGCTCTGCCCAGCACAACATTACAGTGATGAATAATGGCTGACAAGGGGAACGCAGCGAAATGGAGACCAATGATGGACGTAGCTCACAGGAAATGGCTTTAAAAGCTCATTCCCAGCCAACAGTGGGCTCTCTTCACCACTCCGTCCAAAAGTTGTTTAAAAGAAAATACTCTTGTCCGCATTCTGTATTTACTTTACAGCTAATAAAGATTGAAGTTAAGTATCTTGTCTCTCATCTATTTTGTTTACAGTATTTGAAAAATTAGGGTAGGGTGTTATATGTGAAGTATATTTCTTACCAGTTGTCTAAAATCCCAGGAATATGCATCTAAAAATACGTGGTAACTCTTCCATTGATTGGTTGAAGCTATTCACATTCCCTTCTTGTCACCTTCATGAAAATGAAAAATACTAGAGTAGTTTAATTGAATGAATATCAGTTTATCAGTAACAAATGATTAACATATGACTCCCTCATGTCTAAAGGCAGGGAGAGACCAGATTCTTAATATTAATCCTAAACCTTTGGCGGCGATGTCATTTTTTTCACCCATATTTCCGAAATGTTCTTTTCTTTGTGACAGCAAATCCGTAGGTGGGTTTGTCTAATGTTGGGCCAAGATTGTAACAAATGAGTCTTGCTGGCTGAAAATATAAGACTCCAGCGAGAGAGAGAGAGAGAGAGAGAGAGAGAGAGAGAGAGAGAGAGAGAGAGAGAGAGAGAGAGAGAGAGAGGAGTACTCTTGAGGATTTTAAACTTAAATTTAAACAAAATTACTTTTAAAATTCTTCTCTCAGCAACACTTTCAATGTATTTCATGAAAGCTCTTGAGTTGTACTCAACTTGGCTCTCACCTCATCTCCCATTCCTTTCCTCCATTTCAGACAAATTCATCCCCCTCCTTGTCAGGGCACACACAATACCTTCACTGTACTGCAGCGGCCCTCCACCCCTTCGCCGCAGATGGCATACGGGGCATAACCGTACACACACTGAGATCACAGTGGCATGAGAACATACATTCTCAGTCCATCTCACCTAACACATTAGCATCCATCACACATGAATTATTCATAAGGGCAGTGTGGGTTTAACATGTCAATCCTGTCAAAATTTTTAGAGGTTATTGAGACATTGCACTTTTGAGCCACATTCACATCAGTTGCCTATAAAAAGTGTTCATGCACTCTAAAAAAAAAGTCTATAAAGAATAGGGCACAATGTCCTATGTTAATATGAAGGAATTTTCCATATTGATTTTTCACAGGTGTTTTACTGACATTTCTTTAACCCTAGCGTTTTGGGTAGTGATATTAGCAGCTGAAAGCTTTGGGGGTTTATATAATTGCTTATGTCCGATGAAGCTCAGTGGTTGCCCCATTATGATGGGATATGAAAGAATATTTTTGTATCAATCTTTCACAGATGTTTTACCCTTATTTTGAAATACACTACTTTGTGTTGTGTTTTAGGGTTAAAGAAATGTCCGTAAACTTAACGGGAAATGTCCTGGCAGAACATCATCTACAGATTTTTGTCTTAAAGTGTGTACTTAGCAGTATGTATATGGCTTTCAGGTAGTGATATTAGTAGCTAAAATCTTCTGGGGTTTGTTTATGTAATTGCTTATGTCTGATGAAGCTCAGTGGTTGTCCCACTCTGCTGTGCCAAGAGTAGCGACTTAATTAAAACTTGGGCAGTTTACGACCCCCTGCGTCTAAACACACATAACAGTGTCCCCAGGGACTCTCATGCACACCCGTGAGAGTTTGTACATATGGTTTCTTGCTGGATTAAATGAGTCTTTTAACATGTGTATATCTTCCTGTCTATGAAGTTTCTGGATGAAATGAACAATAATGGAGGCGATTAACAACTGTCTTTGAAGATTATCCGGAAGAGAGCAAAGTGGAAGTCTTAGGCACATTAGTATTTAAAAAAAAAAAAGGTTTTAAGCCAGTTATTTATATCGTTTGCTGTAGTGTGTCAGTAGGTAATATCAGTTTACATGTCCAAAGATTCCTTTTGCCATTAATTGTAATAATCCAGTGAGAAGGTATCTGACAACAGCCAGTAAGCTCCAAACAGAGATCTGATCTCACCATCATCGAGTCCATCTGTGATTACATGAAGAAACAGAAAAGAAAAGAAAAAAAAAACTGAGGCAGAAGAACTGCAGTCACATCTCCAAGACACTTTAACAAAGCTACCTTCAAAGCTACAGTACTGTGAAAAGTTTTAGGCACTTGTGTAAAAATGCTTTAAAGTGAGGATGCTTTCAAAATAATGCCATAAATAGATTTTACGTATCATAAACTGCTTTTGTCCTGTACACTTGCACATAGTGCACACAGATCTCCATGTGGAGCATATTCATATTCATCGGCTGTTGTCAGACTACTTGTGCAAACAAAAATCTCACTGTATTATTACAATTAATGGAAAATGGAATGTTTGTAAATGTAAACTAATATTTCCTACTGACACACTACAGCAAAATATATAAATAACTGGCTTAAGATGAAAAAATTAAGATATTTTTTATTAAATCTGAGAGCTCTTTGACCCCTCCATAGACAGCAATATAATTAACACTTTCAAGGTCCAGAAAGGTAGTAAAACATAGTTAAAATAGTCCATGTGACTCCAGTGGTTCAACCTTAATTTTATGAGGTGACGAGAATACTTTTTGTGCGCAAAAACAAACAAAAATAATTACTTTATTCAAAAATAATTTTCTAGCCTGTGCCAGTCTTCTACACTGTTTACATTGCAGTGCAGCTCCCGAGTCATCATCACACGCGTCGTGGTGCAAACATGTGAACAGCATCGGCTGCCATAGATCTTGAAAGCGCTCTGCACTATTTACAACAGAAACTGCATAGGAGACTGACACAGGCTAGAACAAAATTGCATTGCTGTCTACGGAGGGGTCAGAGAGCTCTCAGATTTCATAAAAAATATCTTCATTTGTGTTCCAAAGATGAATGAAGGTCTTATGGGTTTGGAACGACATGAAGGTGAGTAATTAATGAGAATTTTCATTTTTGGGTGAACTAACCCTTTAAAATGGCTGACTCCATGATCAGTGCCCTGACTACTGAACTAGGAAGCTGATTGAGATTCACACATTGCCTGAAACATTAATACCAGGATAGATGCAATAGATTTAAGAAGCAATGATTCACAAACAAAACAAAACAAAACAATTTTATTTTTATTTATTAATTTTTTTCTGGCAGGTTGATTGTTGAGAGCACTTCAAATCTCAAAAGAAAGCTCAGAAAAAAATATGAATTAGCTTCATCATATCACACTGACTATACACTCTCTATTTTCTTACAAAACATTTCCACTGTGCCATTAAGCAATCAAGTTTTATGTCTCCTGCGTATCTGACAGCACCATTTTAAATAGGACAGGTGTAAGGAGTGGGGCAGTCTTGATTTATTTATGTATCTGTAGAAGCAATGTTGCTGTTTTTTTTTTTTTTTTTTTTTGGAACTCAATATTACATTCCTAGCCCCAAAATCCCCATGCACCCAGCATGGCATAAATAGGTTTAGACCAGGAGAGCTGCCAGACACCCCCTTGGCTTTTGTCTTTTAATTAACCTGTGCTAGTTCTGTTCACTGTTCTAAATGTGCTTCAATTGATAAGGTGTTCTGAATGACACCCCATGTCCACTGCAATATTTAGAATTTGCATTACAGTTTGGTTATAATGGTTTTATAATACTTACAGAGAGATGTGGGTTGAGTGGCATCTTTTTTTTTTTTTTTTTTTTTTTCAAGAAATAGTTTGAGAATAGATGTTTGCAGTGCACCTTCAAGGAAGGAAAGAGAACTGTGTTAAAGCAGAAGCAGAAGCAGAAACAAATACAGAGAGCAAACAAACTACAATTATCAAGTATACAGTGAATTTTTTTTTTTTTTTGGCTGACCAGTGGACTGAATCTTTCAAAAGAAGTCTGCATGTGAGCAAATCTGAAGCAAGCTTCCTTTATATGGTCCATTTCTGCCCACCTTAGATGAGCTCTGGCGGCTTCCCAGCAGCCCACTCAATGTCTCCATCAGCCAGCACCGTGGAAACGGTGTGATTAAAATGGGCGCCACTGGCACACCCAGATGGGCCATTGTTCCATATGCATTCCACCTGCGCCACCGAAACCCACGCCAAGCGCATGGGCACAACAGTCTCTGATTGGGAGTTTCTATAGCAACGCTGGAAGCTGGGTGGGGGTGGGACTTAAAAAACGCAACATGGGAGTATTTTTCACTCTTCTCGCTCTCTTTTTCTAATAACCAGGCTTGGCACAGGATGCCAAGTAAATGAATCACCATTAATAATAATTTGCATATGGGGCCTGGTGGAAGTGTGTGGTGTCATTGGCTGCAGGTGAGAAAAGCTCAGCTTATCAAAACTAATGCAGTAAAGCTGGCACCCCGGGTGTATAAGCATGGTGCTAGAATCTAAATGGAGACAAACTTTGAGGTCTATTTTAAGTCCTAAGTCAAATTATTCTTCTCATTACAAGCTAAGTGTGATAAAAAACAAATTATAATTTCTCCAGAGAAACCAGCTTAACATGTTGTTGGTAGTTAATAAATGCAGCACTAAACAATATATTGTAAAACACTAGGGGAAGTCTATAAATGTCACAGTTTAAAGAGTTTGTAAAGGTTGTAAGGTCAAGGCCATGAACAATCACACTTCGGTCAGTCTGTTTGTACTTTGTCCGGTGTTGTGGAGTCTGACAGCTTGAGAGAAGAAACTGCTTTGGTGGTTTTGGCCCGAATTCTCCAGATGTTATGAGTTTGCACATGTCATGGGATGGAAAGAGGGATCTGTTCTGATGCTGTGGGCCTGAAATCTTACGTTCCTTGATAACAAGTCTAAACGTTTGTGAAATGAAGTGCATATTAAGCAACTAAATAATTTGATACCAATTCATTTGCAGGATTTAAATGTTATAAAAATGCATGGAAAAAACTACCCATATGCCCATCTAAACTCACATTCAGCTCCATTCCTCTCTGTTTTTCAGATTAGCACGTAAGAACGCTGTGCAGTGGTTCTGTAACTGGAGGGCAGCGTGTCGAGGCTGTGCTCAGCCTGCCTGCAGGATTTAATAAGAATATGGCGACCGTCCAGTGCCAGCAAGCGAAGGGATTGGCTGAACACCTGGATGAAGAGAGGCAGGGGGGAGGATCTTACATGATTCAGCTGGAATCAAATCCCCCTCACCTGCATCCAAGTGGAGAAAAGCTATTAAAGCCGCCTCAGGCTGAGAGAAACTGGGAAAATTTCCCAGTCATTTTATTCCTTTCATTTTTTCCAAGGCATAAAATTAGATTTAGAGAATTAAGTATCAAGTTTCCTACCCTTCCCTATTCAAGTTTCATTTTCTGTATTAAAAGCATGAGTATCATATGAATGAAAAATTAATATGTTAAGTTTGTGTGTGTGTGTGTGTGTGTGTGTGTGTGTGTGTGTGTGTGTGTGTGTGTGTGTGTGTGTGTGTGTGTGTGTGTGTGTGTGTGTGTGCGTGTGTGTGTGTGCATTATAAATGGATAGATGTTCAGGTATAAGAACATCATGGCTATCTCTTACATGGACAAATTTTTTTCCACTGAGAATCAGCACTGGTATTGCCCATAGCCCAGTCAGAGTCATAATGCTTACAGAGACCATTTGCGTACACTTTTGTTTGGTTTCTCATTGCCCCAGTTCATATTTACAACACATCCTTGGCACAAGTCTCCTTGAGGCGATGTGTGGGCAGTCCTCATGCGACATAGGATGTCTTTATGGAACAATGTATGCAAGGCAGTGCCTGCCAAATCACCTCAATTACTCCGTGGACTGCCATTGCACACTCGATTGGTTGGGCATGGAGTCAAGCTATTATTGCACATGTGGTGGGACAATTAATCTCTTTCGTTGCTGAGGAGAGCAGCTAATTCTGATGAGACCCAATAGTGGGGGTCTGGTTTTGAAATATGATTTTGCCACTATTTTGTTAAGAGGGTTTTGTGTTGTAGTAATTTTGGTATTGCAACGCTTCATTGTTCATCCAAGAGTAGTAATGATCAAATTGATGCATTCACATGAGGAGAGTTGTTCATTTTTTTTAATTTTTTTTTCTAATTAAGGTGATGTGTGTCATTTTTTTCAATTTCAAAATACTTTCATTCAGATACACATACTGTAATGTATGCATTGTACGTTACTTGGTTGATGTAAACATTTGAGGGTTGCACTTTATTTTGCATTAACGTGTACTTATGGTGACTTACCTAAGAAAGTACTGGGTAATATAAGGTAACTACATGGGTTAAGTTTTGTTTAGAGGTAGATTCAGGGTTAGTACCTAGTTATTACCCAGTTGTTGCAATTGCTATAATAAGTACATAGTATGCACATGGGGAACAGGACTGTAAAATAAAGTACTACCTTGGTGAGTACAGTATAGTTTAGTTTAGAAGCAAAATGAAGCAACGGAACATTTTATGTCAAAAAATATAAGCTATAAGCTACACTTTGTAACTTTCATCGGTTAAAAAAATAAAACTGCATGTGTTTTGCAGAAGAACATTGTTTTGGCATGAATGAATGTAATTTGAGGCACCATGGTACACAATGTACAAATTATCTGAGTGGATGGAAAAAAATAATAAGGTTTTTGTTTGTTTGTTTTTACAACAGGGGATTCACTGGAGGTTTGCTGTTTTGAATGTTGCATTATGACAAACTTTCAGCTTCACGCCACCCACAGCTGGAGCTGCTTTTCTTTGTCAATATGTGACACGAACAGACAAATGACAATTATGATTATTTCCAATGAAATTAGTCACCACCACAGCTCTAAAATAGAACCATTATTATAGTGAAGACATGGTTTGGAAGATTTTTTTAACACACTAATTAAAAACATTTTGTAATTTTTTATCAAAAAAGTCATGGCCTGCCATGTTCTGAATATCAGTAAGAACTGCACTCTTACTTGTATGATGCTTAATTCTACTTTTGTTATACTGGTTGAAACTTTTCACATCCTGATAGCAATCCGTAAAAAACGTGGTATATGTATATGTATATATATATATATATATACACTCACCTAAAGGATTATTAGGAACACCATACTAATACTGTGTTTGACCCCCTTTTGCCTTCAGAACTGCTTTAATTCTACGTGGCATTGATTCAACAAGGTGCTGAAAGCATTCTTTAGAAATGTTGGCCCATATTGATTGGATAGCATCTTGCAGTTGATGGAGATTTGTGGGAAGCACATCCAGGCCACGAAGCTCCCGTTCCACCACATCCCAAAGATGCTCTATTGGGTTGAGATCTGGCGACTGTGGGGGCCATTTTAGTACAGTGAACTCATTGTCATGTTCAAGAAACCAATTTGAAATGATTCAAGCTTTGTGACATGGTGCATTATCCTGCTGGAAGTAGCCATCAGAGAATGTACATGGTACATGGTGGTCATAAAGGGATGGACATGGTCAGAAACAATGCTCAGGTAGGCCGTGGCATTTAAACGATGCCCAATTGGCACTAAGGGGCCTAAAGTGTGCCAAGAAAACATAACCTCTGACCTCTAGCATCAACAAGGCATTTTCACCCACATGACTGCCGCATACTGGATGTTTTTCCCTTTTCACACCATTCTTTGTAAACCCTAGAAATGGTTGTGCGTGAAAATCCCAGTAACTGAGCAGATTGTGAAATACTCAGACCGGCCCGTCTGGCACCAACAACCATGCCATGCTCAAAATTGCTTAAATCACCTTTCTTTCCCATTCTGACATTCAGTTTGGAGTTCAGGAGATTGTCTTGACCAGGACCACACCCCTAAATGCATTGAAGCAACTGCCATGTGATTGGTTGATTGGTATAAAGCTTTTAACAAGTCCAATTGTTTCAAAGCAGCTTCACATTGTTAACAGGAAAATAATGCAACAGAATTTGTACAGCCGTTCTGGTGAAACGGTGATGTTATCCAGCTAATTTCAAGTATCATATAGCATCAATGCGGGCAGATCGGTAATATAGATGAAATGTAGGTGTCCCCAACTGAGCAAGCCAAAAGCCAGAGGCAACGGTGGCAAGGAACCAAAACTCCTTCAGGGTCAGAATGGAGCAAAAAACCTTGGGAGAAACCAGGCTCAGTCGGGGTGCCAGTTCTCCTCTGGCCGACGAACAAACAGTGTATGATTATAATTCGGGCAACATTGCAGGTCTTAATTCATATTAGGTAAATAGATATTGGTAAGATTATTTGAAAGATTGGAGTCGTCACGCCGAAGACGTGTTTAATGAGGATGTCGTGTCGATACAGCATTTACAGGGGGAGTTTAGGATCCGGCTGACTGCAGTAAACCTCGGGATAAACAGAGAGACTAACATTAGCGTAGATGCCATTCTTCTTATGATGTAACAAGGACATCAGGTGTTATGGGAAGTGTTCCCAGTTCCGGCTGACCTAGTTAATGTAGCCTAACAATCATTTGCTGATTTGAATAATAGAAATTGATAATGTTTTATGTGTAAGCCATAGTAAAGAGATGCGTTTTTAGTTTAGATTTAAACTAACAGAGTGTGTCTGCTTCCCGAACAATGCTAGGAAGACTGTCATAGAGTTTAGGTGCTAAATAGGAAAAGGATTGCCCGCCTGCAGTTGATTTTGATATTCTAGGGATTATCAACTGGCCAGAGTTTTTAGACCACAATAGACGTGATGGAGTATAATGCATTAAGAGTTTGCTCAAGTACTGGGGAGCTAAACCATTTAGTGCTTTGAAAGTAATAAGCAAGATTTTAAAATTTATGCAATGTTTAATAGGGAGCCAGTGCAGTGTTGACAGAACCAGGCTAATATGGTCATACGTCCTGGTTCTAGTAAGAGCTCGAGCTCCTGCGTTTTGGACCAGCTGGAGTTTGTTTTTTAAGCGAGCAGGGCAACCACCCAGTAAAGCATTACAATAATCTAGCCTTGAGGTCATGAACGCATGAATTAACTGTTCAGCATTTTGCACTGAAAGGATGTGCCATAATTTAGATATATTTTTAAGATGATAGAATGCAGTTTTACAGATGTTAGAAACGTGGCTTTCAAATGAAAGATTGTCATCAAAGAGCACACCCAGGTTCCTAACTGACGACGAGGACTTGACAGAGCAGCTATCGAGTGTTAGACAGTATTCTAGGTTACTACTTGCAGAGTTTTTTTGTCCAATAATAAAAAATAAAAAAAAAATTCTGAATTAAGTTGCAGGAAATTACTAGACATCCAATGTTTTATATCAGCTATGCATTCCGTTAATCTTGTGAATTGGTAAGTTTCGTGAGGGTGTGAAGAAATATAGAGCTGAGTATCATCAGCATAACAATGAAAACTAATGCCATGCTTCCTAATGATATCTCCCAGTGGTAGCATGTACAGGGTGAAGAGCAATGGTCCTAGCTCTGAGCCCTGCAGTACTCCATACTGAACTTGTGATCGGTGTGACATCTCTTAATTTACTGCTACAAACTTATAACGGTCAGATAAGTATAATTTAAACCATGCCAATGCAGTTCCACTAATACCAACATCATTTTCGAGTCTATTCAAAAGAATGTTGTGGTCGATAGTATCGAATGCAGCGCTAAGATCGAGTAGCACTAATAGAGAGATACCACCACGATCGGATGATAAGAGTAAATCATTTGTAACTCTAATGAGAGCAGTCTCAGTACTATGATACGGTCTAAATCCTGACTGGAAATCCTCACAGATACCATTTCTTTCTAAAAAGGAACATAATTGTGAAGACACTGCCTTTTCCAGTATTTTTGACAGAAAGGGTAGATTTGAGACCGGCCTGTAATTGACTAATTCTGTAGGATCAAGTTGAGGTTTTTTAATAAGTGGTTTGATAATAGCCAACTTAAAAGTTTTCGGGTACATATCCTAATGACAAAGATGAGTTAATGATAATAAGAAGAGGATCTATGACCTCTTGAAGCATCTCTTTTAGTAGATTAGTCGGTATAGGGTCGAGCATACATGTTGTTGATTTAGATGTTTTAACGAGTTTAGCCAATTCTTCCTCTCCTATAGCAGTGAATGAATGTAATTTTTTCTCAGTGACACAACAATGCTCTGTCTGATGTGATACTGTAGGAGATGGCTGCATGGTTATAATTTTGTTCCTAATATTATCAATCTATCAATCAAAGAAGTTCATAAAGTCATTACTGCTATGCGGTTTACAACCATCAGAAGTAGAAGCTTTATTTTTGGTTAACTTATCAAATCAAATCACCTTTATTTATATAGCGCTTTTAACAAGTCCAATTGTTTCAAAGCAGCTTCACATTGTTAACAGGAAAATAATGCAACAGAATTTGTACAGCCGTTCTGGTGAAACGGTGATGTTATCCAGCTAATTTCAAGTATCATATAGCGTCAATGCGGGCAGATCGGTAATATAGATGAAATTTAGGTGTCCCCAACTGAGCAAGCCAAAAGCCAGAGGCAACGGTGGCAAGGAACCAAAACTCCTTCAGGGTCAGAATGGAGAAAAAAAACCTTGGGAGAAACCAGGCTCAGTCGGGGTGCCAGTTCTCCTCTGGCCGACGAACAAACAGTGTATGATTATAATTCTGGCAACATAGCAGGTCTTAATTCATATTAGGCAAATAGATATTTGTTAGATTATTCGAGAGATTGAGTCGTCACGCCAAGACGGGTTAATGAGGATGTCGTGTCGATGCAGCATTTACGGGGGGAGTTTATTTGACATGTTCTCTGCAGACACTTCAGGGATGCGTTGGTCATGTCCAGGCGCTGGTCCACCATCTGATCTGGATACGGCCTGGATCCGGCTGACTGCAGTAAACCTCGGGATAAACAGAGAGACTAACATTAGCGTAGATGCCATTCTTTTCTTATGATGTAACGAGTACATCAGGTGTTATGGGAAGTGTTCCTGGTTCCGGCTGACCTAGTTAATGCAGCCTAACAATCATTTACTGATTTGAGTAATAGAAATTGATAATGTTTTATGTGTAAGCCATAGTAAAGAGATGCGTTTTTAGTCTAGATTTAAACTGACAGAGTGTGTCTGCTTCCCGAACAATGCTAGGAAGACTGTTCCAAAGTTTAGGCGCTAAATAGGAAAAGGATCGACCGCCTGCAGTTGATTTTGATATTCTAGGTATTATCAACTGGCCAGAGTTTTGAGACCGCAATAGACGTGATGGAGTATAATGCGTTAAGAGTTCGCTCAAGTACTGGGAGCTAAACCATTTAGTGCTTTGTAAGTAATAAGCAAGATTTTAAAATTTATACGATGTTTAATAGGAGCCAGTGCAGTGTTGACAGAACCGGGCTAATATGGTCATACTTCCTTGTTCTAGTAAGAGCTCGAGCTGCTGCGTTTTGGACCAGCTGGAGTTTGTTTATTAAGCGAGCAGGGCAACCACCCAGTAAAGCATTACAGTAATCTAGCCTTGAGGTCATGAGCGCATGAATTAACTGTTCAGCATTTTGCATCGAAAGGATGTGCCGTAATTTAGATATATTTTTAAGATGGTAGAATACAGTTTTACAGATGTTAGAAACGTGGCTTTCAAATGAAAGATTGGTATCAAAGAGCACACCCAGGTTCCTAACTGACGACGAG
This sequence comes from Paracanthobrama guichenoti, assembly GCA_018749465.1. Taxonomy (NCBI): domain Eukaryota; kingdom Metazoa; phylum Chordata; class Actinopteri; order Cypriniformes; family Gobionidae; genus Paracanthobrama; species Paracanthobrama guichenoti. The sequence continues at coordinate 42,848,932 of CM031949.1, forward strand.
GACTTGACAGAGCAGCCATCGAGTGTTAGACAGTATTCTAGGTTACTACTTGCAGAGTTTTTTTGTCCAATAATTAAAAATTCAGTTTTTTCTGAATTAAGTTGCAGGAAATTACTAGACATCCAATGTTTTATATCAGCTATGCATTCCGTTAATCTTGTGAATTGGTAAGTTTCGTCAGGGCGTGAAGAAATATAGAGCTGAGTATCGTCAGCATAACAGTGAAAACTAATGCCATGCTTCCTAATGATATCTCCCAGTGGTAGCATGTACAGGGTGAAGAGCAACGGTCCTAGCACCGAGCCCTGCGGTACTCCATACTGAACTTGTGATCGGTGTGACATCGCTTCATTTACTGCTACAAACTGATAACGGTCAGATAAGTATGATTTAAGCCATGCCAATGCAGTTCCACTAATGCCAACATCATTTTCGAGTCTATTCAAAAGAATGTTGTGGTCGATAGTATCGAATGCAGCGCTAAGATCGAGTAACACTAATAGAGAGATACAACCACGATCGGATGAAGACACTACCTTTTCCAGTATTTTTGACAGGAAGGGTAGATTTGAGATCGGCCTATAATTGACTAAATCTGTAGGATCAAGTTGAGGTTTTTTAATAAGTGGTTTGATAATAGCCAACTTAAACGCGTTTTTGGTACATATCCTAATGACAAAGATGAGTTAATGATATTAAGAAGAGGATCTATGACCTCTGGTAGCATCTCTTTTAATAGCCTAGTTGGTATAGGGTCGAGCATACATGTTTAGACACTTATACACTTAGCCACTGTGTCAAATAAATACCTAGGGTTGTGTTTGTTTTCTTCTAAGAGAGTCGAGAAATAAGCAGATCTAACAGTTTTTATGGCCTTTCTGTATGTGATCATGCTGTCTTTCCGCAAATTACGAAAAACCTCTAGTTTTGTTTTCTTCCAGCTGCGCTCCATTTTTCTGGCTGCTGTTTTAAGGGCCCGGGTGTGCTCGTTGTACCACGGCGTTGGACTATTTTCTTTAATCTTCTTTAAGCGCCGGGGAGCAACTGTGTCTAAAGTGCTGGAAAAAAAAAGAGTTAATAGTTTCTGTTGCAAAATCGAGTTCCTCTAGGCTATCTGGGATGCTGAGGAGATGAAACTGATGAGGAAGATTATTTAAAAAGCAATCTTTAGTGGCAGCAGTGATAGTTCTGCCATATTTGAAGCAAGGGGATGGCTTTGCAGCCTTAGCTAAATTAGGTAATGGTAATGATCTGAGATGTCGTCGCTCTGCTGCAGAATTTCAATGGTATCAACATTTATTCCATGTGACAATATTAGGTCTAGAGTATGATTAAGACGATGAGTGGGTCCTGACACAAGTTGCCTTACTCCAATAGAGTTTAGAATGTCTCTAAATGCTAATCCCAATGCGTCTTTTTCATTATCTACATGAATATTAAAATCACCAACAATTAGTACTTTATCTGCAGCCAGTACTAACTCTGATAGAAAGTCAGCAAATTCTTTGATAAAGTCTGTATTGTGCCCTGGTGGCCTGTATACAGTAGCCAGCACAAATCTCAAACGGGATTTATCAATTACACTACATAATGCTACATAAAGCACCAAAACTTCAAAAGAATTATATTTGAAACTAGACTTCTGAGAAATACTGAAGATATTATTATAAATTACAGCAACCCCTCCCCCTTTACCTTTCAGACACGGCTCGTGGACAAGCAGGATAACATTTAAAAAAAAACAAAAAAAAAAGAAGGTAGGAGTGAGAGTTGAAGCTTACTTCTTTTTGCACAGTTGAATCCCAGCAAGACAAATTGATTATGTAATTTCCTGAAAATGGTCTCAATGGTATTGTGGTCTTTTTTGGAAGTTGAGAAATACTTACTAACAGGGTGCAAGATGAGTTCAGGGACACAGTAAATGAAGACAATTGTAAAAAAAAAAAAATTACTATAGTTTCACATGATTTATATGTATGATTAGAGGTACAAACCCGATTCCAAAAAAGTTGGGACACTGTACAAATTGTGAATAAAAAAGGAATGCAATAATTTGCTAATCTCATAAACTTATATTTTATTCACAATAGAATATAGATGACATATCAAAGTGAGACACTTTGAAATGTCATGCCAAATATTAGCTCATTTTGGATTTCATGAGAGCTACAAGTTCCAAAAAAGTTGGGACAGGTAGCAATAAGAGGCCAGAAAGGTTAAATGTACATATAAGGAACAGCTGGAGGACCAATTTGATAATTATTAGGTCAATTGGCAAACAAGATTGGGTATAAAAAGAGCCTCTCAGAGTGGCAGTGTCTCTCAGAAGTCAAGATGGGCAGAGGATCAACAATTCCCCCAATACTGCGGCGAAAAAGTGGAAAAATATCAGAAAGGAGTTTCTCAGAGAAAAATTGCAAAGAGATTTGAAGTTATCATCATCTACAGTGCATAATATCATCCAAAGATTCAGAGAATCTGGAACAATCTCTGTGCGTAAGGGTCAAGGCTGGAAAACCATACTGGAATGCCCGTGATCTTCAGGCCCTTAGACGGCACTGCATCACATACAGGAATGCTACTGCAATGGAAATCACAACATGGGCTCAGGAATACTTCCAGAAAACAATCTACCGTGCCATTCGCCGTTGCCAGCTAAAACTCTATTGGTCAAAAAAGAAGCCATATCTAAACATGATCCAGAAGCGCAGTCATTTTCTCTGGGCCAAGGCTCATTTAAAATGACTGTTATAAAAAGAGGGGATGGCACACAGTGATAAACATGGCCTTGTCCCAACTTTTTTGAGATGTGTTGATGCCATGAAATTTAAAATCAACTTATTTTTCCCTTAAAATTATACATTTTCTCACTTGAAACATTTGATATGTCATCTATGTTGTAACTTTTTTGGAATCGGGTTTGTAGTTTAGTCTTGTCTATAATATAATTAAAACAAATGTTGAGGTTTTTATAATTTCATGGTTTATATTTCTTGTGGAAGTTGATTACTTTGCACTGAGGACATGATCAAATTTAATGCATACATCAATAAAAATGTGTGTAAAATGCAAAATAGTATTTTTAATGTCTATTATCTCTATTTAAGTGATAAAGAAGACCTAAATTTACAATTTAAGTCATTTATTATGAATATGTGGCTCATTTTAGAAAAAATATGAGTAAATAAATCGAGACAGGAAAAAGTCACTGTATAACAGGAATGACCCATCTCAGAAAATTAGAATATTACTTAAGACCAAAATACAAAGAAAATATTTTTAGAAATCTTGGCCAACTGAAAAGTATGAACATGAAAAGTATGAGCATGTACAGCACTCAATACTTAGTTGAGTATTTTTGCCTGAATTACTGCAGCAATGCGGCGTGGCATGGAGTTGATCAGTCTGTGGCACTGCTCAGGTGTTATGAGAGCCCAGGTTGCTCTGATAGTGGCCTTCAGCTCTTCTGCATTGCTGGGTCTGGCATATTGCATCTTCTTCTTCACAATACCCCATAGATTTTCTATGGGGTTAAGGTCAGGCGAGTTTGCTGGCCAATTAAGAACAGAGATACCATGGTCCTTAAACCAGGTACTGGTTGCTTTTGCACTGTGTGCAGGTGCCAAGTCCTGTTGGAAAATGAAATCTGCATCTCCATGAAGTTGGTCAGCAGCACGAAGCATGAAGTGCTCTAAAACCTCCTGGTATAGGGGAACGCAGGGCACAACCTCTACCTCTACGCAGGGCACAACCTCAACCTCTACTACCTCTACAACCTCTACTCTACTGACCTTATCTTTTATCAGTCTCTTCTCGCTTCTTTCTTTGCAAATGTCTCCACTGCCAAAACTACATACTATCACAACAAAATCAACAACTGCTCTGACTCTCGCACACTTTTCAAAACATTCTCCTCTCTTCTTTGTCCTCCTCCCCCCACTATATCATCAACTTTTACAGCTGATGACTTTGCATCATTCTTCACAAACAAAACCTCATCCATCAGCAGCCAATTCTCCACACCACAAACTGACACACACATCTCAACAACCAACACACACATGCTCCCCTCCTTCTCTATGCTCTCTGAAGCAGAAGTCTCCCAACTGATCCTTTCCAACCACCCCACTACCTGTCCACTTGATCTTATCCCCACCCACCTGCTTCAGGCCATTTCTTCTTCAATTACTCCTGCACTCACTCACATTGTCAATACCTCTCTTCACACCAGGACCTTTCCCACAGCATTTAAGCAGGCTCGGGTAACCCCACTGCTTAAGAAACCCTCTCTGAATCCAACACTTATAGAAAACTACAGACCGGTACCCCTTCTTGCTTTTATTGCAAAAACACTCAAGCGAGTTGTGTTCAACCAACTCTCTATGTTTCTTGAACAGAACAACCTCCTGGACAACAACCAATCCAGCTTCAAAAGCGGCCACTCGACTGAGACTGCCCTGCTCTTGGTTACTGAAGCACTGAGACAGGCAAGGGCAGCTTCCAAATCCACAGTACTCATCCTACTGGATTTGTCTGCAGCTTTTGACACCACCAGATCCTCCTGTCAACTCTCGTGAAGATGGGCATCTCAGGAACTGCTCTCCAGTGGATCAAGTCTTATCTCTCAGGTAGGTCCTTCAGGGTGTCATGGAGAGGTGAATTGTCTAAGTCACATCATCTAACTACTGGAGTTCCCCAGGGGTCAGTGCTTGGACCACTTCTCTTCTCCATCTACATGTCATCACTGGGATCTGTCATCCAGAAACATGGCTTTTACTATCACTGCTATGCTGATGACACTCAACTCTACTTCTCATTTCAACCAGATGATCCCACAGTTGGTGTTCGTATCGCTGCCTGCCTGACAGATATTTCTGCCTGGATGAAGGAACAACACCTTCAACTCAATCTGGCAAAGACAGAACTCCTTGTGGTCTCAGCCAACCCAGCACTTCACCATACTCTCCCCATTCAGCTCGGTTCATCATCCTTAACTCCATCCAGGACAGCCAGGAACCTTGGAGTTATGATTGATGATCAGATCAAATTCACTGACCACATCACTGCAACAACCCGGTCCTGCCGATTTGCCTTATACAACATTAGGAAGATTAGACCCTTCCTATCAGAGCAGGCCACACAATTCCTGGTACAAGCTCTTGTTCTCTCCAGACTGGACTACTGTAATGCTCTTCTAGCGGCCTTCCAGCATGCACTATCAAACCCTTGCAACTGATGCAGTGGCGAGAGTGGTCTTTAATGAGCCGAAGAGAGCGCACGTCACACCTCTCTTCATCAGTCTTCACTGGCTGCCAATAGCTGCTCGAATCAAATTCAAGGCACTGGTGCTCGCCTACAAGGCAACCACTGGCTCTGCACCAACATACCTAAACTCGCTTGTTCAGACTTACACACCCTCCAGAAGCTTGCGTTCTGCAAGTAAATATCTTAAAATGCATCTTTTCCAGCAGCACCTGACCAATAAAGAATAACACTTACTCTATTCGTTTTCTGTTTGTCTATTAGAAAAAAAAAAAGGAAAAAAAATTCTGTCCAATGTGTTCTGTGCTAGATTAACTGAGACTTCACTGAGACAGCACTTGCATATTGTTGCCCTTGACTGTTTTTAGTTGCTTCTATTGCTCTCATTTGTAAGTCGCTTTGGATAAAAGCGTCTGCTAAATGACTAAATGTAAATGTAAATGTAGCCTAACACGGGGTTAGTTGTAACACCCATAGTTTAACACTTTCCACACATGCCAGCATGACGAAACTTTAGGTATTTACTAGTTGCCATATCAACATTATTTAGAGAAAAAATTGCACCAAAATTAAAAATCTTTGGAAGATATCACTGAGCATTTATTTAACCATAGCAAAAGTAAATTTCTAATTTCTTTTTGTGTTTATTTAAAATAAGACAAATCTGATATTATTTTTCAATCTTATATCTGTTATTTAACAGTTGAGATTGTTCTTTAATGCTGATCTAACAGCAGAAGACACGAGCCGTGGTTTAAATCCCAGTTGCGCAGATGGGGTGCGTTGTAACACTGCGTTACAATGAGCCCCTATTAGAACTACGCTATTATATTCTATACTTTTATGAATTCTTTTGAGAAACCATGAGAAAAGGGTGAATAAAGACTGAAAGTCAATGTTCAAAAATTATTTATTATTATGTTTTTAACTATGCTGTATAGCTGTATTTAGCGATGTGTTTGTTGTCAAACTAAAAATTAGTGTATTTTTAATGATTAAAAAATGGCAATTAAGTTAATAATTGTATTTTGTTGACAAAATATTTTAGTTTGTTTTGGATATTTTTTTGATTATATCAGATAACATTTTAAGCTGTCATTTGTTTATGTTACAATGTACCCCACCTATGGGGCAAGTTGTCACATTTCACTTCCATTCTTTTGGGGTAAATCCAGAAAAAAGTATACACTGTATTAATGAAACAAAACCACATATTTGTACTAGACATGTGTAAATTAATGTGGGAAAAAAGAAATACTCTGATCCCCAAGTGGATTTACACAAACTGAGAAAGTCAAAAAGTGGTTAGGTTGTGCCCCGCTCTCCCCTACGGCTGTGTTGACCTTGGACCTCAGAAAACACAGTGGACCAACACCAACATCAACACCTGACATGGCACCCCAAACCATCACTGACTGTGGAAACTTTACACTGGGCCTCAAGCAACGTGGATTGTGTGCCTCTCCTCTCTTCCTCCAGACTCTGGGACCCTGATTTCCAAAGGAAATGCAAAATTTACTTTCATCAGAGAACACAACTTTGGACCACTCAGCAGCAGTCCAGTCCTTTTTGTCTTTAGCCCAGGCGAGACACTTCTGACGCTGTCTGTTGTTCAAGAGTGGTTTGACACAAGGAATGCGACAACTGAAACCCATGTCTTGCATACATCTGTGCATAGTGGTTCTTGAAGCACTGACTTCAGCTGCAGTCCACTCAAGATTCAAGATTCAAGATTCAAGAGTTTTATTTGTCACATACACAGTTATATACAGAATATACAACCGGCAGGTGTTTTGAGTTAATTAGCTGTTTAGAGTGTGGCACCAGGTGTCTTCAATATTGAACCTTTTCACAATATTCAAATTTTCTGAGATACTGAATTTGGGATTTTCCTTAGTTGTCAGTTATAATCATCAAAATTAAAAGAAATAAACATTTGAAATATATCAGTCTGTGTGTAATGTAAAAAGTTTCACTTTTTGAATGGAATTAGTTAAATAAATCAACTTTTTGATGATATTCTAATTATATGACCAGCACCTGTATATATATATATATATATATATATATATATATATATATATATATATATATATATATATATATATATATAGTTAGGACCTTTGAATTCCATGGTTTTCTGTATCAGGAAATCATAAAAATCATCTTGATTCCACTTGGTCCTTGGCAGGTCTTAATTTGGAAAATAAAACCTCAGATGAACACATGACATATCACACCATGTCATTATTTATTTTGCAAAAATAAAGCCAAATTGGAAAAGCCATGGGTGACAAAGTTATAAACCCTTACTGTTAACATAGGAATTAAGAGGGTAAGTAATGGTCAGGGCACTGCTAACAAAATGCCTTTGATTAACTGATCACCAGCAAGTGTGATCACCTCAATAAAAGCAGAAGTTTTTATTTGAAAAAAAAAAAAAAAAAAAAACATGGCTGCGTGGCTTAGGTTTGCAAAGTTGCATCTGAACAAACCATAAGACTTCTAGAACAATGTCCTTTGGACAGACTCCAAAGTGGAGATGATTGGTCATAATGCACAGCGCCATGTTTGGTGAAAACCAAAAGAGTGTATCAGCACAAACACCTCATACAAAAAGTTGTGCTGGTGGGGGGTGATGATTTTGGGCTTGTGTTGTAGCCACAGGACCTGGGCACCTCACAGTCATTGAGTCGACCATGAACTCCTCTGTATACCAAAGTATTCTAGAGTCAAATGTGAGACCATCTGTTCAACAGCTAAAGCTTGGATAAAATTGGATCATGCAACCGGTCAATGATCCAAATATCACCAGAAAATCTGTAACAGAATGGCTGAAATGAAATGTGGCAAGAGCTGTGCATTAACAAATGCCCACAAACCTCAACAAACTGAAGCAATGTTGTAAAGAGTGGACCAAAATTCTTCCAGAATGATGTGAGGGACTGATAAATCATGCAGAAAATGATTACTTCAAGTTATTGCTGCTAAAAGTAGATCTACATGCAATTGAATGATAGGGTGTCCTAACTTTGTCACCCATGGTTTTTCCATCTTGACTTTATTTTTGCTAAATAGATAATGACATGTAATATGTCATGTGTTGTTGTTCATCTGAGGTTTTGTTTTCTAAATTTTAAGACCTGCCAAGCACTAGATGATTTTTATTGTCCTGATACAGAAAACCATGGAATTCAATAGGGTGTACTAACATTTTCACATGACTGTGTATATACATAGCAAACCAAAATATATTCAGACACCTTCAACATATTCTCACATATCACAGTTTATTCACTATAGTTTAGAAAATGGTAATAAAATATGTCAAGAACTCAGAGTTAAACTGTCAGAACAAATTCATGATAATGTCAGATAACTTTGATAGAAAAGGTATGTAATGGATCACAATCAACCAATCATCTGTCAGCTGTAAAATTACACAATTAGATAATACCAATTTAGGTCAATCAATTACCAAGCAATGCTTGATTTTGTTCAGTCTGTGGTTTAAAATTTGCATTAGCAATGAAAGAAAAACACTTAAGCAAAACATGGTTAGGTCAAAGTGTCTGAATAATTTTGGTCCCAAATTTATACATTTTACTGGTAGTCCACTGTATGAAGATTTTTTTTTTTTTTTAGTTATAGTATAATGTCACAGTTTACTTTATTTTGCTATCCTCACTTACATAAATTAACTATATCTGGTGTCTGAATAATTTTTGTCTTAACTATATATTTGAGACATAATTTTACACTGTCTCTTGTGACACTTTGCTGACTCTGCTCTGGCTGTGCATGTTCATGTGTTTTGGAGGAGGGGTGGCTTTTAAGAGCGCTCTGAATGGAAAGTGGGAGCATTTGCTTTCAAAACTAGCTTGCTATTGCTAGCCTCTATGAAACTGCACACCCTAGCTTTAAGATTAGCCTGGAGCACCTTGGCATTTGGCATGGGTAAGTTATCTTGGAATGAGTATAAATATTACAAAGCCGAGCAAAGTTTCATTCTACATTCATTACATGCAGAACTTCAGCATCCACAAGGTCTGGAAATGGTCCAGGCATTTATTAAAAATAAATATGTTCTGCAATCGACCCTTTCATGCTTTACAGTATTTGTTCAATCACTAAGACTCTTATAAAAACATACTAAATCAACCCTCCCCAACACACCACAGCCCTTCATGAGGACATCAAGCAGTCAAAACATCCTTGCAAAAACACAACCATCAGCTTCAAAGACTCAACTCCCTCTCAGAAGAAGCGGAGCACAAATAAAAGATAAAGCCTCTAGCCATCCCTGTTTATCATCGTAGCCTTTGATTCAATCTGTGAGTCGACTTTGGTGGGGGACGCAAGTCACCGGGCTTCCACAAAGATAGTCTTCTGGCTTCACCTCGGTGGAAGTGACCTTTTTAGGAACTGCTTAAAAATGCAGAGCTGCTGACCTGCGGCGGAATTACTGCATCCCTGTGGCCGCAGACAGCTTGGCCTCGCCTGGGCGCTGCTGCACAAAGGCCCTGCATTGGAGAACAGTGCTGCTAATCTACCCAAAGCTCCAGCACAGGGGCTTTCAGCCACAGACTCAAGGGTACAGCCACACTCCAGGGGTCTCTTTTGGCCCCTGATCAGACAGGCGAGAGGTCGGCAGGGGCCGCGCTGTGCTGTGTACCTTTGCCCTTGCACCAGATGCTGTTTTGCCCTTCGGGAAATGGAGTAACTCTGGAAGGGGGCACCAAAACACCAGAACCAAGGCGAGAGAGGAGATGGAGGATTGAAATGTTCCACTGGGGGGCCGATGACATTTTAGAATGTGCTTGCGAGGGACTTACTGAATGATAGTCCCTGCTTCTCCTGTGCCTGCGACAGGTTTACAAAAGGAAGCACAGGCAGAGATTAAAAGCCCAGCTGGAGTACCCAGGGGAAAGGTTGAGGGATTAAATCACAACAGATTTTTTGCAACTACTTTCCTGCTGTTTTGCTGCAGAATAATTTTAATCTGTATATTTGAAATGTAGATAGATTTGACCCACCATGATCATCTATCTCCAGAATATGTAAATTGATGGTTATGTTGTTTTTCTTATGTAGCCAGATATTATTTTTAAAAGGTCAGACATTCAGGTTTTCCAGACCAGTACCTTTCTAAACACATTCAGCCCCAGGGATTTGATTTCTCATCTTTTAGTCTTGAATAATGCTCTCTTATTTTGCCAAGTGTAAGACTTACGCACCTCTAGCTTGCTTTAAAACAGGACATTTGCAGGTCTTTTACATAGCAAATCACTAGGCACTTGGTAACTTTGCTATTATAACAGGCTATTGTGGGAGTTTGGGAATATCAAATATATTATGTGCATTGCATTAGAATGACAAGTGAAAGTTAGGTCAGTGCCTCACGCTTGATAATTTTCTCCTGCCAGTACTTCAGCGAAGTCCTGTGTTAAACATCTGTTGAGGAGCAGTCAGGACTAACACACTCAGAGGACACCTGGCTCTTGTATCTGCCGATTGGCAATTACTCCATGTATTGTCCTTAGCATTACAAACACTCAGCATTAAGAGGACAAACCATTAGCAACATGTTAATGAAGAGTGCCATTTACACTAATAAGAGCTGCATGGTGACTGTGAGAATCAGTGCACTGTTTGTGGCTAATTTAAAGCCTGGTTTAACTCTGAAAATATATTTCCATGCATTTCAATGCATTTCATTTCCTGTCAAAAACTCCAGCGTTGCTTCAGACTGCTCATGGATGTGCTGGTGAGTGTAAAGGCAGAATGGGTGTCTGGGATGGGGGGATCCTGCTGTGGTGGACTCCATTTAACGGCTTGGTTCTTCCCAGGCAGGAACCCCAAATCAAAGCTCGTCTTACCAACCGGAGGTACCCCTACAGCGGCCTTGGCCCTTGTTGAGGAGGGACAAATATACTGTACACATGCAGGGGGATTATGGGATGAAAGAATGCCACTGGCTGTGAAATTGCCTGATTTTTATTAGGGTGCAAAGGGGAAGCAGCTGTGTATAATTCTGGGTATTAATCCCAGGGACAGGGACTAGAGTGCATTTTTGTGTGCAATTGTGTTTTTGTGGACCCGTGGGCATCTTTTATGCAAAAAAAAAAAAAAAAAAAAAAAAAAACATTAAGAGAACTAGGATTTTACATAAACTCTGAGCAATTGCTTTTTTACCACAGACATCTGGAAAGGTTAGTTAATCAAATAAAATCACAAATCACAAAAAGGAAATGGCTGATAAACGGCAGAGTCTAGGTTTACCATTGGTTTGCATTCGACTGTGAGCCTCAGCTGGGCTGGATCTCTATCAGTTTGTGGTATTATAAGAGTATTGTTGGTGCATTTGAATCCTAATCCTGCCCTTCACTCCCCCTGATAAAGCTCTATACTTCAGGGAAGACTTAATCCTTTGTGTAGGGTTTATCATCTCTCTTCCAGCTTGAGAAAAGTGAGAGCTCCTGATGTTAATTTCCATAAGAGGCCAAGGACTAGCGGTATAAATAATCATATTTATTTTGGCTACTAACAGTGGTGATTAGATGCTGCTGATTGATATTTCTCTTTTGCGAGTGAACTGAATGAGATCTAATATGACAGAACGTCATACAAGATGGAGGGCCTGTGTGCATCCCTATCATGTTGAGGCTGGTGGGGCTTCTTTTATACTGGATGGAACGCTCTCATAGTTGAAGAAGGAATGTCGAAGCTTGATCCAGCCCTGGATCAGAAAGCCCATCTCTTTCCCAAAGCAGCATGTGACAGGCAAACACACGGAACAAATGCCACCAAGGCTGCAGGAGCCGAATCATCTCTGGAGGCAGAACTGGCTCATCCAAGCACTGCGGAGAAGCAAGGCTTTTATACATATTATTCACAAAGAGCATGATTGATAATGCAAATGTGTCCAGCTGCTAGGGTTGGCAGGCAGAGCAGGTTAGCTACGCTACTCCCGGGGTTTTGCCTCGAATCGCAGATCCGCATTAGATCCGTGTCCCCTGACACTGAAGCGGTGTGTGGGAAGACCTCACTTCTGTAGATGCTTTCTCACAGACGCTTGTTTGTGTCCTTACTTATAATCAGTGATCCTTTTGGTACTGAGAGGTCCACTGGGACAATGGGATGTGCAATGGCTTTGTTTGTGTCTATCAAAATGCCCATCAATACAACATGAGAGATCTGTGTAAACCAGAAAACCGGTTGCCATGCTTAGTAGCACAGCACCCCCTTAGGACCATGCAATGTAACTAAAAATATCCTTAAAACCATGAGACAGAAAACATTAAAAAAGTCCTCATCATCAAATTATATTACAATCTTAGGTTGAATGTTCTTTATTGGAAATAAATTATAAATTTGACATTTTTAATATATATTAATATTATAATATTGAGTAAACAGCAATGGTGAAGGCTACAAAAAGATATGTATATAAAAAAAGTTTTGAGAAGTAAATCATTAATTTTATGAAGCATTAAGTAAAAATAATAATAAATTACAGAAATAGTGGGACAGTAAAATAGTGAATAGATAAGTATCCCACATCCCCATCATATCCCACAAGTTTTTTCATTGCACTGACAGACTGGATACTAACCAACCTGATCTCATTAGAAAATGCAACTATTTCACATAGTGACACTTTCGTACAAATTTGTACAGAATGATTCATATGAAAACGTATGATTTTTTTTTTTTTTTTTTTTTAATGGAGGCATTTAGTTTGGGATTGTACAAACTAGCCACCAATTTGCTAAAATGTAAAATAGTTACAAATTGCTGTGAGAATGTGTTAATATTAACTGCAGTGTATCAGTTTCTTCATTTCTTCAGAGCAGCTTTTCAAGTGCATTCAGTGTTTCCTCAAACAGGATGACTGAAATAAGACAAAATAAATAAATAAATAAATAAATGTGACAACGCATTGTGGCACTTACTGCATGACGTGTGTCATGTTTTGGCTAATCAATCAATAAAACTTACAGTCACTGTGCATATTTGTATTTAAAGAAAAAGACAAATGGTTTGTTTGTTACTTACTTTTACTGCTTGTCTGCCTTCCTGAACAAATTTGACTGTTAAGAAAGAGCAGATGAAATATAAGACAATTAACTTGATAAACAATCTGCTAGCACAACGTATAATAATATTATTGAGGAACAGTTCATACTGTATACCTCATATGTCCCTCATAAACTCACATTCTGTCCTTTAAGAGGTTTACTGTAGAACTCTGTGTCCAGTTGCTGGCTCGCTCTTCGACACTCGTTTGCAGACGCAGCTACACAGAATATATATTTATATATACATACATTTAGGATCACAGGGAAACTTCCCCACCTCAGCCCTCACTAAACTGTCAGACACCTTTATCATGAGTATACAGAGCTTAGTAAGGGGTGGCTGGCTCTAGATGATACTTTGACAGACATACTTTGAGTCACATAAACACAAACTCAAAGACTTCCATGTTACTCAGTTTCCCAGACTCAGAGACAAAAGCACTTGTGTATAAGCCATTCTTCTCGCAAACAGTTTCCCTGAGACACAAAAGCCACATTTCTACAGAAATAAAGTAACAGCAACAAAGAACAATTTTTTTTTTTTTTTTTTTTTTGCTTTCATGAGAGGGCACTTACCTGGTGTGTGATGAATAATGCTGATTTTATCTGATGGAGAGGAAAGAGGCATGTTAACTCACATACTATACATTTCCATTTCGTCTTGCTCACCCAAGATGACTTTCTTTTATCTGTCATATTCTAGCTGTAATCTTTAAGGATTCTATCTCGCTGATCCATGAGATGTTTTCTCAACTGATTGGCTCTGTTTTGAGATTGATTAATCATTGTGCAGAATGAACAACACAAGCAGAGAAACAGTCTTTTGATGCCCGTCCAATCAGAAATTATAATAATAATAATCTTTTTGTAAACTCTTGGAAGCATCAAAGAGAAATTTCTGGGGTCTTTGTATCTACACATATTAAGTGATTTATCTCAAATTTATAAAGCAGATGCAACAAACCTACCATAGACACTTTCATCATCCTCTCTGTTACTGATGATACTTGCCCTCAACTGCTGTATTTTCTCCTGTGGAAAACAATTTGTTGAACTGGCTTTAAGTTACAAGTTACAAGTTACAAGTTATTTTATTTGTCATTACACATGTACAAGTACAGTATAACGAAATGAGTTTGGAGCAAGCCTCCGGCCGCAGCCGATTAGTCAGGCGCTGCCACACGCTCTCCAGAAATACAAGAATGCAGTTTAGCAAGCATTACATAGCAAAACACAACAAAACATAAACATAAACATAAACATAAACATGACACAGTACACGTGGTCACGTGATGGGATTTTTTGTATGGACTGGGGGAGGAGATAGATAAAGACAGGCAGACGGTTGTAGTGGGAAGGGAGATAAGGCAGTGCACAGGGGAAGATAGCAGACAGCTGCCCGGCTGACCTCCCAACCGAGAGATAGGGACAAGTGAGGTTCGTTGGGCTAGTTGATTAGGTCAGGCAAATACAATTTATTATTTTTTAATCTTGTCGATCGCGCTGATTGACCAGTTAATCAATTCCATTTCAGTATTTTCAGGAGTCCAGCAAAGCAGCAGTCAGAGAGAAAGAGAAGAGACGAAACACTAGACAAAACAAAACAGCGCAAGAGCACAGCGGGAGCAGAGAGAAAACACGTCTGCACGGATTGAAGGACAGAACAGGAAATATTCTTTAATATGCACCTTTTAGGCGTAGGACATATTCATGCTGAGAGGATTCAAAAATCAATTTAGCTTAAGGTAAATATATCAAACTATTCTATTTAAAGGCTACATTGAAAATTACAAAGGGATCGACTGCCCTTTGTTTATTTTAATGTTACGGATTTTTTTTATACTACAATGAAAATCAAATTAGGTGTAGAAACTATTTCCACTCAGAAAGTGCATGTAAATTTCACAAATAACTACATTGCGTACTCTTGTAATCTTTGTTTTATTTACAACTTTGAAAAAATATTTTTTAGTAATAACAATAACTAGGTATTAACCCTGAACTTAACTCTAAACCTAACCTTAACCCATTTGCTTATTTTACTCATTACTTTCTTGGGTAAGTACACTGTAATTGCACACATTGTCCTGTAAAATAAAATGCAAAAAATTTAAGTATGTCAGCTGTGCAGGTTGAGGAGTTTGTTAGTGAGGACCACTAGTTAAAATAACCTCTTACAGCAGTAATGATGGAGAGGACTCAGGTGTATGCAATTAAAACTCTCATCTACAGTAATTATATATTGTATATATAAATAACCATTGTGTATCATCTCATTATACACAATATAATTACACATTATTTCAATAGTCCACTTCTAACTATAAGTAACTATGCAACTATAGGCTACATCTCAAACAACTATGATTAATTTGCAAATACATGTCAACTTACTCTCATTAGAGTATTTCTAGAATGTTAGATTAGGGTTAGGGTTAGTAAGTTGACATGCACTTGCAAAGTTACTTATAGTCAGTAGAATGTCAAAATAAAGTGTTGGATGACATGTAGTTGCAAAGTTACTTATAGTTAGAAGAATGTCTAAAGTGGAATTTTTTTTTTTTTTTTTTTTTTTAAATAAAACGTTACCCATGGTTCTTATACAGTACATTTACAGTATATTTTACATTTGTAGCCACTATATGTTGCATGGTCCACTGTTGTCAGGTAGAAATTTTTATTCCATTCCATCCTTATGTATGTTTTAACTTTAATAAGTAAAATATAATAACATTGACTTATAGTGTTTCTTACCTACATGCACTTGTATGTCCCAGGATTGATTTGTATTACTCTGATTTGTATTTTTCTTTATAATATAAAGAACTAAAAAAATTTTTTTCCAAGACTACTACTAAAAACTACTATATACAGGTTCATAATTAATGTGAATGCATAATATATCATTAATTCTGAAGTGAAGGTCATAGTAACCCATTAGTAATGACTCAAGTGCTTCTTCAGAAGGAATTACTAATTATTTGGATCAATATTCTAAAGTGAAGATCATGGTAACCCACTAATGACTCAAGTGTTACCAAATCTATCAAAAGCCATTACTATCCAAAGCCTTACAAAAACCTCAAAAACTTGCAATGACTTCAGTAATTACTACAGAGTTATCATGTTTTTCTCTTTAGAATACTGATCCAAATAATTAGTAATTCCTTCTGAAGGATTTGGTAACACTTGAGTCATTACTAATGGGTTACTATGACCTTCACTTTAGAATTAATTATAAACCCGATTCCAAAAAAGTTGGGACACTGTACAAATTGTGAATAAAAAAGGAATGCAATAATTTACAAATCTTATAAACTTATATTTTATTTACAATAGAATATAGATAACATATCAAATGTTGAAAGTGAGACATTTTGAAATGTCATGCCAAATATTGGCTCATTTTGGATTTCATGAGAGCTACACATTCCAAAAAAGTTGGGACAGGTAGCAATAAGAGGCCGGAAAAGTTAAATGTACATATAAGGAACAGCTGGAGGACCAATTTGCAACTTATTAGGTCAATTGGCAACATGAGCCTGTCAGAGTGGCAGTGTCTCTCAGAAGTCAAGATGGGCAGAGGATCACCAATACTGCGGCGAAAAATAGTGGAGCAATATCAGAAAGGAGTTTCTCAGAGAAAAATTGCAAAGAGTTTGAAGTTATCATCATCTACAGTGCATAATATCATCCAAAGATTCAGAGAATCTGGAACAATCTCTGTGCGTAAGGGTCAAGGCCAGAAAACCATACTGGATGCCCGTGATCTTCAGGCCCTTAGACGGCACTGCATCACATACAGGAATGCTACTGTAATGGAAATCACAACATGGGCTCAGGAATACTTCCAGAAAACATTGTCGGTGAACACAATCCACCGTGCCATTCGTCGTTGCCGGCTAAAACTATAGGTCAAAAAAGAAGCCATATCTAAACATAATCCAGAAGCGCAGGCGTTTTCTCTGGGCCAAGGTTAATTTAAAATGGACTGTGGCAAAGTGGAAAACTTTGTTCTGTGGTCAGACGAATCAAAATTTGAAGTTCTTTTTGGAAACCTGGGACGCCATGTCATCCGGACTAAAGAGGACAAGGACAACCCAAGTTGTTATCAGTGCTCAGTTCAGAAGCCTGCATCTCTGATGGTATGGGGTTGCATGAGTGCATGTGGCATGGGCAGCTTACACATCTTGAAAGACATCATCAATGCTGAAAGGTATATCCAAGTTCTAGAACAACATATGCTCCCATCCAGACGTCGTCTCTTTCAGGGAAGACCTTGCATTTTCCAACATGACAATGCCAGACCACATACTGCATCAATTACAACATCATGGCTGCGTAGAAGAAGGATCCGGGTACTGAAATGGCCAGCCTGCAGTCCAGATCTTTCACCCATAGAAAACATTTGGCGCATCATAAAGAGGAAGATGTGACAAAGAAGACCTAAGACAGTTGAGCAACTAGAAGCCTGTATTAGACAAGAATGGGACAACATTCCTATTCCTAAACTTGAGCAACTTGTCTCCTCAGTCCCCAGACATTTGCAGGCTGTTCTAAAATGAAGAGGGGATGCCACACAGTGGTAAACATGGCCTTGTCCCAACTTTTTTGAGATGTGTTGATGCCATGAAATTTAAAATCAACTTATTTTTCCCTTAAAATGATACATTTTCTCAGTTTAAACATTTGATATGTCATCTATGTTGTATTCTGAATAAAATATTGAAATTTGAAACTTCCACATCATTGGATTCTGTTTTTATTCACAATTTGTACAGTGTCCCAAATTTTTTGGAATCTGGTTTGTATATATTATGCATTATTCATATTTATTATGAATTTGTATATAGTGGTTCTTAGTGGTCCTCTGGGAGGTGTGAAAAAATTTAGTTATTGATTAACTAATAGTGAACTACCACCTTCAACTAAGCACTATTACTTACTCATTTTTTAATTAGAGTTTCTTGTTAGTTAATAGTAGTTACTATAGTGTTAATAATGCTTTACTCGTTTGTTCCTGTGTAGTTATTCATTAATGATGGAACAGTATTCTAAAGTGTTACCGGTTTAATATTTTTATAATACACAAACTAGTTATATTGTGATATTTTAAAAAGAGACAGTTGAAGAAACACCTAAATATGTTTTTGAAATAGATTTGCTGTCATCACCTGTTGGACACTGTCCATTCCCTTCTGAAGCCTTTGCCAGTCATTGAATCGATCCAGAGCATCATCTATACTTAGAGTGCCCGTCTTCACCTCCTCCTGAAGTTTGATCAGCTCGTCCAGTCCTGGCGGCTGACTGGGCACAAAGGTGTCATAAGTGGACGAGATGCTATCCCTCTGCCTCACTGTCACAATGGAGACCACAAAGCAGTTAAAATGTTAGCTGTATGATTTAATAATATTTAGTTATAATTTAAACACAGTAAGAAAATTACAACAGATCCAAAACATGAAATCTCATGTCATTTCATAGTGTATATAAAACTATTCCTTTTTCAGACAAACAAATCTCACCCTGTCTTGTGGGAAGAGAGTACAGTGTTTCAGCATCTCCTTGGGACTTTTTCTTTTGGAATACTGTTAAAAAAAAAATCACATAAATATCAGCATCAGTAAACCAAGCACATCTGAGAATGAGTCTGCATTATCCTGGAAAGTCCACAAGGTGGAGGCATATATTCAATAACATTCAGCTCTCCCAGTCTTACAGCATGAGTTCTGTTTCAAGATATGAGGTGTGACAATATTGGATAATAATCAAAGGTTTAATTCTATGATAAACATGAAACAGTCTCACAATCCTCATTTAAATAGTTGAAATATGAAATATATGAGATCAATGAGGGAAAGCAAATTGAATCAAAATGAAGGATGCCATTAGTGATGGAACTGATTGTGTTTTAAATGATACGCTACATGCTTTCTGTGTCTGGTCCAGGGACCCAATGCTCTGCACATTTTGTATGTCTTCTTTATTTAACACACCTGATTCAAGATCATCAGCTCTTTAGGAATATAAGGGAAACATATACTCATGAAGAGCACCACAATGTCCCAGCATTTGATTCATCATAGATTTCAAAAGTAGCTGCAATAATAGGGAATTTTATGTGTCAATCCTGCATTCTTGGGAATCCTCTTTCATTCTGTCATCATCCCCTGAGAAAATTGTGCTGGCTTTCATTCTCTGTTATCACAGGTTTCATTACACTTGTGAAGTCCAAGTTGCTGTAGTTTGAGTCCAAAGGCACAGTACACACTGGCCCCTCCCCTGGAAGCTCTCTACCTCCTGAGTAGGCGAAGAAATCTGATCAGTGCGTAGGCGAAAGGTAGGCGAAAGACCCTCTGTGGGAATGGATGGAAAAATCTTGCTTTCTCACCCTAAGTATTTTCATGTTGTGGAATAAGGAGAATAAGAGAGATGAAAAAAGGCACAATGCTGTACAATACTGACCCTACTTGGCCCCTGTTCTGAGTGGTTGCAGATGTTATAATGGTCTAACTGGTCTCTCTCTCTCTCTCTGTGTGTGTGTGTGTGTGTGTGTGTGTGTGTGTGTGTGTGTGTGTGTGTGTGTGTGTGTGTGTGTGTGTGTGTGTGTGTGTGTGTGTGTGTGTGTGTGTGTGTGTGGTGTCCTGGTAAACCCTATGTTGTGCATGCACAGATTATAAATCATACAGAATAATGTTTTTTTTTCTCGTTTTTTTCCGTTTTTTTTAATTTTCTGTTAGGATTGTGTTTAGGTGTAGGGTTAGGGAATAGAATATACAGTTTGTACAGTATAAAATCATTATGTCTATGGAAAGTCCCCATAAAACACAAAAACCCGACACTGCACATTTGTTGCAGTGAGCAGAGAAGTTATGAGACTTCTCATGAATAACCATGATTTATTTTGGTATTATAATAAAATAACCTCTTTGTTATGTCCATTAATTGTTTTGGACAGGTGAATGAGAGATGTGCATCATATACAGCTGTCAATATACAACAGATCCTGTCCCCCATCCCCACTCTCAATGTAAAGACCTGCTCATTATGACATTCAATACAATTATGCATTCCCAGCAAAGAGACTCGCTGATAAACTCTTCCCAACCCCCTCTGAACCCAACATACATACACAGTACACACACTCATCTTGCTTACCGCAGCACTGCCACAAAGCATAATGACAGGGAAATATGACTCTAAAACAGTAGTGGTCCCTACACCCTAAAGACTTGTGGCCCTTCAACAATTTGTGCAAAGAGTAAATTATGTACTTGGTTTCCTCAGTTTCAACCACTCATGTATCGAGTTTAATACATATGGTTCATGGAAAATAATGTGCCATGAGTTGTTTAACTTTGCTTTGAACATTGTGCATACTGTATTAAATGTGCTCTGATGATATGTGAAATACATATAAGATCATTAATTTAAACAGGTCTATGTTATTCTTTCTAAATCTTTCACTATATGTCAGTGATTAGTGGCAATCGGTGGTTAAAATGAACTATGAAGACTCCCTCCATGATATAAACATGAATGCCCTGTCAATATGAATTAGGCCTATTGTAATGACTGTATCAGTACAAAAGGAATTTGTATATCAGGTGGAGGGGATTTCAGAGAGAAGCTGATAATAACTATACTGCAAAAATAGCACATATCTTTGGCCTCTTTTTTGTCCATCAATCCTCTTTGATGAAGAAGGTTTTCAATACCTACTTTTTCTTTTCCTCATCTTTCAGTCCAATAATGCCAACCTTAGCCAATATTTTGATTGTCAATAAATACATTTAAACAAAGTCTTCAGTAATGAACTTCTACAACAAATAGGCAGATAACTGTCAGGAGACAGACAAATAGGGACACTACTATAGACAGACAGATAGACAGAGAGATAGACATATAGATAGATAGACAGAGAGAGAGAGAGAAAGAAAGACAGAGAGATTTTCTGAATGTGAGTCATTGCAGTGCATATGTTTTCATCTACTCTGCATTAAATTATGAAATATGAGGCTATTACAAGGCGGCCATAGCAACACTAGCTGGTTACCATCTGTTTCATGCAAAATAGACTCTGATAGTGTTGTAAATATATCTTGTTGCTTTGCCTTACAGTGTCGTCCAAAGGACACATACACTGGCTCATACTCCCAGACACGTTAGATATAGCTGCTCAGACTCTAGTGTCAAATATGAGACTAGCGACAAATATGAGGCTATTAAAAATGCTGTATGTCTCTAAAGAAACAGTGGCATTAGCTAGAGACATGGATGTGGACACTTGTTAGAAGCCTTATGTGTTGTAACTTTTAGTTGCTAAGCAATTGTTCCTCTGTGAGTGCTGGTCAAAGGTGATTTAGGAATTGTGTGTGTTATTGTTTCACAAAAAATAACATGCTCTCTGGAATTATGCTCTGAATTTGTAAGGGATGTCTAAAAAGGGTTGGATACTGTTGTTCATGAGATCTTTCGGTCATAAGAAGCTAAAGTGATTGTGATCTAGCAGGAGTACTGTTTCTTTTAATGCTTTATGAATACAGCTCCAGAATTGTGTAAATGATTTATTAAGCTCAGTACAAGTCACTTGGCAACTTCATCTAATTGAATTATTAATGAAACTGTAATTGAACATTTAAGATTGCTGCCTGTGATGAACAGTCCATATTTAGGTCTCTTTTCTCCCAGTCTATTAAAGGATTCGAGGGCAAATAACAGTCTGGCATGTTATTAAAGCTATACAGTCTGTAACTTTTTTTGATTAAAAATGATCCAAAATCAATTTTTGAGCAAGTACATAACCCGCCAGTGTTCAAAATTACCTTAGCCCGATTCACAACGGTACGTTTGTAATAATGTGTTATAATTTGAA
The DNA here is from genome assembly GCA_018749465.1 of Paracanthobrama guichenoti. Classification (NCBI taxonomy): domain Eukaryota; kingdom Metazoa; phylum Chordata; class Actinopteri; order Cypriniformes; family Gobionidae; genus Paracanthobrama; species Paracanthobrama guichenoti. The sequence continues at coordinate 42,871,150 of CM031949.1, forward strand.
TGGTCCTGATAGCTTTCCGCGAGAAATACAAGCTTCTGCCGTTCGTCTTTGCATCATTACGTCATGTTTGTATACATAAAGGAGTCCGGGCTAGTAGGCTATATTGCGTGTGTGGATGCTGCAGGTGGCGGATCGTTTGTGGCCTCTTCTTACAGCAGCTGGAATGTAATTAAACTTGTGATCGAGAAAGTTCAAAATGACAATCATCATTGACAACTGGTGTGTTGATAGACAACCCACATATACACCTCAAAACATTAGATTCTTTCACGCTGAGGAGCCGTGCCGATGCACAACCCACATAATGAAGATAACTCCACAAATAACTGCAGTTTCAGGGTTCAAACAGAGATGGCGACAAAGAAGTAAAACTTACAGACTGCAGCTTTAAGTATTTATAAACACTAAGAACTGATTGAACTGGACCAGTGTACAGCGACACTGTCCATTGTAATGGGCAAAATAGAAACTCTGTGGTTTTATTAAATAAATCATTTAGACCAGCATCACTTTTAATATGTTTTAATGTCACAACAGACAAAGAATTTTGTTAAAATGCTCACAAGGGCATGACATAAATTAATTTGCTGTCAGTGTCAAACTGAAAATTCAAACCTTGTGCAATGAAGGGAGTCTTGTCCTCCGGGGTAGGAAGTGAATCAGGCCGTGGGGTTGGTGCAGGGGGGCGGTTCACTATTACCACAGAGCTGCTGGATGTAAGGATGGTGTCATACTTTTCCTCATCTCTACCCAGAGGAGTATAGACGTTCTCATCTTTGTTGTTTTGGTGTTCCTCATTAGGATAAGCCACCCGAAGATTATCTGTTTAAAGAACAGCAGGGGTCAGTTTCTTGTCTGTGTTTGCTTGTTCCAGACAGATGGTCAGTCTGTCCATGAGTCTTTTTGTAGGTTTCAAAGCAACATCAACAGGTGTTGATAAGTGACTTTAAGAGTCTTTATACATTCACTAAACCAATGTATTCATAACACTGATTTATTTGGGGACCACGTAGATGCTTCTCAATTAGAAAGCAGCATCCTACACACAAAAATGGTGCTAAATAGCACAAAAAGTGGTTCATTAGTTTGTAATCATAGGGGGACCACTTTAAGCACTATAGCACCTATCTTTAAATTGCTATATAGCACAATTTGTAGAACCATAGAACCACCCCATTCTCCTCTTTAGATTTTAGATCTGTTACTCCACTCTCATATGTTTGCTATGAATGGGAATTTACTACAATGGCAAAAGCTGTTTTGAATCACTTTTATGCTTTTCTGAGGTCAAAAAGAGTTGTTTGGGGGCCCTGGAATATTTTCTAATAGGGAAGCCTTGGGTGCAAAATGTTGAGAACCACGTTATCTTCAAGAAACACATTGTATTGTTTTTTTTTTTTTTTTTTTTTTTAATCCTTTCCCCAACTAAACCAAGAGACTAAGAGAGAGTTAGAGAACCATTAAAGAACTATACAGGGGTGTAACAGATTCTTTGTATGGCAGTATATAACCACACTTATATTGTATAGCACCTTAACCACCCCAAAGAACTGCTGAAGAACCACACTAGGCTTAATAGGTTCTTTAAATGGTAACAGAACCGGTAACTGAACAAGTAACTGGCAATATTGTGTCTAAAACATTAATCAATTATAGTGTTTTGCAATTGTTTTGACTCAATTCAGTTCTCAAATGAAAATCTCAAAACAATACTTGTTTTACAATACAAAAATTTGTTGTTTTGAACAATTCGTTTCTTGTGTGTTGCATGTGTTTTGGCACAAAAGAGTAAGTTTTCTTTTTTTCAATAATTAAATGCACACAACTTCCTGATCAAAACTGACAAGTTGATTCTCAGTAAAATTGTCATAACTTCTTAACATTATTTCATTGAGTTAGTCATCACATGCAAAATTATCAATTTAGTTTGTCTGTCAAAAAAAAAAAAAAAAAAAACATGCATACTTTATAAATATCTATGAGGTCGAATGTTTATTATGCAAAATTGGCAATGAATTAGAAATCACAATCTTACCAATCAACCAATCAAGTTTGGAAGCATATAGGAAGATACTTTTCTGGCAATTTTTTGTTCAATATAAATGTGAATGTTATGTTTACATGTAACAAAATAAATGTATTGTGTACATACAAATGTGCATATTATTATTATTATTATTATTATTATTATTATTATTATTATTATGTGTAAGTATCGACTTTTCCCAGTAAACTTTTAAACTACTGTTATGATACACAATATTATTCAGCTTCAAAAAATTAAATGTTCTGGGTGAGTTGTGATGTCCAAAAACAGTTGTGACAATTGCATTGATAGAAATTAAGAAAACCTGTAACTTATTTCCACTTCTGAGTATCAGCTGATATTTGAAACAATAGAACTCTTGCTCATGATATTGCTTATTGGGTTAAATATTTGCTTAAAACAACCCAATTGCTGATTTAGTCCATTTTCAACCCAACTTGGGTTGTTTTTAACCCAGCATTTTTAGAGTGCATGCATGTGTGTGTATTTATATATACATAATAATTATAAACAGTACACACACATATATTATGTAAACACAAACTTTTATTTTGGATGCGATTAATCACGATAAATTTTTCCCCAGCACTATTAAAAATACAAAAAGTAATCATATTTTCACTAACATACCTGCTCTGCCCATCAGCTCATATACACCGGTGTCAATGTTGCCATCATTGTCATCAAATACCTATGAGAACATTATTAATGATACATTAATGACAAATGGCGTAATTTTTAAATAGCATACGGTATATTTGCCCAAAAGATAAACACCAACCTTGTTAAATGTTTAAACATCAAAGTAACATACTGTTTTTGCTAATGCTTTAGAAAAGAGTAAAATGTTTGGTTAACTGCTAATGTACATCAGGTCTTCTACAATGATACAGATCTGAGTTGAAATTAGCTTGAATATGACAGCTTGAGAACAAACAAGATAATCTGTCTAGTTTACTGACAGACTGTAAAGTTGGTTTGTTCAACTAATTTTAAACAGTTAAAAAAATAAATACAAAATGATGAAAGTAGGCACACTACAAAGTGTTAACTTAAGTGTAATGCACACTTCTTTCTTACTGCCACTTTCTGTGTTCTGTTCCTTAGCAACCTGCAACCATTCACTTGTGATAATAGCCTCCACTTCTTCCCCTTCAATATTGATTATGCACATTATGCATTCAGTGTTATGAATATATTCATTATAGTAGAAAGGGAGAATTAAGAGATAGACAAGACAAGCTAATTACACATCACAAGTTGAGGGGTTGTGAAAGACAGCTGCTTTGATGTTGGACATGAGTGTATCATTTATCCACAAGTGCTCTCTTGTTGTGATGAATAATTTAAATATTTTTGTGTTGTCAGAGAAATAATCTGACATGTCAACAGACTGATTGACAGACAAGCAATAAAAAAGACCAAGCTGTGGGTTAAATCGTCATGTTGCTTATTAAAACATGCTTTGGAAATTATTTAGTTTCAGTGTTCAGTGAACCATGTATTCAAATGCATGTTTATGCCTCTGCTCTTGTCCCAAAGTTACATATCTGACCTAGTGCATGACTACAGTGTAAACTACAAAAATCTGTCAACTGAGACAATCTGAGGACAATCAGTCAATCATTGCCAAGAGTCCATTACAAAGTGTGTATAAGACAAATAAGAACATTCCTCCTAAAAATGAACAGATATAGATATTAATATTTCATTTTTGGCAAAAACTTTAATCCAAAGCAAATTAAAGTTATTTTCTCTGGGAATCAAAGCCTTTGCATCATTAGTGCCATTCCACAGAAATTGTAAGACAAGGAAAAGGAACTATAAAATTTCATAAAACAAAAAGCTATTTTCCTTTCCCTTTCAGTCGGTCACGTTTGATGCATGTCGAAACGGCACAATCAGCGCGACCGCGCCCACCGCTGCAAAATACAAACTGCTGTTCTCACAGCAATCTGTTGGTGCACGAGGGCGTTTGTCAGTGAATGCACACACAGGCTGCACCTATCCCCTGTGTGTTGCCGCGGTCTTCCCCTGGGTGCTTCAGCACTGTAAAGAGCGTTTCCTCACAAAAAGAGCAACACGGGTGTGACACTGCGTCTTTTTTTAAGATGTCATTCCACCCGTGCGTTTCTGGATGCGGTCGTTCCCTGTCGCCCGCTGACAGTCACAATCGCTGTATCACGTGCCTGGGCATTCAGCACACTGAGGTGGCTTTTGTGGATAGTTCACTGCGAGAACATGACTATCGCGGCGCTTAGGTCGAGACTCGCCTACCTCCGGGAAGGTGGAGTCCCCCTACCCATACCTCGATCTAACGCTATTCCTCGGAATAGATCTACTTCGATGGATGGCCGGGGTGATCTGAGGATCACGTTTAGGGCAAACCCGCCAAGCCAACCTCCGCAGGCCACTACCGGTAGAGCTTCCGGGGGAACCTGCTGGCCCCTCCAATGGGCGTCCAGAAGTGACCTTCGGGGCTCCGGCAGATGAGCAGATGTCAATCGCTGCAACGGAGGGGGAGTTCCAGTCCTCGGAGGATGAAGATTCAGCTGCACTGCCTCCCTCTGGGAGAGTGGCAGTGGTCGAGTCGGACCCCGAGTTGACAGCTATGCTTTCCCGGGCCACCGAAAAGGTCGGGCTTGAGTGGAACCCTCCTCCACGTCCCAAACTTTCTAGGTTGGATGATTGGTTTCTCGGGGTGGGTCGCGCTGATTCGCCTTTCTTCCCGGAGGTGCATGAGGAGCTCACCAGGTCGTGGACGATACCCTTTATTGCCAGAAACCGACCCGGTGGCTCCACCCTCCTCACTACCCTTGACGGCGGGCAAGCCAGGGGGTACGTGGGGATCCCGCCGGTGGAGCGGGCCATCGCGATGCAACTGTGTCCGGTGACCACCTCCAACTGGCATGGTGACTCGCGTCTCCCGTCCAAAGCCTGTAAGTTCTCTTCCAGTCTGACTGTGAAGGCTTACAGGTCTTGTGGCCAGGCTGCATCCGCCTTGCATGCCATGGCGTTGCTCCAGGTGCACCAGGCCCAGGCACTCATAGACATGCACGAGGGTAGCCCTGACCCAGAACTCCTCCCTCCGGGTAACGAAAGTCACCACCCATTCCATTGGCCAGACGATGTCCACTCTGGTGGTCTAGGAATGGCATCTCTGGCTCAACCTGGCCGACATGAGGGAGAGCGATAAATATCGGTTCCTGGACTCCCCCGTCTCCCCGGCCGGGTTGTTCGGCGATGCGGTCGAGAGCTTTGCCCAACAGTTCTTGGCCGCCCTAAAGCAGATGGAGGCCATCAAACACATCCTGCCCCGGTGGCCAGCTGCTGCCTCCACCCCGCCGCCGGCCGCAGCACCTCCGCCTGCTCGTCGCCGAGGATGTCCGCCAGCCGCCGCCCCGCTCCCACCCAGCCCCACAGCAGCCTCCACCCGGGCGTCAGCGTGGATATGGCCGTGGAAAGGATGTCCAGCCCGCTCAGGCCGCTGCCAAGCTAGGTGGTAATCGCCGTCATAAGAGATCCTGAGACAGGCCACCCAGAGATGGAGGAGACTGCTCTTAAGGAGATGGCTACAGCACCACTCCTTCCCCCGGAGGAGGGCCGGGGGAAAATCCCAATCTTATTTCTGTTATTTCTGTTTCCCAGTGCCAGCGGTGCACAAATTCTCGACAAAAGAGCAGTTTCCAAAATCTTTTGGTGCCAAGAGAGCGCGCTTAGCGGTGTTCGACGCTCCCATGCCTTGTCACCCTCAGGCGCCTCTCCAGTCGCCAACAGGGGGTGCCGGCTGTGGTTGGGAAGCACACAAACAGCCTCCCCACACTCACGCGCCCCCCTCAACGGAAGCAGGTAAGTGTTGCACAGCACACTCTGACCCCACTTCGGGCCGCTACCATGCCGTCCGTGTCGGGTCCCTGCATTTCGCTTCGCTGCCCCGCTGAGGGCACGTGGTCCCGCTTGCACGGTTTCTGGGAGCCTGGCTGGCGCTTCCCAGCCCATCTCGCTGGCTCATCTGTACCATCAGACTCGGCTACGCAATTCAGTTCGCCAGGCGTCCCCCCAAGTTCAGGGGCATTCACTTCACCTCCGTGTCGAAGGAGAACACCCCTGTGCTTCAGGCGGAGATCGCAGTCCTACTGGCGATGGACGTGATAAAGCCGGTCCCTCCAGCCGATATGAAGACTGGCTTCTACAGCCCGTACTTCATTGTGCCCAAGAAAGGCAGCGGGTTACAGCCGATCTTGGATCTGCGATTTATGAACCGGTCCCTTCACAGGCTGTCGTTCAGAATGCTAACACAGAAACGCATCTTCAGGTGCGTCCGTCCCCATGATTGGTTTGCAGCGATCGACCTGAAGGATGCGTACTTTCATGTCTCGATTCTCCCTCATCACAGACCGTTCCTATGCTTTGCATTCCTCAGAGCAGCTCTTCAGACTGCTTCAACGCTGGCTACACGACCGGGTCCCGAGATGGGCATGACACAACGGAACCCTCCAAGTGACTCCAAGGTGCCGCCAAATCTTCAACCCGTGGTCGGACCCTTAATTTCTACGGGCAGGAGTGCCTCTAGAACAAGTGTCCAGGCATTCTGTCGGCTGACGAGCTCTCATGACAGCCAGTGCTCCCGGGAGAGTGGAGACTCCATCCCCAAGTGGTCCAGCTGATTTGGAGTCGCTTCGGAACCGCAAAGGTAGACTTGTTTGCCGCCCCGGACACGACCCACTGCCAGTTGTTTTATTCCCTGACCGAGGGGACCCTCGGCTCGGATGCTTTGGCACACAGCTGGTCCCGGGGCCTACGCAAGTATGCGTTTCCTCCAGTGGGCCTTCTTGCATAGACACTGTGCAAGGTCAGGGAGGATGAGTCGCTCCGTATTGGCCCAACAGGACTTGGTTCCCGGGAACTAGTGCTCCTCGCGACAGCACCTCCTTGGCCCATTCATCTGAGGAAGGACCTCCTGACTCAGAGATGGGGCACCCTCTGGCATCCGCGTCCAGACCTCTGGAAACTCCATGTCTGGTCCCTGGATGGGACGTGGAGGTTCTAGGTGGCCTACCACAGGCTACGAGGCACCTCTATGCAATGAAGTGGAACCTGTTCGTCGAATGGTGCTCTTCTCGCCGAGAAGACCCCCGAAGATGTTCGGTCAGTTCTGTGCTTTCCTTCCTACAAGACGGGGTGGAGCAAAGGCTGTCTCCCTCCACCCTCAAAGTTTATGTTGCCACTATCGCCGCTAATCATGATTTGGTAGGTGGAAAGTCCTTAGGGAAGCATCTGATCGTCAGGTTCCTGAGGGGAGCGAGGAGACTAAACCCGCCTCGTCCTCCCTCTATACCCTCTTTGGACCTGTCTCTGGTGCTGACCGCACTGCAGAGACCTCACTTTGAGCCCTTGCAGTCAGCTGAGTTAAAAATTCTGTCTCTGAAGACAGTACTCCTGACAGCACTGGCCTCCATCAAGAGGGTAGGGGACCTTCAGGCATTTTCGGTCGACGAATCGTGCCTGGAATTCGGGGTGGGTAACTCTCATGTAATCCTGAGACCCTGGCCCGGATATGTGCCCAAGGTTCCCACCACTCCTTTCCGGGACCAGGTTGTGAGCCTGCAAGCGCTGCCTTCGGAGGAGGCAGACCCAGCCCTAGCTTTTCTCTGTCCCGTTCGCGCCCTGCGGACTTACGTGGACAGAACGCAAAGCTTCAGGACCTCAGAGCAGCTCTTCATCTGTTATGGAGACCAGCAGAAGGGAAAGGCTGTCTCCAAGCAGAGGATGGCCCACTGGATAGTGGATGCCATTGTCTTGGCGTATGAAACCCAAGACGTGCCCTGCCCACACGGGTTAAGAGCCCACTCCACTAGGGGTTCTTCCTGGGTGCTGGCTCGTGGCGCCTCACTGACAGATATTTGTAGAGCTGCGGGTTGGGCGACACCTAAGATGCTAGATTTTATAGCCTCCGTGTAGAGCCTGTATCTTCCTGTGTGCTCACTTCCCATAGTCAGTAACACACCGAAGTGCCCGTTCTTGTGTCGAAGTGTCGGCTTGCTTCGCCATTCCCTTCCCCATGGAACGGATACGTGCACTTATATGCTCCAGTCGAGTTCCCCAGAACGGCGAACCCTGTCGAGTCCTCCGCAACCCGCGGCAGTCGGACGTGGCGAAAAGTCAGACGCCAGGTCTAACACTACATTGGTGGAACTTGTGTTAGGCTGGGTTCCATATGTTGTGACCCCTACGGCGGTCCCATATGTGTATTCTTCCATGGTACGGTTCCCTACGGCGAGCCCGTGTCTTTCCCTCGGCAGAGCCCGCTCTGCTGTCTCAGTGTGGTGTTGCTCCGAGGGTTACCATACATAATCGAGATGTTCTTCCCTCTGTTCCTCCTTCCAGCAATACCTCTGACCTGAGCAGGACATGTTAAGATAGTGTGACTGAGAGGGGAACAACGAGACAATAACAGAATATAAATCAACTTCTTTTACCATTTCTTTCAACACAAATTATGTTGTGTCATTGACAACCAATTGTGTCATTAATAACCAATGGATAATAACCAACCAAAATAAATATTTATTAGCATGCACAAAAGGTCATATATGAGATCCCAATGCATCAAAAAGCCCAGAGCTATATTGTGAAATTAAAGACCATGTTACTCGTCTATTTTGTGAATACGTCTTTGAGTCAGAAGTGTTAACAATGATACTTTAAAGCAAGCTAAATGTCTTATCAGGGAAATGTGCAAAGTTGATTTGACTACTATACACTAACTGAAAGGCCCCACTGTTAAACATTACTGTGGAAGATGCTGTGAGGCTGTTATTCAAATATCAAACAAATCTCAGTGCCATGCCAGTATCCTGCTGGTAATAATGCATTCATTCAATGACTGTGCTCAAGTTGGACTAAAAATGCAATAAAATTTAATGGCTGTTTGATGAAGGATCATTAGTAAAGATGTGACACACCAAGGATTTTCAAAGTTAAAGGACTGATCTCTCTCTGTAAAATTTGAGGCGAGGATCTTTTTTTGTTCTTTTGTACCCGTTTCTTCTTCTTGATTGTTTAAGGTGACTTCAGTGGATGTTGTTTTTTTTTTTTTTTTTTTTTCACATTGCAAGGTTTAAATATTATCAATAATCATGGGGATGATACAGTAACACTTTAAAATATGGTGCACTAATATGCACTTTACACGCATACCTAATGCACAAATACTTGTGAGTTACTGTATGACTTATAAAGTAGTAATTAACACTATTAGTTAATATTAGATATTAGAATTGGGGAATTAATCAATGATGACACATTTAATTAATAGTAATTCATATGAATTCATATTAATCAGATATTATTACTGACGTCATTAATGAATCATTAATGAATAGTAGTACTTCATGAGTCATACAGGAACTCAAGATTGTAAAGTGTAACAGATACTAAATAGCCAGTTCAAGGAAAGTTGTGTAGCAATGTCACAGAACTCCAACACAGGATTATTGATAATTAATTTTATTATTAAAAACAAGGGTAATATAGCACTAAGTATATTCACATATATAAACATTCAATAATGAATGTAAAAATAATGTATATGGGACATATATATGGAATCATATATATATATATATATATATATATATATATATATATATATATATATATATATATATATAAACATTTTCAATATACACTAAGTGGGAACAAGTGATCAAATTCTATAATCTCCTAAACCCCTTATTCATATCACATCAATGGAAGTGAAAGACTCCACTAGTAAGGATACTGACTGAGATCTGACATGATCTACCAGGATGACTTATGCTTCCTTTCAGGGTGCACACAGTGCAATGATGTCAACCATTATTTATAAAAGGCCCTTAGAAATCAATCCAGTACTCTGATCAATACACCACAAACATTAAGCAATTCCCCTCCTCTCCATTCAGGATTCAACCTACATTGAGCGCATTTCAACCCAAAGACTCCTGCAAAACAGGGCCACCTGATAAAATTGATAATATTCTTTTAAAGGTAGCATTAAACTTTAAATATGAGGTCATTCAAGATTTCTGTTGTTCTTGGTTCTGTGGATCTATCAACACTGTGGGAGTTGCATTAGTGTGGGATGTCGTGTTCTAGATGTGACATGCTAATGTAAAGCCCACACAGACTGAGCTGTCAGTGAAAGCTTACTGAAGTTAATTTAACAGTTTATATTAGGTGGTGCATTAAGGGAGCTAGCACAGATAACATTCTATAGATAACAAGTAATAGCACTGCAGTAGTTAAGCATTAGCTAAACAGTAACCACTATTTTTATACCACACAGAGAACTACTAAACTGCAGTTTCATAATTAATGTGAAACACATCAATAACATGCAAATGAATTTAACCACTTTCATCAGTCATCAGCCATACCCCAAAATGCCAGAGAAAAAGTAAACTATAGCCTACTACGTCATGTTTTGTGTTTGCTTGTTCAGTCTCATTTAGAGTTTTTTTCTCTGTTCAGTTCATGTCTGAGTAGATTAGTTTTTATTGTGTTCTATTCGTTTGCCCATGTGTTTGTTTGATAGCTTCCCTGTCACCTGTGTCTGTTAATTGGTTCAGTTCTCCTCCCTTCTCTCCCTGTTTGTTTCTATAGTAACAGACTGATTAGTTTCCTCGGTTCAGGTGTGCAGAGTTAGCTTCTCCTTGTGTTTTGCTGTGTATTTAAGCCCTGTGTTGAGTCCAGTTTAGTTGTCTGTTATTGTTGTTTTTACCTGGGTGTTCTGTTCATTTTTGTAAGTTTACTCTCCTTTGCATCTATGGTGTGACACTACAGTGATTCAAAATACTTCACAGAAATACACTATACTGCCAAAAGTTTTGGGACATCTGCCTTTACATACACATGAACTTTTAATGACATCCCATTTTTAATCTGTAGGGTTTAATATGGAGTTGGCCCACTCTTTGCAGCTATAACAGCTTTAACTCTTCTGGGAAGGCTTTCCAGGAGGTGAAGTGAGGTTTAGGAGTGTGTTTATGGAGATTTTTGACCATTCTTCTAGAAGCACAATTGTGAGGTCAGAGAAGGCCTGGCTCACAGTCTCCGCTCTAATTCATCCCAAAAGTGTTCTATCGGGTTGAGGTCACCAAACTCACTCATCCATGTCTTTATGGACTTTGCTTTTTACACTGGTGTGTAGTCATGTTGGAACAGGAAGGGACCACCCCCAAATTGTCCAAAATCTATTGGCATGCTGAAGCATAAAGATTTCCTTTCACTGGAACTAAGGGGCCAAGCCTATCCCCTGAAAAACAACCCCACACCATAATCCCCCCTCCACCAAACTTTACACTTGGCACAATGCAGTCAGGCAAGTACCATTTTCCTGGCAACCGCCAAACCCAGACTCATCCATCGGATTTTCAGACAGAGAAGCGTAATTGGTCACTCCAGAGAACACGTCTCCACTGCTCTAGAGTCCAGTGGTGGCGTGCTTTACACCACTGCATCCTACACTTTGCATCACACTTGGTGAGTTAAGGCTTGGATGCAGCTGCTTGGCCATGGAAACCCATTCCATGAAGCTCTCTACACACTGTTCTTGAGATAATCTGAAGGCCACACAAAGTTTAGAGGTCTGTAGCTATTGACTATTAAAAGTCTGTGACTTTTGCGCACTGTGCGCCTCAGCAAGCGCTGACCCCACTCTGTGATTTTACGTGGCTGTAACATAGTTTGTTGTTATAAGAAGAAGGAGGCGGGAACCGGCGAACGTTTAAAAGACTTTAATTAAATACACAAACAAAACGAAAGTAACGCGGGCAGCCCCTCATGGACGACTGCCACGCACACACATAACAAAACATAAACAAAACACAACGCAAAATCCAGGCCTGGTCCTCTCTCATCCTTCACTGGTGTCGCTCATCCTTATATGCCTCTGAGCTCCCTCATGAGAGGACTCAAGACCGATGTGCCTCGCAGGTGACGCTCATTCTCAATCACGTACCGGTCTCGCTCACTCCTCCCACATCTCTTGCTTGTCAACCTCTCCACAGTGGCCTACCATTTTGTGGCTGAATTGCTGTTGTTCACAATTGCTTCCATTTTGTTATAATACCACTAAAATTTGACCATGGAATATTTAGTAGTGAGGAAGTTTCACGAATGGCCTTATTGCACAGGTGGCAACCTATCATGGTACCACGCTTGAATTCAGTGAGCTCCTGAGAGTGACCAATTCTTTCACAAATGTTTGCAGAAGCAGTCTGCTTTACTAGGTGCTTGATTTTATACATCTGTGGCCATGGAAGTGATTGGAACACCTGAATTCAATTATTTGTATTTTCTAAGATAAATCTCCTAACCAGTATGGTTAGAAGATTCTATACTTTAAAATTAGGTTTTCATTAATAACTACTGTAATGATGATAGCCCATTTCCTAATCACCTCAAAAGCTTAAAATTACTTCAGTTATTATCACTCTTTTTTCAGGCAATTACCTTGCTTTTCACTTTTGAATACTGTTCCAATAGTTCTGAAAGATTTGGTAATGTAATTGAATATGCACTATGCAGCATTGACATAAATTATGAATGAACATAGTTTCTTAGTAGTTCTCTGGGAGGTATACAAAATAGTAGTTAGTGATTAGCTAATATGAACTACCACATTCAAATATTGAGTGCTATTACATACTAATTCATTAATCAGTTTCTTGTTAGTTAATGGTAGTTACTAGAATGTTAATTTTGCATCAATCATTTGTTCCTGCGTAATAATTAATTAATGACTGAACAACATTCTAAAGTGTTACCAATGAGTGCTGCAGTGGATACTGACTCTAGTAGCACAAGAGAGAATAAAGCCAAGCACATTAAACAGGGTTAAGTGGGTCAAGCAGGTCATGCCAGTCAGGATCCCTGGCAGGAGGCCAGGGTGGGTCAGGCAGGGCTGGATGCCTGACTGGGGCCCGGACTGAACTCAGGACAGGCACCGGAGCCCTCACTGGACTCGGGACAGGGGACGGAGCCATCACAGGACTTGGGACAAGGGACGGAGCCATCACAGGACTCGGGACAGGGGATGGAGCCATCACAGGACTCGAGTCGGCAGGGTAAGGCACATGGGTGACGGTGGCAGGACAAGGCATGGCAGGGCAAGGCGCATGGGCGGTGCAGGCAGAGCAAGTCACCTGGGCAGCACTTCTGGGCCAGCAGTGGGATCTCGAATGGCCTCCAGGCCATGTAGGATGGAGGAAGCCTTCTTCCTCCTCCTATTATGAGAACAAGGCGGTGGTATGGAGCTTACTGCCTCTGGAGGTTTTGCGGCATCTTCAGCCACCTCCGGGGGAGCTGCAGCATTCACGGCCACCTCTGGGGGAGCTGCAGAATCTACAAACCCGATTCCAAAAAAGTTGAGACACTCTACACATTGTGAATAAAAACAGAATGCAATGATGTGGAAGTTTCAAATTTCAATATTTTATTCAGAATACAACATAGAAGACATATGAAATGTTTAAACTGAGAAAATGTATAATTTTAAGGGAAAAATAAGTTGATTTTAAATTTCATGGCATCAACACATCTCAAAAAAGTTGGGACAAGGCCATGTTTACCACTGTGTGGCATTTTATAACAGTCTGTAAACGTCTTGGGACGGAGGAGACAAGTTGCTCAAGTTTAGGAATAGGAATGTTGTCCCATTCTTGTCTAATACAGGCTTCTAGTTGCTCAACTGTCTTAGGTCTTCTTTGTCGCATCTTCCTCTTTATGACGCACCAGATGTTTTCTATGGGTGAAAGATCTGGACTGCAGGCTGGCCATTTCAATACCCAGATCCTTCTTCTATGCAGCCATGATGTTATAATTGATGGATATGTGACCAGTCACGGAAACCAGTGACACAAGTCGACAGCACAACTTTTGAGCAAAATGAAAAAGAAGCGTTTTTTTTTTTTTTCAAAATTGGTGATGTTTGCTTTTTTGCAGAATCTGTTAGTTGAGATCACGAAGAAGCCTCTCCGTGTTTGAGAAAGCAGTATTGGTATATTTAAAAGCGTACATTTTGAGGTTGAAATCGGCTTGTTTTTCTGAGATTCAATGAAGATGGAGAAAAGAGTACTCTCTGCCCGAAGACCCCGACAAAGAGAAAGTGTGTCTGAACAACTTATTTCATTGGAGGCAACGAGATCTGCAAGAATACTTTTCTGTTTCTTATGGTGAGTTTCCATAAACAAAGTTTGTCGTTTTGTGTTCATTCTAAGAACACGTACACATTACCTCATGTTTAGTCCATGTTTAGACCTTCCCATACCTAACGTTACCTATTGTTATTAGCTATCTTAGGACTGTCATTTTAATTGTAATCGTTAGCATCGTATCACTTGCCAAAAACCCCCATTACTATAATGGGCTTTTAGATGGTAATGTTAGCATCTGCTATTAATTTGAATAATGCTTCAATTGCTTGAATTGACTGGTGTGAATGACTTAGCCCACGTAAACCTGCTTGATAGCATTCTTGAATTGAATGTGATGCTAATAATTGTAGCCAGTGGTTCAACTATCAAACAACTATCCAAACTGTTTTAGACCTAAAAGAGTCTTTGCAGGCCTATGTTACCCTTAAATGTCAGAGAAAAGAACAGAATTAGAGATTTTTTTTTCTTATAGAAAATTGTACTTTGCATATTAAACTATAAAAACACATAATTATAGTTGATTTTTGTTTATCATAGTTGATCATAACTAGAGATGAAATGGCATGAAAATTTCATTTCATGATTATAGTGACCAAAATGATCACGGTTATCACAGAATCCTGTTCAAAAAGTCCTAATGCTACACAATGAAATCAATTCACCAAGTTTTATGTAGAAAACCAGCAAATAACAAATAAAATTAGCATCAATATGCACTTTTTGTTTACATAAACATTAAAATAACATTAAAAATGATGGCCAGATTTTAAAGGAGTGTCTTGCAGCGTTATCTACAATGCACAAGTTCAAATAGAGTTTTGACAAAAAAGGTTTTATAAAAAGATAAAACTCACATATCATTTTTATAAAAATCAAAAAGAATTACAGACATTTACAATGCACATTATCCTTTATTATTAATAGTATGCGGTCCAATTTTTTCCATTGCGTTTGTCGTTTCTTTGCAACCATGCAGCTTTACAGGGGGGAGCTTTACAGGGGGTATGGCTTATCTAAATGAGATGTAAATGAGCCCTGTTGTCACTCCCAGCAGGTGAGAACAGGTGAGAACTGCACAATCTTTAGAGGCCATTTTCTCCCTTTTGAGCTTTTTTGAGTACCTACCTTCAAATGGCCACAACTTCTCCAAATAGTATCAGATTTCCATGTGTTACACATCATTGGAAAGCTTGGAGACTACACTTTCAGAATAACTCAAAATGCCCCAGAACCGACTTGTGTCCCTACTTTCCGTGATTTGTCACATATACCTTTCAGCATTGATGGTGCCTTTCCAGATGTGTAAGCTGCCCATTCCACACACATTCATGCAACCCCATACCATCAGAGATGCAGGCTTCTGAACTGAGCGCTGATAACAACTTGGGTTGTCCTTGTCCTCTTTAGTCCGGATGACATGGCGTCCCAGTTTTCCAAAAAGAACTTCAAATTTTGATTCGTCTGACCACAGAACAGTTTTCCACTTTGCCACAGTCCATTTTAAATGAGCCTTGGCCCAGAGAAAACATATCGGTTACGTATGTAACCCTCGTTCCCTGAAGGAGGGAACAGAGACGTACGTCAGAACTGACCGACGAATTGGGGATCGACTTCAGAGACCAATCTGCTTTGAGTGTATAGAAACGAGCCAATAACGTTGGCATGCGGTCCACGCACCGCCCTGCAGCGCGGCTATAAATACAGAAGTGGAATACCGCATCCTCGCTTTTCCAACTGAGGAGCCGAAGTGACTCGGTCCTTCAGCGGAAGCACAGCAGTTGGCGACGGGACGTACGTCTCCATTCCCTCCTTCAGGGACCCAGGGTTACATACGTAACCGAGACGTTCCCTTTCAATTGGGGATCCTACCAACACGCCAGGGATGCTGGCCCTTCCAGCACCCGGTTTGAGCTCGCTGGAAAGCCCCTATGTTGGGGCGGAAGTCAGGGTTCCAAACCGGGAAGGTCCGTCACAGCTGTTTTCCTGCAAGACCCACTCAGAGTGACTATTGGATAACACTGGGAAAGCGTGCCCATCTTGGAGACGGGAAACTGCGGATCCACGTCCTTCGACAGAAGGAGGGGTGGCAGAATACACATAGGGACTAGCCTATCAGAGTAGTGCTACCTATAGCGGTCCCTGGGGTGGATCCAACCTGATCCCAGGGGGGAAAGAACACCCCAGGGACAACAGAGACACGGGGCTAGCCGAGTAGGGTAGCTGGTACCGTGGAGAATACACATATGGGGTCGCCGTTAGGGAACCACAATATATGGACACCCAGCCTACACACATGTTCCACAAACATACGGGTGTAGGCCTGGCATCAGACGGCCGCCACGTCTGCACCGAAGGGGTGACGGAGGAGTTCGACAGCGTTCGCCATTGCTGGGGAACCAGGGGGCGGGAGTGGCGTAGCAAGCCGACACAAGAGCGGGCACTTCGCGCTTACCGGCCGCTGGGGGCGACCACGCAGGAAGAAACCGGCTCTACACGGAGGCTATAAAATCTACGGAATGTATTAGATGTCGCCCAGCCCACAGCTCTACAGATGTCTGTCAGCGAGGCGCCTTGAGCCAGCGCCCAGGATGAAGCGACACTCCTAGTTGAGTGTGCTCATTGAGTGTGCTCGGACCCCGAACGGGCAAGGCATGTCTTGCGATTGGTATGCCAAGACAATAGCATCCACTATCCAGTGGGCTAACCTCTGCTTGGAGACCGCCTTTCCCTTCTGCTGGCCTCTGTAACAGACGAAGAGCTGCTCTGAGGTCCTGAAGCTTTGAGTCCAGTCAATGTAAGTGCGTAGGGCACGGACGGGACACAACAAAGCTAGGGCTGGGTCTGCCTCCTCCGAGGGCAGCGCTTGCAGGTTCACCACCTGGTCCCGGAAGGGAGTGGTGGGAACCTTGGGCGCGTATCCAGGCCAGGGTCTCAGGACAACGTGAGAGTTACCCGGGCCGAATTCCAGGCACGATTCGTTGACCGAAAGTGCATGCAGGTCCCCTACCCTCTTGATGGAGGCTAATGCAGTCAGGAGAGCTGTCTTGATAGACACTATTTTTAACTCTACCATCTGCAGTGGCTCGAAAGGAGGACTCTGAAGTGCCCTGAGCACGAGAGTCAAGTCCCAAGAGGGTATGGAGTTCGGGCGAGGAGGATTTACCCTCCTTGCGCCTCTAAGGAACCTGGCGATTAGATCGTGCCTTCCGACAGATTTACCCTCGACTGCATTGTGGTATGCGACATACACTTTAAGGGTGGAGGGAGACAGCCTTCGCTCCAACCCTTCTTGCAGGAAGGAAAGCACGATACCAATCGAACACCTTCGGGGGTCTTCTTGGTGAGAAGAACACTACTCAACGAACAGGTTGCACATAGTACACACAGCACAGAAAAACGCACGCAGTGGCGGTTTTAACATAGAGGCCAAGCAGCTGCATATGGGCAGCTGCTTGGGGCCCATACCAGCGGTAGTAGTAGGGGAGCCCCCAACCAACCTCAAAAAAAAGAAACAAAAAAGAAAAGAAAAAGCTTCAAATGCATGGTAAGTTGTATTAATATTCTTAAGAAATACGTTGAAATGTTGAAGTAGTAGTTAAAATGTCCAGTTCATGGTTATCTGTCCCTACACACATACACCCCATACTTTCACAATAAAATGGACTAGTCTGTAATGGTGTGCTGCGCGAAAGATAAACACACAGTGACAGGAGGACTGTACACAAACAGAGACAAAGCAAGATGAGTCTAAACGCTAAAATTAAACGAAGTTACCCAAACGGCTCAAATAAAAGAAAAAAGCGTAAAGATGCCGATAAGTATTTGGCAACGCTGCCAAAGATGACAAACTTTTTTACGGCTACACTGTCAGAAAAAAGGTAGATTGCTGTCACTGGGGCGGTACCCTAAGGTACAAAACCGAAAAGGTACTAATACGCACTCTTAAAGTACTGATATGTACCTTTTAAGATACTAATATGTACCATTTAGGGGTGAGTAAGGTACAAAGATGTAAGTTTTCACTTTTGTACCTTAGGGTACTGCCCCAGTGACAGCACTACCTTTTTTTCTCAGAGTGTACTGTTGTTGGGGATACAGACAAGAACAACAACGTCCAAAGCGTTGAACATGCCGCTACAGCAGCAGATTACGTTAACCAAGACAACGAAGAGGACATCACGTTGTTGCCACCTGCCGTCACCGACAGTGTTATTGATGTTGACACAGATGAGGTAGAAGAGTTGTCCAGTGATGGCCATTTTGACACACGTACACACTGTCTCATTCTCTCTCACTCACTCACTCACTCACACACACACACACTCGCATGGATATACGTGGATTTGCTTAGAGCCAAATGCAACCTTACCTCTCACCAGTTCGCCCCTCTTACTCACTTACTCATTCACTCATTCAGACACACTTTCTGTCATACCCTTGTAGCGTATGGACGGTGCTCATAAATGATCAACGGACCAATACTTTGATTATTCAAAATGACTCAAACAAGACCGGCACCGTGAAGTCTACAGACTGACAGGTTAACGGTTCTAAAAAGGACACAAACCAGCCTTCTGCATTCCACGGACACCACAATGCACCCAAAGGGGGTTATATGACTTTTAACTTAGTTATTTTTCATTTTAGATGTGCTGTGTTCCCTGTATGTATGCATGCTTTTTGTTATAACCATTTTAGATGTGTTTGATAGGTTAGAAACCTATAGCCAGTGAATGCTTAAGGAAGAATGATGTCAATCCTCGCCGTTCCTTTAATTCTTAAGTTAAACTCCCCGTGCTTGGTCTCGAAATCTTTGTCTCGCAATTTGTAGGCCGGCTAGGTGCGTTGTGTGGTACTACGATGCACCAAACTCTTTCTTTTATGCCAAAACCCCAAAGTCTGCATACCAAAACCCCAAAGTCTGCATACCTAAGAAAGCCATAAACATGTTAATGAGGCGAGACCCAAAGACAAAGGGAGATTTCCCGCTTCTGAGTTCCTTCGCTCTGATTGGCTGTTCCGACAAAAGAGGCGTACCCCGTAATGGCTCTTTAAGAAGGCCTACAAACGCTCCTCTCTCTCTCTTGCCATCTCTCTTCGCCCTTCTCTCTTTTGCCCCTTTTTGGTTTCTCCGGCTCTCTCTCTTCGCTCCTCTCTTTCCCTGCTTTTGACCCCCTTTCTGGACTCGTCCTCGACGCGGATTTTCGGGTGGCCCGTGCGCCATCTTCCAAAGGACATTACCACACAAAGGAACCAAAGTTGAATTTCCCGCAGACTCCAAGGACCCACCCTGCAAGATTCAAACACGGACCGGATCACAGAATTCCCCCACATGCACGAATTCGCGATCAAGGAAACATATGCAAGTATCCCTTAAGCTGTCGTTATAAAGTCTTGAGCTTATACCAATAAGTTGGACTGATTTCTTGCTTGTGCTCAATAGGTTGTGTCGGTAATACCACCGTTTCCTTTTGTCTCTCTCTCTCTCTCTCTCTCTCTCTCTCTTTACTCTCTCTCTCCCTCCTGCTTTCAGTTAATTTGTGTATGTTTGTTTATTGTTTGTTGATTTATTAAAATATATATATTCACACGTGATTGTGCCTGAATTGCTCATTCATAGGTCACTTTTACGGTGAACCGACCCTGTTACAAATTAAAAGGACAGATACTTCTCCTGGCCAGAGAAGCCTTGTCTAAGAGTTATTAAAAGGGAGATAGTTGGTGGACAATTATCCGTCCTTTGAACTCAATTCTAGAATCAAAGAAATTTCTAAAAGTTAAATCAAGCCCTAGATATTAATAATTGTTATAATCCGTTATAATTAAACGCATGCATAAATTCCGTACCATTTCCCCTGGGGCTAGATCTCGCTACATATAATGGTGGAGTTATGCGGCCATCGTTTTAAACCTATGTTGAGCAAACTCAGTTCAGTCTAAGTGTGTGTGTATATGTTTTGTTGTTACACGCGCGTCGCGAGCAAAACACACTCGCCCAAACTAAATGAGCTCATATTTCTGAACTCGGTGTGTTAACACGACTATTTGTCTATCATTTAGCCTTTGTTAACAAGTAAAGCTGAGATCATGCAGCAGACTTGGAACAGTCTGAGTGTACTAGCCCAACTGCACATCAGCCATCACCCCATCTCTTCAGATCAAATGCTGAGGACAACTAAACCACCAGCGTTAAATGAACTGACTTCAAAGTAACAAGGGACACTGCCAATGCACCTGCTGATTCAACGCCCATCAATCAAGTCGACCATCATGAGACACCTGCCATTCGAACTAATGTCGGAACTAATGTCGAACGATGTTCGAAAACACGAACTTCATCGGCCAAAGGGGGGATATGTAGCGTATGGACGGTGCTCATAAATGATCAACGGACCAATACTTTGATTATTCAAAATGACTCAAACAAGACTGGCGCCGTGAAGTCTACAGACTGACAGGTTAACGGTTCTAAAAAGGACACAAACCAGCCTTCTGCATTCCACGGACACCACAACGCACCCAAAGGGGGTTATATGACTTTTAACTTAGTTATTTTTCATTTTAGATGTGCTGTGTTCCCTGTATGTATGCATGCTTTTTGTTATAACCATTTTAGATGTGTTTGATAGGTTAGAAACTTATAGCCAGTGAATGCTTAAGGAAGAATGACGTCAATCCTCACCGTTCCTTTAATTCTTAAGTTAAACTCCCCGTGCTTGGTCTCGAAATCTTTGTCTCGCAATTTGTAGGCCGGCTAGGTGCGTTGTGTGGTACTACGATGCACCAAACTCTTTCTTTTATGCCAAAACCCCAAAGTCTGCATACCAAAACCCCAAAGTCTGCATACCTAAGAAAGCCATAAACATGTTAATGAGACGAGACCCGAAGACAAAGGGAGATTTCCCGCTTCTGAGTTCCTTCGCTCTGATTGGCTGTTCCGACAAAAGAGGCGTGCCCCATAATGGCTCTTTAAGAAGGCCTACAAACGCTCCTCTCTCTCTCTCGCCATCTCTCTTCGCCCTTCTCTCTTTTGCCCCTTTTTGGTTTCTCCAGCTCTCTCTCTTCGCTCCTCTCTTTCCCTGCTTTTGACCCCCTTTTTGGACTCGTCCTCGATGCGGATTTTCGGGTGGCCCACGCGCCATCTTCCAAAGGACATTACCACACAAAGGAACCAAAGTTGAATTTCCCGTGGACTCCAAGGACCCACCCTGCAAGATTCAAACACGGACTGGATCGCAGAATTCCCCCACACGCACGAATTCGCGATCAAGGAACCATATGCAAGTATCCCTTAAGCTGTCGTTATAAAGTCTTGAGCTTATACCAATAAGTTGGACTGATTTCTTGCTTGTGCTCAATAGGTTGTGTCGGTAATACCACCGTTTCCTTTTGTCTCTCTCTCTCTCTCTCTTCACTCTCTCTCTCTCCCTCCTGCTTTCAGTTAATTTGTGTATGTTTGTTTATTGTTTGTTGATTTATTAAAATATATATATTTACATGTGATTGTGCCTGAATTGCTCACTCATAGGTCACTTTTACGGTGAACTGACCCTGTTACAAATTAAAAGGACAGATACTTCTCCTGGCCAGAGAAGCCTTGTCTAAGAGTTATTAAAAGGGAGATAGTTGGTGGACAATTATCCGTCCTTTGAACTCAATTCTAGAATCAAAGAAATTTCTAAAAGTTAAATCAAGCCCTAGATATTAATAATTGTTATAATCCGTTATAATCAACTGTTAATATCCAAATTCCCCTCTGTGCCGATTTATGCATGTTTGATCGTAACACAATTAAATGCATGCATAAATCCCGCACCATTTCCCCTGGGGCTAGATCTTGCTACACCCTGTATCCTGTACATGGGTCTGCTTATGCAATGGCAATTGCAACTTCAGCCCTCTCTCCCTCTCTCTCTCACACACACACACACACACACACACACACACACACACACACACACACACACACACACACACACACACACACACACACACACACACACACACACACACACACACAATCATGTACATAGGTTTGTTTGTAGAATGTTTGAAATGTTCAATCTCAAATGTAATGTTAATTCACTTACAACATCCTGTCAATTCACTTAATACATACCTTCGTATGTAATACATACCTTAATACATACCAATATATATACAGACTGTATAACAATGTATGTTTCCAATGTGAAATATGTCACTACTGGCCACGAGGGCGCCGACGCACTGAATCGTTCTTTGTTTAAATTAGTTCAAAGTTACTGTTAGATTTAATGTAATTACCATGACAAACTATACATCATTAAAAAGATCCAAGACTCGAGCTTCAGTATTTGACCTCCATTTTATTCTGAATAACTTATAATGACAGTGGTAACACTTTACAATAAGGTTCATTAATTAACTACATTAGTTAACATGAACTAATATTGAACTTCACTTATAAAGCATTTATTTATCTTTGTTAATGTTAATTTCAACATTTACTAATACATTATTAAAATCTGGTTTTAATCTCATTAGTTAATACACTGTAAACTAACATGAACAAACCACAAACAGCTGTTTTTTATTAACTAACGTTAACAAAGATGAATAAATACAGTAACAAATGTACTGCCCTTGGTTAATTCATGTTAGTTAATACATTAACTAATGTTAACTAATGAAACCTTATTGTAAAGTGTTACCATGACAGTTATGTCTTAATTTGTGTCAGGAGTTATGAAAATGAAAAAATGAGTCGATATCTTTAATTATGACCGTCAGCCGCTCCAATTCAGAAAAAAAACTCCTGTATGACCATCATAAAAGGGCTTGACAAAACAACGTCCATTAGGGCTTTTAGTTCAAAAGTGTGCAGAAATATTAATTGATTCTCATATGTTTACGCCAAATTTCTATAGAGAGGAGTAATATAAATTTTAATGTAATCATTATGAGCGCTGGATACTCTGATGTAATGTGTTTTCATTTCCTACTGGCAGCCGGAGAGCAATCTTTGCACATTTAGTCTACAAATGGCACTCATGATGAACAGCCATATCATGTGACATTACTGCAAATACCTCACATAAAGCTTCCAGAGATCACTATAACATGCAGATAGAGACTTTTTTGGAGACATTAAACACACGATTGTGACGATGTATAGTTTCTTGTTCTTCATGAGTAGGCCTATGTGTGAAACAGGTGTAATTATGCATAATTATTACTATTGTTTCATGTAATATGTAAATATAGCCTCAAGCACTGACACAGGCCCAAGGTGCAATAAGTGCAATTCAGAGCTGGAAGAGCACAAAGAGGAGACAAATAATATATATGATTCAGTTACGATTAGTTCAGGTTGAGCACAAAGAACTAAGCAGACACACTACAACATGCTCTGTTATGGTGACGTGCCACATCGAAACCGAACCTGCAACCTTCGGGTCAGGTACTCATCTAGGGTGACCATATTTTGATTACCGAAAACCAGGACACTCGGCCTGGCAATTAGATACTTTTAGATTGCCCTAGTGCCGGTCAATTTAATGGCCCAATGAAAAATAATGAAAACCAGGACATTTTCATCACTTTATAAAAAACAGCCAGAACGGCCAGGACAAGACTTGAAAACAGGACATGTCCTAGGAAAACAGGACGTTTGGTCACCCTAACTCATTGCCTTAATACAGTGCACCATGTAGAGGACACACAATTGACTTGCTGCTGAAGAGAGCTTTCAATGTGAGAAGGAACCCACAAAAGCATTAGTTAGCATGCTTTTCTAACTTAGCCGCTTATGTAGCTTATGTTTAACCAAAGAGCCACACAAAAATTAAGCCAATACAAAGAATGTCCTCTGACTAGCATTCTAACCGAATAGCATGCTAAGCTAACATAACATAAGAAAAACAAACACAGCACAGCCAAAATCGTAAAAGTGTTTCTCAGCAATGGTAGGGAATATCAAAAATGTGTTGCTCATGACTTGTAGATGACATAGTCCCCAAATTTGGCATGTACCCTGAGATCATGGTGCTGATTAAGTGTATCAGGTTTCATTACGATAGATCAATGTTTTGCTGACATCCATTGGTGTGCCTACTCTTGCTGATGAACTTGCCATCCTTTCCAATAAATCTGCTTTCTCTACTGTTGTCGAACTGTTTCATTTGTACATTCAGCTCCTTGGTTTACATCTGAACTGTGTGAACTTAAAACTATAGGTCATAGATTAGAGCGGTTGTACGTCAGGTCTGGCCTTACTGTTCATAAAGAAATGTATGCTGAACATATACAAAATGACAAAAATGCACTGTCCAAAGCTAAATCTGATTACTACTCCAAAATAATTGGAGTCAGCAATGGGAACTCCAGGTCTTTTCTATGTGGTAAACAATATTCTGCGATCTCCTGATTCTTTGTCATCTGGTATGTATTCCACTGACTTATGTGTGTGCTTTATGACTTTTTTTGAGTCTAAGGTTAAAAATGTACATCAGCAATTACTTACTGGTACTTTCCACTGGTACTTTCCATCTCTCACACACTTCCCTACACTGTTTTCTCTACCTTTACGCTACCAACTACTTTACAGATAGTGGGTCTGATAAATAAATCTAAATCTTTGACTTGTCAGTTAGACCTTTACCGACTTTTTTAGTGAAAGCTTGTTTACCAGCCCTGTCGCCATTGATTACTAAAATTGTTCACGCTTCACTGGTTTCTGATTCTGTATCTCCAACTTTTAAATCTGCTATTATTACTCCCATACTTAAGAAACCAGGGGCTGATCCATTTAATTTAGCTAATTTTCATCCAATTTTAAATTTACCATTTATCTCTAAGGTAGTGGAAAAGTGTATTGCAATTCAAATTCATGAACATCTTTCAGTCTGGTTTTCGTCCCCACCATAGCCCTGAGACTGCTCTTGTCAGAATAACCAATGATCTGTTGCTGGTGTTGCCCACTCGGACAATGACCACGACAGTCTTTTATTTTCTGTAGATTTATTTGCCCCGGTTGTTTTTTTGTTTTGTTTTCTGTGACAGATTTTTGGGGCTGAAAGCTTTAACATGAACAACAACATGCGTTAACTGCACTTATTCTCTTTTTACTTTTTACTCTTTTTACTCACTAGTCTTTTCTTCCCACAGCGCCCCCAACAGTATTTAGTTTTCTTAGGTTTTTTTCTTTTAGTTTTATTATATTAGTGCAAATTATCTACAATGAACAAAGACATTAAACAAATTAAATAATTATTTGAGGTCATTACACCGGCAGCTGACTCAGGGCTTTTAACCATACTTGTCCTTCTTGACTTGAGCACTGCCTTTGATACTGTCTCACATAAGATACTTCTCAACAGGTTAGCTTCTATTGGGATTACTGGCATAGCTCTGTCTTGGTTTAGGCTGTATCTATCTGGACACACTCAGTGTATTCAATTAAAAAGTTTTAGATCAAGAACATCTACAGTCACCACTGGTGTTCCTCAGGGTTCTGTTTTGGGCCCGCTTCTTTTCATTATTTATATGCTGCCTCTTGGTTATATTTTGAGGAAACATGGTATACATTTTCATTGTTTTGTAATGTTTAGCTGAAATTAAAGATTGGCTTTCAGCTAACATCCTGAAGCTAAATGCTGAGACCTTACTTGTTGGCACTAGATCTGTTTTATCTAAATGTAATTACTTTTCTTTGTACATTGACAATAATGCAATCTGTCCTTCCTCACAGGCGGAGATATCAAGCGGATTGCATACTTCCACTTGCGTAATATTAACCGTCTCCACCCCTTTCTCTCAACCAATAATAGCACAGTTCTTATTCACGCACTAGTCACTTCACGTATATATAGACTACTGTAATGCTCTTCTCACAGGTGTTCCCTTTAAATTGTTTCATAAGCTTCAGTTGGTTCAGAATTCTGCAGCTAGTGTTCTTTCTAGAACAACTTCTACTGAGCACATTTCTCCAGTTCTTCAGCAATTGCACTGGCTTCCAGCAAAGTATTGAGTTGTATTCAAGATCTTGCTACTTATTTACAAAGCACTTCATAATCTTGCACCCCAATACCTTACTCAACTTCTCCATGTTTACACTGCTTCACATGCTCTCAGATCTTCATCTTCAATTTCTCTTGTGGTCCCTCGGATTCGACTAACTACCATGGGTACCAGATCTTTTAGCTATGCTGCCCCCCACCTTTGGAACTCCCTTCCCCTTGATGTCCGCAATAGCGATTGCTTGTTGACTTTTAAAATGTGTCTTAAGACATATCTTTTTATACAGGCTTTTTTATGTTTTATTGAGTCTTTACTGCACTTTATCTGTATATGCGGAGTGTTCGTTTTGTCTTGTGTAGTGATCTAGATTTTTGCTTGTGAGGTGACCTTGGATGATATGAAAGGTGCTTATTATTATTATTATTATTATTATTATCATCTAGTCTAGTTTTATGTAAATTTCACATCTTCATAACTTTTGAACAAAAAGCAATATCTGAATATCTATGCGGCTCTGCACAACAATCATCTGAACCAATTTGCATAAGAATAGGACAAAATGTGATAATAGGGGGAAATTTTAAGATTTATAGAATTGAAAAATTTTAAGATTTATAGAATTGAACAATTTTAAGACTAAACAATTTTAAGACTAAATACTAAAGAAATTAGTGAAGTTTTCTTGGCTCACCCTCACATTCTCCCACAGCGGTGTAGAAGCAATATGAAATTAGAGGTGACATATTAAAACATGGATCTTTTGAAAGTAATGGAAATTTCTGGGTCCCCCCTGCAGCTATAATGATAGATACACCCACCGCTTCCCACCATCAGTCATGCAGAATGGCTTCCATGTTCAGTTGTCATTACACTTTATTAAATCAATTTCTCAGCCATAAATGCTGATCAGATGCCACCCTGGAGACATTTAAATATATTTTGTTGGCATGCCTACCATTGACTTGTGGCTAGGTAGAGTAACTTTCAAAGTTCATCAATTTATAAAGTGTGTGATCACACTAGACTTTCACTGCCCCTTCTCCATTAACACGAGGCATAGCATTATAATCATGAGAGTCAATTCTGCCCATACTTCTGCTCGCAAGTTGCTTATTTCCTTGAATTAATGTTTGTGTTGTAACATCTGTCATTTAACAGCATTCTGAAGTCCTAATGTCCAGACATGATTCAGCCTGTCCCATCACAGAGGCAATGACATGTTTCTGAGTATAAGTTGAAATAAGATTGCATAGCAAATGTAGTTTGCTCACAATAGAACCTGAGCACACTGACCTTTTTAAATGTCTCTTTGATTTGCTTAAGACTATGCCATTATGAACGGTATACTGTATATTTGAACAGGGAAACTGGGAGAGGCTTTTTATTATTTATTAATAATGCAAAGTACTTACCATTATTGCTAAAGGCTACAAGGCTGCAATACAGCATATTTAGCCTTCAAAAGAATAGGAAATTATTTGCCCTCTACAGTTTTGCAGTCTGGATGAGTCATCAATAGTTGCCTAAGTCTGCGCCAGGCTGCAGATTTTGAAAATCGCATAGTGTATGATGGGCACAGACTCTGGTTTTTAGCTTCCATCCAGTCGGAGCGTATCAAAACATGTTTGATATTTTGAGCAGATTTTAGAGTATATATTGTGTATGACGCGTTGCTACTGAATACAGTACAGCCATATATGCTGACCAGCCAATGGAAATTAAGGGAGCGAAGTCACAAAGCTTGAGAAGAAATAGAGATGGCAACAATCACATCAGAGCTAAACCAACCACATAAGTATACTTTTAGCTTTGTCTTAAGATATTTAGCACACCGTATTCTGAGATAAATCTTGATTCATTAATTTTTATGTTCATTATCAGAGCTTTATATTAACAATTGTCTGGGTCTGAGTTGATAAATAGCCTGAATGTCAATAGCTGTGAATGACCGATTATATTAATTAAATGTGAAGGCGATAATGGATTAATATATTGATGGTAAGAACGTAGATAAAACAATTGACTATGCCATTCACCTCTAACTCCTTTTGTAATCTGTACAATCCATGCTGACCATGGACCATGGACTCTACCCACCAAAGACTGCATCCAAATGCACATGGCTTATTTTAACTATTATGGTCATCTCATGTGAATCATGCATCTCCTAGCAACAAGGTGTGCGTTTGTTCAGAATTATTTGAAAGTCTGGTAGTATATGATCCTCAGTCGTTTCGTGTATATGCACAGTTTTTACTACAGCAGTTTTGTTTTCACAAACTTGCACTTTGTAACCTGTTTTCAAAAGCTTGCTTTTTCAGGCCCCGAAAAAAAAAGTAGTTGTGTAAATGAATGGCCAGAACTCATAAAAAGTTTTCAGTTTTTAGTCGGTGTCATGTAAATGGCCTCTTTTTTGTGCCTGTTTGTTTGTAGATTACCAGCACCTGATTATCATCGGCTTTGCTTGTTTGCAACCCTTCGCTAATTTATGATACTTTTAGGTTTTGGGGTCTAAATTCCTAATATTTGTGAAATTAATTTAACCACATGCAAGGTTTTACACAAATCGATTAATTAGCTGTCCATGTATCATAGGGCATGTTTTTTAAAAGTCTAGAGGCAGAACACTGATGAGGATAGAAAAAGAGGGCAAGGGTATAGAGATGATGCACCTGCCAAAAAACAGAACTCAGTTAAAGCAGAAACACTTTTAATAAGCTTTCTGTCTCAATGTTGTGCTGTTTGCAAAGGCAAAACAAGTTTAATTAGATGGGTAAAGGCTAACGGGAAAGCCATTTCTCTTTGACATTACTCTGGTACAAACCTTGATGGCAATTTAGCAATCAACCCTCTAGAATATTTTTTGTTTTCTCCTACATGATTAACCTCTATTGATACATTCATTAAATATGAATAGTAATATGTTTTATTGTTTGAATAATGCAAGAGGACAATAATAAAGGGAGGAGAGATTTGAAAGAAATGCCCTGTTTTTTCATGGTGGTTCATCACATTTCTACAACAAATCTGTTATTCTATTGCCAAGATGAAATCAAATTAATGCATTCTCATTGTTGCTCAATAGGGACGAGGAGATGCAAGAATCAAAATGCAAGCACAGTTCATTAAAACAAAAAGGAAAAAAAGGCAGAAACAAATATAATCCAGAACAGAACTATAATCCACACAAGGGAATCAGGAACATAATCAAAATGGAGAAAAGAAGGACGCAACAACTTACACACACATACAGGAACAACAACCAACAAAACACAATTCAAACAGGGATATACACTCACCTAAAGGATTATTAGGAACACCATACTAATACTGTGTTTGACCCCCTTTCGCCTTCAGAACTGCCTTAATTCTACATGGCATTGATTCAACAAGGTGCTGAAAGTATTCTTTAGACATGTTGGCCCATATTGATAGGATAGCATCTTGCAGTTGATGGAGATTTGTGGGATGCACATCCAGGGCACGAAGCTCCCGTTCCACCACATCCCAAAGATGCTCTATTGGGTTGAGAACTGTTGACAGTGGGGGCCATTTTAGTACAGTGAACTCATTGTCATGTTCAAGAAACCAGTTTGAAATGATTCGAGCTTTGTGACATGGTGCATTATCCTGCTGGAAGTAGCCATCAGTGAACGGGTACATGCTGGTCATAAAGGGATGGACATCAACAATGCTCAGGTAGGCTGTGGCATTTAAACGATGCCCAATTGGCACTAAGGGGCCTAAAAGTGTGCCAAGAAAACACCCCTCACACCATTACACCACCACCACCAACCTGCACAGTGGTAACAAGGCATGATGGATCCATGTTCTCATTCTGTTTACGCCAAATTCTGACTCTACCATCTGAATGTCTCAACAGAAATCGAGACTCATCAGACCTGGCAACATTTTTCCCTTTTCACACCATTCTTTGTAAACCCTAGAAATGGTTGTGCGGAGTTCAAGAGATTGTCTTGACCAGGACCACACCCCTAAATGCATTGAAGCAACTGCCATGTGATTGGTTGATTAGATAATTGCATTAATGAGAAATTGAACAGGTGTTCCTAATAATCCTTTAGGTGAATGTAAATACACAGGGATCACAAGGGCTAACCAAGGTAGTGTATGTTGCAAATATGCAGTTTAGAACAGCTTGAGAACTGCATTTATGTTTAAAAATAAATGCCAGGTTCACAGCAAACCAGAAGTAACCAGATTTTTAACAGAAGTTAACAGTCAGAAGTGGATGTTGAATGAATTATCCCAACATGAAACAGCCATCTGTAACATACATATGTTTCTATTGCTACACTAGGCATCTTCTACAGCAGCACAAACCTAATTTCATCATTAATGTTTTCATCAGCTGAAAAACTAGGATTTTGAGTTTAATGCCTATTATTGAATGAGAAGGGATTTAGAAACATCACTGTGCTTTAGACACTGATAATCTCAATAACATAGCAGTCATGGTGGATTTGCCTGTATATGTGCTGTATAACTAATAGATTGTTGTCTTGTACATTTTAATGGGATTATGTATTAAGAGAGCCCAGCAGAAAAACGGCTTCCTCTCAGTTCAGCTAATGGATTCCTAGATACACATTTGGATACATACTTAATGAGGATTGTGTGTCATTAAATGCTCCATGCAACACAATCCTTCTTGCTTTCATCTTAGTCATAAATAGAGGGTTAAACATAACCAAGCCTTCTTTATATTAGCATAACGATGAAAAAAAAAAACACCATTAGTGAAGGGAAATCTAAATCTTCTGTATTTATATATTCACTAATATGTGGTCAACTTGAATGGTAAAGTGGAATGGAAAGAAAAAAAAAAAACAGTAAATATAATTGTCAGAGCTGGTGTGGTTGAAAAGGAGTGAGGACTCAATAGCCAGAGAAAATGGTATTTATTAAATAACAAAATAAAATAAACATAAACAAAATACCCACGAGGGGAAAAACCAAACTTGACATAAACTAAACATAAGGAGTAGGAACATGAAGCATACAGGGAACAGACAACATCAAACAACGATCCAGCACAGGACTGAAAACACAAGGGGGTTATAAAGGGAACTAACAAGGCAGGTGATGAGGGAGAACAGGTGGCGCAAATTAAATTAATCAATAATCAGATAACAAGATGGGCGGGGTAAGGGACCAACCAGGGCAGGACAGGAGGGACTGACCAGGGTGGGACGGGAAGGACAGGAGGAATGGGACGGGTGGGAAGAGTAAGAATGGGCCAGGCGGGTTCCGGTGTCTCTGGAAGCCAGGGTGAGTCAGATGGGTCCAGATTCCTGGCAGGAAGCCAGGGTGGTGCACACAGTTCAGGTAGCCAGGGTGGCGTACACAGTTCAGGTAGCCAGGGCGGCGTACACAGTTCAGTTCTGGTCAGTGGCTGGAGCCATCTCTGGATGCTGGTCAGTAGCTGGAGCCATCTCTGGATGCTGGTCAGTGGCTGGAGCCATCTCAGGATGCTGGTCAGTGGCTGGAGCCATCTCTGGATGATGGCCAGTGCCTGGAGCCATCTTTGGATGCTGGTCAATGGCTGCAGAGTTCACTTCCACCTCTGGAGGTTCCACCACCTCTCCGTCACTCTAGGAGGAGTTACTGCCTTCCTAGCAGCCTTTTCCTGCTGGCAAGTGAAGAAATCACCATCCCCTCAAAACCCATCATGACCACCCAATCAACAGGCTCATCGAGGACATAATTAAAGAGGTCCTTACGAGCCGCCTCATTGAGCTCCAAACCTTCTGCCGTGCTGCTGGACCTCAGAGCGAACTCTCTGATCTCTGTCCTGTGTTGACGGAGAGAGACCAGTGTCTTGAATCTGAGCATGTGCTCAAATCGAGGACAGGTGACTGTCTGAATCCTTCCTCCACTGAGTCCTCATAATGGCTGGATCGTTATGTCAGGGCTGGTGTGGTTGAAAAGGAGCAATGATTCAATAGCAGGAGGAAATGGTATTTATTAAATAAAAGGAATGTCTTCACACCGTAAATAGTCCAACCGTGGAGGGAGGGGTGGAGGGGGGTCTGGAGGAGTCTGTGGAGCAAGAAAAGAACAAAAGAGTGTGGAGAACATAATACAGTCCATGCATGGAGGAATGGAAGGTGGGGGGAGCCAGCGAGGAGCCAGGAGCAAGAGGAGCCAAATGTTAAACAAGAGGCCAGCCAAGACAAGGCCCCAGGGCAGAGTCAAAGGCGGGAAGAGCCATCTTGGAGGTGACGAACATCCGAGGTGGAACGGGTGAACCAGAAGACAGAAGCGGAGGGACCAAGGATGAAGGCGATGCTGGGGGGAGGGCGGAACCGAAGGCACAGGCAGGACGATGTCTGACCAAGGCAGAGCCGGAGGGAGAGATGAAGGAGCCAGGTAGAGCTATATGGCCAATGGTTTCCGGTGGAGCAGAAGGAGGGAGGAGCCAAGGTGGACCCAATGTGTCACAGAGGCTGGAGGTGG
Source organism: Paracanthobrama guichenoti (assembly GCA_018749465.1). Lineage (NCBI taxonomy): Eukaryota > Metazoa > Chordata > Actinopteri > Cypriniformes > Gobionidae > Paracanthobrama > Paracanthobrama guichenoti. Next base: position 42,903,877 of record CM031949.1, read on the forward strand.
AGTCAGGGGATCTTCTGGGCTGGATGGAGCTGGTGACCTGAAGACACTGGGCAGGTCCATAGCATGTGGAAGATGCAGAGGGGCTGAAGGACAGCAGCAAGGGCGGGGCTGAGGAACTGGCTGTTTGAGGAGGTGGGAGAGGGAGGCTCGCATTCTGGAGATACAGGTGGTGCTGGAGAAACAGAGTTTGCAGGAGATAGAGGGGGCTCTGGAGATTCAGGGCCAGTTGTAAATGCATGTGTAACAGTATAATGGAAATCAAAAATGTAAATCCTTGTATCAGACAGCAGTCTAATATAGCTGCAAAATTATGAGATAATATTAAAAATATCTATACAGTTTTTTCCACACAGTATCAATGTCAAAGTTGTGGCCAGTGAGAACCACTAGCCACAGTGGTTGGCGAGAGAAAAAAAAGTTAATGTCAAGCCCTGCTCTCAATGTTTTTACTTGGAGAGAAATGGTATTTTTGATGGATTCAGTATCATAGTACTGAGACTGCTTTCATCAGAGTTACAAATGATTTCCTTTTACCATCTGATCATGGTTGCATCTTTCTATTAGTGTTACTGAACGTTAGTGCTGCCTTGATATTATCGACCACAACATTCTTTTGGACAGGCTTAAAAATGATGTCGGCATTAGAGGAATTGCATTGGCATGGTCCAAAATGTACTTATCTGCCCATTATTAATATGTAGCAGTAAATTAAAAGGTATCATATCGATCATAAAATCAGTATAGAGTATCACAAGACTCAGTACTAGGACCGTTGCTTATCACCCTGTACATGTTACCCTTGGAAGTACGGGAGAATTAGGAAACATGTGGTTAGTTTTCACAGTTACACTGATGATATACTTGGCTCTATATAAGGCCCAACAAAGCATACCAATTCACAAAACTAACAGAATGCATAGTTGATATAAAAAATTGGATGACTAATAATTAATATTAGTACTAGTACATTCAGAGAAAAAAGTAAAAAATCAAACCCTCTGCATTTAATAACCTAGAATACGGTTTACAGGTCTGTACACTGTCTGTACACACTCAGCCGACAGTCGGCCGTCGTGCAACATCAGGCCGTTTTTGAGTGTTGGTTGGTTTACTTTTTCGGTGTGTTCTGCACTGTTGGTTCTAGTCGGACGGCATCAGTTTCTTAGGCAGATTCAATATGTTGGGCCGTCTGTGAGAGAGAAAACTCTGATTGGCTATTCAGTTTAGCGAACTAGTCAGTGCATGAGAATAAAAGCAAAAGTGATGAAAGCGAGCAGGGGCGGACTGGGGCAAAAAAGTGGCCCTGGACTTTCTGGCACAAAGTGGCCCATCACACCTGGTCTGCAACACACCTCACCATAAACCTACTAGCTCATTATGCACAGAGCAATTTTAAACACCACTTACTAACATATAGATGCTATTTATACAGAAATATAAATATATATATATATATATATATATATATTTTTTTTTTTATTGAAATGCTTATCATAATGAATGACTGGCATACTTCTTTAGGTTATAATTTGTCTTTCCTGGTGCACATGGCAAATTGTTTTTATATTATTATTATTATTATTATTATTATTATTTTAAAAATTTTGAATTCTCTTTTACATACAGTGAAGTTTAATACAATACCTACCATAAAATCAGTCTATATGCAATGCTATGATCTAGAACAGGGTTTTATGATGATTTAACTTTATGATGGAATGACCCCAAATGATGAACCTTTTATGAGGGACCCCTTCTTAAAATCCATCTATATATTTTTATGCATGAAAAAAACAAAAAACATTTAAACTCTTAGATAAATAGTTAGTGTCGCATTATAAATAGCCTACAACATATTGTTTCCGAACTTAAATTGGCTATACTTAATATTGGATGTATAAACCTGAAGAAGAACATTTTCAATTAAACATTATTTGTATAAACAACATTCACAATAAATGTATGCAGCTTATAATGCGTTAAGAATACTGCCTTACAACCCCAGTGAGCAAGATAAACGGGACTATATTGAGAAAAACTCAGTAGAAAGATACAAAACAAACGTATACAATTTTGGAAAGTATGTATACGGCAAGAACGGAGAGAAACATTTACAAATTAAACAGGTTGAATGTTCAGTAGACTATCCATTTTTGCTTTGTCTTTTTATTCCTGAAATTTTCTGGAGACCCCTTAGAACATTCAAGTCAGCTTTGATCACAGAAATAAATAAAATTTTACAATATATTCACATAGAAAACAGCAAATATTTCTTAATATTTGTATTTGTTTTACTGTATTTTTTATCAAATAAATTCAGCCTTCTTCTTTCAAAAACAATTTTTAAAAAGTCTTAATTATTTCAAACTATTATATTGACGGAAGGATAGGTTACGTAATTTTACTATAATTTATAGCAACAGGGCGGCCCACATTATCCAGCGGCCCACCAGGAAAACTGGTGTACTGATCCCTTGTAACTGATCCCTTGACTGAGCCTGGTTTCCGCCACAGCTTTTTCTCGATTTCTATCACCTGATAGAGTTTGGTTTCCATGCCACTGTCACCTTTGGCTTTGGCACCTTTGGCTTGCTTTGTTGAGCCTGGTTTCCGCCACAGCTTTTTCTCAATTTCTATCACCTGATAGAGTTTGGTTTCCATGTCACTGTCACCTTTGGCTTTGGCACCTTTGGCTTGCTTTGTTGAGCCTGGTTTCCTCCACAGCTTTTTCTCGATTTCTATCACCTGATAGAGTTTGGTTTCCATGCCACTGTCACCTTTGGCTTGCTTTGTTGACTTAATAATATTATTGATTTTACTATACTTACACTATTGGATGAGAACAAAACTTGAACTGAACTGAATAATGGCATTATTGTCTTCTGGAGAACTGCTTGTATCTAATTTAAGTAATTACACTTATAATTACACTGTTGGTCCATCCTTTACACCTAACCCTACCTTAAACCTACCCATACCACCACACCTATCCCTAACTTTACCCGTATCCCACCTCAATATCAGTGTTTTGCAATACAATATGAACACAATAAGTACATTGTACTTATTTTTTAATGTAAGTACCTAATATAAAGTGGGACCGCTATACTACTATTAGGTTTTTTTTTCTTTCAACAATGTGTTTTGCTGTGGTCGAACTGAACCCAAACCAACAGAAACCATGTTACTATATTGGATAACCATTGCTTTTCTGAAAAGTGCATTTATGCTTTGTGTTAAATCTTAAAGCTTCAGGTCAGAAGAATTTGATGTTAATTTTGAAATTACTATTATTATTTTTTACACATACATCATTGGAGTCTCTGCATGGGACCCCAAACAAAAAGCAGTAAAATCAAGCTCACTGAACTTGAGGATTAAGAGTGTTGGCTCTTGTTATAAAGTCTAATCTTGGCATCTTTACTTTACTTTGTGGCTATGTAATAATGGCTGCAGCAGTATCTAGTTGCTTCTTAGTGGTGCTTCTAATTGTACAAGCCAGTTTTCTCTGCTTAGATGACTAATACTTTATAATGCGGAAGAAATTTCCTGTGAATCTGCAGACATGACCCCTGTGGGTTAAAAGCAATGTAGATGATCTTTTGTAATAACTATGTTTCAGCAGTTTCACTCACCAATGACTCCTGTAGAAAGATGTAGAGCTCGTTGTGTCCATGTACATGAGCAAGATCCAGTGGTGTATATCCATGACTGCTGGAGACCTTTAAGGCCTGCCGGAATCCAGGACACTGCAGCAGAGCACTGGCCAGATCTCGCAATCCATGCTGGGCAGCAAAATGCAGGAGAGTAGGAATATCGTCTGAGCTACACTCTGAAAAAAAAAAAAAAAAAGAAAAAAATTCAACACAGTTTTGTCAGGTAGCCTAAAAAATGTGCTTCATGTTGTATTATTTAATTTGACTAGTTTTATTTACTCAGTCTAACTGACTATTTTAGGTTATACCAAAGAAAGTAATTTCAAGGAATACATTTCCAAGTTTTACAGTATAGATATTATTAAAGGAGCTCCATTTAAATGAGTTGACATTCATTAATCAAACACAATGGAAAAGGTTAGCTTACTTTATGGTCTTAATAATTCATCACTTCAACCTAATGAGTAAGTGTCTTAAAAACAAACAACATGCAATGTGGATGCCCTGTGTGAACATCTAAAACCAAATGGGATTAGAGAAGTTGTAGAGCAAGCTAAACAAAACAACTGCAGTAAATTGTATTACTTTTTGAGTAGATCTCTAAGATATATATATATATATATATATATATATATATATATATATATATATATATATATATATATATATATACACATATACACAAACCCGATTCCAAAAAAGTTGGGACACTGTACAAATTGTGAATAAAAACAGAATGCAATGATGTGGAAGTTTCAAATTTCAATATTTTATTCAGAATACAACATAGATGACATATCAAATGTTTAAACTGAGAAAATTTATCATTTTAAGGGAAAAATAAGTTGATTTTAAATTTCATGGCATCAACACATCTCAAAAAAGTTGGGACAAGGCCATGTTTACCACTGTGTGGCATCCCCTCTTCTTTTTATGGGCTTTTCACCATGGATTCTGCAAATGTCTAGGGACTGAGGAGACAAGTTGCTCAAGTTTAGGAATAGGAGTGTTGTCCCATTCTTGTCTAATACAGGCTTCTAGTTGCTCAACTGTCTTAGGTCTACTTTGTCACATCTTCCTCTTTATGCTGTGCCAAATGTTTTCTATGGGTGAAAGATCGGCCATTTCAGTACCCGGATCCTTCTTCTGCGCAGCCATGATATTGTAGTTGATGCAGGATGTGGTCTGGCATTGTCATGTTGGAAAATGCAAGGTCTTCCCTGAAAGAGACGATATCTGGATGGGAGTATGTTGTTCTACAGCTTGGATATATGCCTTTCATATCAATGCCATATCAATGCCTTTCAGCATTGATGGTGCCTTTCCAGATGTGTAAACTGCCCATGCCACACGCACTCATGTAACCCATACCATCAGAGATGCAGGCTTCTGAACTGAGCGCTGATAACAACTTGGGTTGTCCTTGTCCCCTTTAGTCCGGATGACATGGCTTCCCAGTTTTCCAAAAAGAACTTCAAATTTTGATTCGTCTGAACACAGAACAGTTTTCCACTTTGCCACAGTCCATTTTAAATGAGCCCTGGCCCAGAGAAAATGCCTGCACTTCTGGATCATGTTTAGATATGGCTTCTTTTTTGACCTATAGAGTTTTAGCCGGCAACAGCGAATGGCACGGTGGATTGTGTTCACCGACAATGTTTTCTGGAAGTATTCCTGAGCCCATGTTGTGATTTCCATTACAGTAGCATTCCTGTATGTGACGCAGTGCCGTCTAAGGGCCCGAAGATCACGGGCATCCAGTATGGTTTTCCGGCCTTGACCCTTACTCATAGAGATTGTTCCAGATTCTCTGAATCTTTGGATGATATTATGCACTGTAGATGATGATAACTTCAAACTCTTTGCAATTTTTCTCTGAGAAACTGCTTTCTGATATTGCTCCACTATTTTTCGCCACAGCATTGGGGGAATTGATGATCCTCTGCCCATCTTGACTTCTGAGAGACACTACCACTCTGGGAGGCTCTTTAATAAGTTGCAAATTGGTCCTCCAGCTATTCCTTATATGTACATTTAACTTTTCCAGCCTCTTATTGCTACCAACATTGAATAGAACATTGCCCAAAGATTTCACACTTCCTCTGCTGGCTTGCCTTCTTCCAATAGTGCATCCTGGTGCCATGTGTTCCCCGGGTAAGCAATGCACATGCACCTGGCCATCCATGTGATGTAAAAGAAAATTCCTTCTTTCATTGCTCCGTGGTCCGGTTCTGATGCTCACATGTCCACTGTTGGTGCTTTTGACGATGGACAGGGGTCAGCATGGGCACCCTGACTGGTCTGCAGCTATGCAGCCCCATAATCCTAATAAGGTTGCAGATTAAGTTATTTATTTCTTAGATACTTAGCTTTACTTATTGAGTTTAGCTTTTATTGTGCTTTTTATTGCTGACAATATTTTGTGCACACAATAGCATTGCCAATTGCTCTGTGTTAAACTGCAGTGGATCTGGGTCATGCTGTATTTATTTGGGCAGGGAGGCACATGTCGAAGGAACAAGTGCACAGTAATGCACTTCTGTGGGCTGAGGCGGCTTCCCTCCATCATTTATTCATGTCTATAACAGACTGTAAAATAGAGTGTAAAATAGAGTGCTGGTAGCGTTAGCCTTTTTTGCTGATCTAGAAATGGCTATCTGCAAGCAGTGGGTGAGACATAAAATGGGTTAAAAGAACTAAACAAAACTAGAGAAGCCCTTACCCCCAGCAGGAGACTGATCACACTGCAGGCCTTGGAAACCTCCTGTTGGTATTTTCTGCATCAGACAAGAAGCTAGAGTTTGATCCAGTTTCTCCAAGGAAGACACCTGAAAGGCCTTAATATAAACATAAGAAACATTATAAACCTTAACAAAAAGAGTGGCACTAGCCTAAGTGCAAATATAATTCCAAAACACTCATATTTTCAATATTTCTTAGATATTAAACTGTTTTCTAAAAAATATAAATGTAATAAGCATTAGAGCTGCCATTTAGCACTTTATAATTTGTACAATATATATGTGGTCATGGGGCACAATAAACCATTTGACTATAAAATTGTACATAGGCTTGCCAGCAACAGTAAACGTTTCCTTTAATTTGTTGTGGAAAACCCCTCATTGACAAATGACTGCATATTGTAGCAACATTAAAGCCTGTGGATGGCAATCAAGCTGAAAGTTCGGCAGCTTTATGAATTATTTGCAACCTTTGCTTAACTACGGTTATATCTAAATCATTCACATCTGTCCCATCTGTGAGACCCTAGTAAATGCTGATTCACTTAATGTAAATATGTATATAATGTAAATAATGTAATGTACATTAATACTGCACATATGTTCATAATCTGTAAATATATTTTGGTAACACTTCAGAATAATGGTCCACCATTAATAAGTAACTATGCAGGAAGTAATGCAGGACTAATGAGTACATTAACACTTCAGCTTCTACTATTAACTACTTTGTAATATGGAAACAAGCTTAACTAATCAGTAAGTAATATCGAATTCAGGACTAAGCTAGTTCCTTATTAGGTAATCAATAATTACTAAATGAGATTGGCATCATTAACAACTAATCGGTAACAATGACAAATTATAAAGAATTACTAAATAATTACTAATCACAACATTAATGTCTCTGAGATGTGAGCAATTGTATTTATTCATTTATTTTTACTCTCAACCATAAAATGCATCCCTAATTACTCAAGTGTTCCCATTCAGTCAGTCACTCTCAACGCCACGTCAGAGTAAGACGCAAGCAAGAGCCAATCTACTTGAGCGTAACTAAAATGAGCCAATGCACATTGGCATGCAATGATTGCACCAGGTGCTCATGCCACGCCGTGTGGGTATAAATGAGACACAGGTGATTGCGTCAAATCAGCATTTTGCTTCGGAGCCGAGTGGTAGATGGTAACGCCAGATATCACTCCTTATTTCGCAGTCCTGACTGAAGACGGAAGCCGCCTTTCGGAAGCGATCTCTTCAGTTGGTGTTGGTGTGACGGCACAGCAGTGGGTCGTGTGGTTTTTCGATCATCTCTCTTTGTTGTTTGTCAGAACAATCACAAGGGCTGTTCTCACAGCTGGTTCAGTGTGCTAGGTGGAAAGCACTGAAAAGCCTTTCCTACGGCTGGTAAGAGAGCGCCTTCGTGTGAAAGAGCACGCACGTCAGGCTGCACTATCCCCTGACTGTGTCGCTGCGACCCCTCCCCCTGCGTGCTTCAGCATCATGGAGAGTGTCCTTCTGAAAGAGCTTACAAAGATAGAGCTTGCGTCTTTTTCAAGATGACATTCTATCTGTGTGTTTCTGGATGCGGTGGTTACCTGTCACCGAGGGATGGTCACCAGCGCTGTATCTCATGTTTGGGCGTTCAGCACAATGAGGCAGTGCTGGTGGATGACTCATGTTCTCACTGCAGGAACATGACCATCTCGGAGTTGCGATCAAGGCTCCGTCTCGCAAGGGGTGGAGCCCCCGTGCTTCTGCCTCGATCTAACTCTCCACAGAGAGTTACTTCAGGCAGTAGCTTACTTCAGGAACCATCATCCCTCTCCCACTCCGCAGCCAGTAGAGCTGTCGTTGGAATGCGGTGGGTCATCCACGAGGTGTGCACCATCTGTATCCTTCGGGGCTCCTCTCGAGGACCAGATGTCCATCGCTGCATCGGAGGGAGGGTCAGAACTCTCTGGAGATGACTTGTCGTCTCAGAAGGGCTCCTCCGGGAAGACCCACTGTGCCCGATACTGATCCGGAGATGGTGGCCATGCTTTCCCGGTCCGCCGAGAGAGTCGGGCTCGTGTGGAACCCTCCACCGTGTCCCGAACCCTCAAGGCTGGATGATTGGTTTCTCGGGGTGGCTCGTGCTGGTTCTCAGCGCCCTACCCCGGTTCCTTTTTTCCTGGAGGTGCACGAGGAGCTCACTAGGTCATGGACAGCACCTTTTACTGCCCAAAACCAGCCCAGTGGATCCTCCTTCACCACCCTCGATGGCGGACCTGCAAAGGGATACACACAGGTTCCTCCCGTGGAACGGGCCGTTGCTATACAACTGTGCTCTAACCCCACATCCAGGGGGAATCCGTGTCTTCCCTCCAAGGCTTGTAGGTACTCATCCGATCTGACCGGGAAGGCCTACCAGGCTTGTGGAGAGGCAGGTTCCACCTTACACGCTATGGCGTTGTTGCAGGTCCATCAGGCCCAGGCACTGAAGGCCTTGCACGAGGGTGGTCACGATCCCGCAGTTCTCCAGGAACTGAGAACCGCAACGAACCTCGCACTGTGCGACGAAGGTTACAGCGCGAGCCATGTCCGCGATGTCCACTATGGTGGTCCAGGAACGCCATCTCTGGCTGTGTCTGGCAGACATGAGGGAGGCCGACAAGATCAGGTTCCTTAACTCCCCCGTCTCCCAGACCGGCCTCTTCGGCGACGCGGTCCAGAACTTCGCCCAGCAGTTCTCGGCCGCACAGAAGCAGACTGAGGCGATCAGTCACATCCTGCCACGGTGGTCAGCTGCTGTCTCCACCCCGCCGAGAGCGCCTCAGCCTGCTCTTTGCCGAGGGTGGCCGCCTGCGTTTGCCTCCACTCCCGTGCCGCAGCAGCAGCCTCCACCCAAGCGACGTCGTGGAGCCGGGTGCAAGCAGGCCACCCCACCCGCCAAGGTGCCTGTCAAGAGGGGTGGCAAGGCCAAGGGCAAGCGGCCCTGAGACAGGCGACCTGGAGATGAGGACTGCTCTTCTGGAGATGGTGACCGCACCGCTCCATCACCCAGAGGAGGGCCGGGAGGAGAATCTTGTGTTCCATTTTGTTTCTGTTTCTGTACCGAAATTCAATAAAAGAGCAGTTTCTTCCATCTCTGGGTCCTCAGGGGCTCGGAGAGTTGTGGCCGGTCAAACGCCGGACCACACTCATCCTCCCCCTTCGCCAGCGGGCAGCAGTGGACAACCTCCTCAAGTTCCTGCTGCCCACCTGTGGAATCAGGTAAGTGTTGCACGGCACACTCACACCTTGCTGCGGGCCGCCTCCACGAGACAGCTCCCAGCCCGGTACCTGCATTCCACCTCGTTGCCCCACGGTGGGTACGCCGGTGGTCCCTATGGTTGTACGGTCTCCCGCTTGTACGGTCTCTGGGAGCCTGGCTAGCGCTCCCCGGTCCGTCTCGCTGGCTGATTCGGACCATCAGGCCTGGCTACACGATTCAGTTGGCCAGGTTCAAGGGCGTCCGCTTCACTTCAGTGAATGCCGCAGATGCCCATGTCCTGCGTGCGGAGATCGCTGTCCTGCTGGCAAAGGACGCGATAGAGCCTGTCCCTCCAGCCGATATGAAGACCGGCTTCTACAGCCCGTACTTCATTGTACCCAAGAAGACTGGTGGGTTACGGCCAATCTTGGACCTGCGAGTCCTGAATCGGAGCCATCACAAGCTACCATTCAAGATGCTCACACAGAAACACATTTTCGAATGCATCCGTCCCCAAGATTGGTTTGCAGCGATCAACCTGAAGGACGCATACTTTCATGTCTCGATCCTTTTCCTATTTAGCGCCTAAACTCTGGAACAGTCTTCCTAGCATTGTTCGGGAAGCAGACACACTCTGTCAGTTTAAATCTAGACTAAAAACACATCTCTTTACTATGGCTAACACATAAAACATTATCAATTTCTATTATTCAAATCAGTAAATGATTGTTAGGCTGCATTAACTAGGTCAGCCGGAACCGGGAACACTTCCCATAACACCTGATGTACTCATTACATCATAAGAAGAATGGCATCTACGCTAATGTTAGTCTCTCTGTTTATCCCGAGGTTTACTGCAGTCAGCCAGATCCGAGCCGTATCCAGATCAGATGGTGGACCAGCGCCTGGACATGACCAACACATCCCTGAAATGTCTGCAGAGAGCATGTCAAATAAACTCCCCCCGTAAATGCCGCATCGCCACGACATCCTCATTAAACCCGTCTTCGGCGTGACGACTCCAATCTTTCGAATAATCTTACGAATATCTATTTACCTAATATGAATTCAAGATTCAAGATTCAAGATTCAAGAGTTTTATTTGTCACATACACAGTTATATACAGAATATACAACCGGCAGTGAAATGTAAACAGGTCCGCTCCATGGACAGTGCAAATTCACAGTTAAAAACACAAGGAAGAAATTATAATAGAAATAGGATATAAAAAAAAGTACTATCTATATATATATATATATATATATATATAATGTCTATATCTGTAGAATTATAAATAATCAAGTCAAGAGAAAAAAAAAAGGTAACAAATAAGGATAAAGTGGAATAAAATAATTGAAGTAGACTGTGCAGTGAGTAAACTGTAGACTTATAAATATGTGGTTAACAAATGTATAAGAGTATAATGTGCAAACAGGTTTATGACAGGTTGTTACACAGTAACAACGAGAACAGAAAGTGCAGTGCAATGTCAGTGTATCGATGTTTATCCTGACGTGAAGTCACGTGATGTTAAGTTCAGGAGTCTGATGGCCTGGGGAAGAAGCTCCTCCTGAGTCTCTCAGTTTTGGCCATCAGGTTTTGGAAGCGCTTACCAGATGGTAGCAGCGTGAAATGAGGGTTTGCAGGGTGATTAGAGTCCTTGATGATCTTGGTAGCTCTACCTTTGCAGCGTTTGGTGTAGACGTCCTGCAGAGACGGGAGAGCTGACCCTGAGATACGCCGGATAAGCGCACTACTCTTTGCAGGGCTTTGCGGTCATGACTGGTGCTGTTCCCATACCACGCTGTGATGCACTGAGTTAAAACACTTTCTATCGCCCCTAAATAGAAAGTTTTCAGGATAGCTGGTGAAACCCTGAATTTCCTCAGCTGGCGCAGGTGGTACAGTCTTTGCCTGGCTTTTTTCACCTGTGTCTGAATGTGAGCAGTCCAGGTCAGGTCCTCGGAGATGTTTACTCCCAGGTACTTGAAGCTGCTCACTCTCTCTACTGGTGACCCGCTGATCATGAGGGGGGGAGTATGTCCGTTGCTGTCTCTTCCTGAAGTCCACAATCATTTCTTTGGTCTTGCCAACATTCAGAGAGAGACAGTTGTCCTGGCACCATGATGTTAGATGCTCCACCTCGTCCAAGTATGCCGTCTCATTGTTGTTGGAAATGAGGCCCAGGACAACAGTATCATCAGCAAATTTGATGATAGAGGTGGAGCTGTGTGTGGACAAACAGTCATGCGTGTAGAGAGAGTAGAGCAGGGGCTCAGGACACAGCCCTGTGGAGCTCCCACACTCAGGGTGATGGAGGTGGAGGTGGACTGGCCTATTCTCACCACCTGAGGCCTGCCAGTGAGGAAGTCCTCAATCCAGTGGCAGAGAGAAGGATTCAGGCCGAGATCCAGGAGTTTGGAGGTTAGCTTGGTGGGAACTATGGTGTTAAAGGCTGAGCTATAGTCAATAAATAGCAGTCTTACGTAGTTCCCACTTTTGCTGTCGATGTGAGTGAGGGAGGAGTGGAGGACATGAGAGATGGCATCTTCAGTCGATCTATTGGGACGATAGGCAAACTGAAGAGGGTCCAAAGTGTCAGGAATGAAGGCGCAAATGGTGTTTTTAATGAGTCTCTCAAAGACCTTCATGACTATAGACGTGAGAGCCACTGGACGATAGTCATTTAGGCAAGAGGGTTTACTGTTCTTAGGGACAGGGATGATGGTGGATTTTTTGAAGGAGGTGGGGACCACAGATGTAGCGAGGGACTCATTAAAGATAGATGTAAACAACCCGGCGAGCTGATCAGCACAGGACCGCAGAACACGACCTGAAATACCATCCGGCCCGGCAGCTTTCCTGACGTCCCACACGCTTGAGTGCTCTCCGAACTTCATCCTCCGAGACAGAGATCACGTGATTGTTGCTGCTCTGAGTAATTTCTCTAACGCGCCACTTGGCGGAGTCGCGTTGCGCGCGTTACAGTCAAAGCGAGCATAGAAAGAGTTTAACTCGTTCACGAGCAACGGATCAACGCTTGCCTCTGCAGAGGATTTAGATCCAAAGGAGCAGATGGACCTCAGACCTTGCCACATGCGCCGCGAGTCGTTGAGTTGGAAATGAGACTCCACTCGGTCTTTATAACGGAGTTTTGCGGCTTTAACTGCTCGTCTGAGAGCATAGCAGGACGATCTGTATTCATTCATATTCCCTGAATGGAGACCGGCGTTGTAAGCAGCAGTGCGTGCGTTCACTGCGCCGCTGGATTGAATTGTCCACCCACGGTTTCTGATTTGAGAAGGACGTTATTGTTATTGTTTGCGTGGCTTGCTCTGTAAGCGTGTTGATGAAGCAAAGCGCCACGTCTGTGAACTCGCTTACGTCGGCTGAACTCGCTCGGAACATGTCCCAGTCTACATCCTCCAGAGCTGCCTGAAGCGCGGTCTCTGAGTGGGGTGACCAGCGCTTAACTTCCCGCCTCACCGGGGGTTCCTGGAGGAGCTTTTGTTTGTATTCGGGAGTGAGGAAAATGGCGGCATGATCCGATTTGCCAAACGCTGGAAGTGACCGCGCTTTATAGGCGTTCTTAAACGGAGAGTAGCAGTGATCCAGTGTGTTTGCTCCTCGTGTGGGGCAGGAGACGTGCTGATGAAAGTTTGGCAGGACTTTCTTTAGGTTTGCTTTGTTAAAATCGCCCGCGACAATGAATGCCGCGTCGGGATGTTGGTTTATGACGCCGCTGGCAACATCATGAAGGCCAGATAAAGCCAGCGCTGTGTCTGCCTGCGGTGGAATGTAAACGGCGGTCGCGACAACCGCAGAAAACTCCCTCGGCAGATAGAATGGGCGGCAAATGATTATTAAATGTTCCAGATGAGGCGAGCAGGACCGCGAGAGAATGGTGATGTTCCTGGGATCGCACCATTTCTTGTTGATCATGAAACACACTCCACCGCCTTTGGATTTACCGGCCTCGGCTGTTCTGTCCATCCGAAAAACAGAGAAGTTCTCCGACGGCGTCACAGCTGTGTCCGGGACCGCGGGCATGAGCCATGTTTCGGACAAACAATAGATGTTACAGTCTCTCATGTCCCGTTGAAAACTTATCCTGGCTCTAAGATCGTCCATCTTATTCTCCAAGGATTGAACATTTGCTAGAAGAATGCTCGGGAGAGGAGGTCTGAATGCCCTTTTCCTCAGTCTGTTACGGATACCAGCACGTTTCCCACGGTGTTTCTTTGTTCTACGCCGCTGGCTCTGTCCATTGTTCAACTCGGCGTTGCGAAGAATCTCAGATGGCCACAGAGGATCGGCGAAAGTGTCCTGAAACAGTCCAGTGTAGAGGTAATCAATGTCCAAAAGAGTTTTGCTGTCGTAGTAGATCAATGCAGATGATAAGTTTGTAAAAACTGAGAGTAAAAGAAAGTAAAATAGTAAATAAAAGCACAGTCTTCGCGGAGCGACCTGAACGGCGACCAAACACAGCGGCGCCATTTGCCATTTTGCCTTAAGACCTGAAGAATTAAGAATTAAGACCTGCTATGTTGTCAGAATTATAATCACACACTGTTTGTTCGTCGGCCAGAGGAGAACTGGCACCCCGACTGAGCCTGGTTTCTCCCAAGGTTTTTTTTCTCCATTCTGACCCTGAAGGAGTTTTGGTTCCTTGCCACCGTTGCCTCTGGCTTTTGGCTTGCTCAGTTGGGGACACCTACATTTCTTCTATATTACCGATCTGCCCGCATTGACACTATATGATACTTGAAATTAGCTGGATAACATCACCGTTTCACCAGAACGGCTGTACAAATTCTGTTGCATTATTTTCCTGTTAACAATGTGAAGCTGCTTTGAAACAATTGGACTTGTTAAAAGCGCTATATAAATAAAGATGATTTGATTTGGGCCCTGGACGGGACACGGAGGTTCTAGGTGACTTACCCCAAGAGGTAGTTAACACAATCACTTCGGCACAAGCACCGTCTACAAGACAGGCTTACACCTTGAAGTGGAACCTGTTCGTCGAGTGGTGTTCTTCTTGGCGAGAAGACCCCCGAAGATGTTTGATCGCGTCTGTGCTTTCCTTCCTGCAACAAGGGTTGGAGCGCAGGCTGTCGCCCTCCACCCTCAAGGTCTATGTTGCTGCAATATCCGCCTATCACGACCACATTGGTTAATGAAAGATAAACACGTTTTCCACCATGTACTACAAATGATAAATTTTAAACCTGTGTGCTGTTAACTGACCTGCCTATACATAGGCTAGATTTTACAATATAATCAGCCACCATGGATTCCAAAAGAAAACCGTATTGGCAGGAAGAAGAAGCGCTACTGCTTGCTGAATTAGTCAGCATTAACCAGCGCTGAAGAAGATGATGCATGCTCTGTCCAAACGATACTGTTTGATTAACTGCTCGTTGTCAAACATTTCAAAAATATTATTCCTCTCCTGAAAGATTTGGACGCGTCTCTGTCTCCTCAGTGCCATCACAAGCCCCTACTGACAACTCCTAACCACTTGAGAGACCTTTCGAGCTGTATTAAATAACTGGGAGAGTAAGAGTGATTCTTAGCTTTAATAAATTTGATAACTTGCTTTTATACTTAAGTTTGAAAGTAGGAGTACATTTCATGAATTTCCAGCACTTAAGACTAAAATGACACTTTGAGAAGCTTGATAAATACTGGCCCAGATCACTAGTAGTTCTTGAAGATTGTCTTTTTACTCAGAACACGGTCATAAAATGCATCATTAATTACTCACTCTTCAGGGACTACTAGTGATCTGGAACATTATTTTAAAGCGAAAAAGAGCCACTAGGTAACATTTGAGTAAAAAGTGATGCATTTTATGACTATATTCAGAGTAAAAATTATGACTGATTACATCTCAGACACACAATAATGTTCTTTATAAGTTGTCAGTTAGTTAATAGTTATTAATGAGGCTAATCTAAATAAAGTAATTATTGATTACCTAATAAGGAACTATGCCTAAATTTTATATTACTTACTGATTAGTAAAGCTTGTTTCTATATTAGTTAATAGTAGTAGCTGAAGTGTTAATGTAGTACTACTTATTAGTCCCACATTACTTCCTGTATAGTTACTTATTAATGATGGACCATTATTCTAAAGTGTTACCTATGTTTTTAAGGCTAAGCCTAAATGTGTCACATTTGAGTAAAAAGTGATGCATTTTATGACTATATTCAGAGTAAAAATGATGACTGATTACATCTCAGACACACGATAATGTTCTTTATAAGTTGTCAGTTAGTTAATAGTTATTAATGAGGCTAATCTAAATAAAGTAATTATTGATTACCTAATAAGGAACTATCGCCTAAATTTTATATTACTTACTGATTAGTAAAGCTTGTTTCTATATTAGTTAATAGTAGTAGCTGAAGTGTTAATGTAGTACTACTTATTAGTCCCACATTACTTCCTTTATAGTTACTTATTAATGATGGACCATTATTCTAAAGTGTTACCTATGTTTTTAAGGCTAAGCCTAAATGGCTATATATATATATATATATATATATATATATATATATATATATATATATATATATATATATATATATATATATATATATATATATATATATATATATATATATATGCACTGGAAGCTTCAATACCTTGTGTTTGCAAGCACACTGGGCAATGAAGCTCTTTCTGATTCTGATTCTAATTCTAATGGCAGAACATATTATGAATTAATTTGTTAAAAGCCCAAGGTATACTTCTGCCATTTGTGTTCCGTGACAGTCCGCGTGACATAATTTTAATCATTTGGAGGGTCCACGGATGCCCGTGTGCAGCCTGTCCAATTTTTGTGTCCGCACATACACAAAATGCACAACAATATATGTGCAAGGTGAATGCTGAGACAGAAGATTCCAGTAGCAAAAAGCAATTGTGATGTATTGTGCAGTATTCAAAGAAGAATGATACTGTTCTAAGAACAGTAAACAGAGCAGCATATCCTTCTCCATCCTTTCTGTTTGATATCCAGCCCTTTGAAAATAATGACATGCACTCTTTGTCGGACTGCCTTGCAGAGGGTAGATGTTGGCTGGCTGTTTTTCTTATAAGCTGAATGATTCTAAAGCCAAATTTGTAGTCTTTGGACCACCAGCATCTATTGAACAGATAAACAACAATCTGGGTCCTTTATTTGTGAATTTTCATGTTAATGCTAGAAATTTGGGAATGATTTTTGATAATGGCCTAAAACTTGATAAACAAATCAATTCAATGGTGAAGAGTGGCTATCATCTCAGATCCATTGCAAAATTGAAAGCGTTTTTATCAATAAAGGATTTGGAGACGGTGATTTATTGTGGGTTTTTTTTCCTCTAGGCTAGATTACTGTAACTTACTGTATCTTGGTGTGGCTTAGTCCTCCTTATCCCACCTTCAAATGGTACAAAACGCTGCTGCCAGGGATTAGAAAAAGGGTTTCTCCTGTTCTAGCTTCAGCCTGGATGCTGGTTAAATATTGTGTTAAATTTAAGGTTTTATTATATGTGTATAAGGGGTTAAATGGCCAGGCCCCACAATATATTACAATCTCCTTCACCATCAGAAATGTCCAGGGCCTTAAGATCTTCAAATAGGTTGAAAAAGTTGATCGTCCCTTATTTGTTTGTGCTCCACACCTGTGGAATGATGTAGGTTGTCTTCTGATGTTGAAAGTTTTAAAACCTCGCTGAAGACATTTTGTCTTTCTTTAGCATTTGGATCAGTGAAGTTTAATTAATTTAAGTGTTTTCTTGTCAGTATGTTATGTATTTTATTGTTTTATTCTGTAATATTGTACAGCACTTTGGTCAGCACTGCCTTTATTTAAAATGTGCTTTAGAAATAATTGTGCCTTTGCTTGCCTTGGTTCGGTTCTTGTTCTAAAATTTGCATGCAGTGGCATTCATGATTGAGCCACTACTTTTCTTTTTCTATCCTTCCAAGCGAATGTACTGTAACTGACATGACTCAGTGCTGCCCTCTGACATCTGGTAGAGTATAAAAAAAGCAATTACACGTACACGTGTCAAACTCATCCAAGTTGAGTATACTTTTAAATCTGTGCAGACATGACTGTGCACAAGACAGAGCAGAACACGAAAAAGAAAGTATACCCAGGCCTTAAGCGCGTGGGTTAAAACTTAATAACAGATTCAAAGCCTATTTACAACAAGACACAACAGACATGTGGTTACCTGGCACATAAACTTCACAGGATCTGCAGCCTGCTGCAGGGATTGGGCAATATCTCCCATGATGGTGTAGTATTGTAAGCAGGCATTGCCTTTAAACAAGCCTTTACTGTAAAGTGTCACAATCACCTCTCCAGCAGTAAAATCTGAAAAACAAAGATTATATTACCACCAAAGAATAATACGTGTCCAGTCCTACTCCTGGAGGGCTATAGTCGTTTCTTAAATGAAAGTTCACCAAAACATGAAAAATAATTTACTCACCACCGTCATGTTGTTAACATATTGGTTATTCTTTTCAGTGCAATTACAAAGAGTAGGGACTGGCTTCAGATTTGTGCCGTGTGAGTCATATGACAGTTCTATTTGAAATCTTTAAAGTTTTATTTCCAGGGTCATTCTATAATTGCAGGTACATCTCATGTCTGTGATTTTTTTTGTTTTGTTTTTTTGTGGGGTTTTTTCTTCATAGAACTCTGGTATTCAACGGTCCAGTTTTGTAAAGTTGCTCATTCTAATCTGTATTTAAGCATGAAAACGATCTCAAACATAAATTAATTTCATAGTTTTACCTTCAGTTAGATTAGATAATCAAGACATTAGGTTGTGTTCTTCAAAAACAATAAGTTTTTATTGTGATATACCTTATTTTAACCAAAGAAAATCCATTGTCAACTAAGTTACCCACTAGGAAAACCCCTCAAAAGAAATGGATTGTCTCAGTCTCACATAATTTGCATAGTGTGATGTCATTTCTTCTTGAGGAAAATCGAGCGCAGCTGGAAGAAAACAAAACTAGAGGTTTTTCGTAATTCATGGAAAGAGAGCATGATCGCATACAGAAAGGCCGTAAAAACTGCTAGATCTGCTTATTTCTCGACTCTCTTAGAAGAAAACAAACACAACCCTAGATATTTATTTGATACAGTGGCTAAGTTAACCAAAAATAAAGCTTCTACTTCTGATGGTTGTAAACAGCACAGCAGTAATGACTTTATGAACTTCTTTACGTGTAAGATCAATAATATTAAGAAGAAAATTATAACCATGCAACTGTCTACTACAGTATCACATCAGACAGAGCATTGTTGTGTCACTGAGAAAAAATTACATTCATTCACTGATATAGGAGAGGAAGAATTGGCTAAACTCGTTAAATCATCTAAATCAACAACATGTATGCTCGACCCTATACAGACTAGGCTATTAAAAGGGATGCTACCAGAGGTCATAGATCCTCTTCTTAATATCATTAACTCATCTTTGTCATTAGGATATGTACCAAAACTTTTAAGTTGGCTATTATCAAACCACTTATTAAAAAAACCTCAACTTGATCCTACAGAATTAGTCAATTACAGGCCGATCTCAAATCTACCCTTTCTGTCAAAAATACTGGAAAAGGCAGTGTCTTCACAATTATGTTCCTTTTTAGAAAGAAATGGTATCTGTGAGGATTTCCAGTCAGGATTTAGACCGTATCATAGTACTGAGACTGCTCTCATTAGAGTTACAAATGATTTACTCTTATCATCTGATCGTGGTTGTATCTCTCGATTAGTGTTACTCGGTCTTAACGCTGCATTCGATACTATCGACCACAACATTCTTTTGAATAGACTCGAAAATTATGTTAGCATTAGTGGAATTGCATTGGCATGGTTTAAATCATACTTATCTGACTGTTATCAGTTTGTAGCAGTAAATGAAGAGATGTCACACCGATCACAAGTTCAGTATGGAGTACCGCAGGGCTCAGTGCTAGGACCGTTGCTCTTCACCCTGTACATGCTACCACTGGGAGATATCATTAGGAAGCATGGCATTAGTTTCCACTGTTATGCTGACGATACTCGGCTCTATATTTCTTCATGCCCTGACAAAACTTATCAATTCACAAGATTAACGGAATGCATAGCTGATATAAAACATTGGATGTCTAGTAATTTCCTGCAACTTAATTCAGAAAAAAAAGAATTTTTAATTATTGGACAAAAAAAACTCTGCAAGTAGTAACCTAGAATACTGTCTAACACTTGATGGCTGCTCTGTCAAGTCCTCGTCGTCAGTTAGGAACCTGGGTGTGCTCTTTGATACCAATCTTTCATTTGAAAGCCACGTTTGTAACATCTGTAAAACTGCATTCTACCATCTTAAAAATATATCTAAATTACGGCACATCCTTTCAATGCAAAATGCTGAACAGTTAATTCATGCGTTCATGACCTCAAGGCTAGATTATTGTAATGCTTTACTGGGTGGTTGCCCTGCTCGCTTAATAAACAAACTCCAGCTGGTCCAAAACACAGCAGCTCGAGCTCTTACTAGAACCAGGAAGTATGACCATATTAGCCCGGTTCTGTCAACACTGCACTGGCTCCCTATTAAACATTGTATACATTTTAAAATCTTGCTTATTACTTACAAAGCACTAAATGGTTTAGCTCCCCAGTACTTGAGCAAACTCTTAACGCATTATACGCCATCATGTCTATTGCGGTCTCAAAACTCTGGCCAGTTGATAATACCTAGAATATCAAAATCAACTGCAGGCGGTCGATCCTTTTCCTATTTAGCGCCTAAACTCTGGAACAGTCTTCCTAGCATTGTTCGGGAAGCAGACACACTCTGTCAGTTTAAATCTAGACTAAAAACGCATCTTTTTACTATGGCTTACACATAAAACATTATCAATTTCTATTATTCAAATCAGTAAATGATTGTTAGGCTGCATTAACTAGGTCAGCCAGAACCGGGAACACTTCCCATAACACCTGATGTACTCGTTACATCATAAGAAGAATGGTATCTACGCTAATGTTAGTCTCTCTGTTTATCCCGAGGTTTACTGCAGTCAGCCGGATCCGGGCCATATCCAGATCAGATGGTGGACCTGCGCCTGGACATGACCAATGCATCCCTGAAATATCTGCAGAGAGCGTGTCCAATAAACTCCCCCCGTAAATGCTGCATCGACACGAGATCCTCATTAAACCCGTCTTCGGCGTGACGACTCCAATCTTTTGAATAATCTTACGAATATCTATTTACCTAATATGAATTAAGACCTGCAATGTTGCCAGAATTATAATCATACACTGTTTGATCGTCGGCTAGAGGAGAACAGGCACCCCGACTGAGCCTGGTTTCTCCCAAGGTTTTTTTTCTCCATTCTGACCCTGAAGGAGTTTTGGTTCCTTGCCACCGTTGCCTTTGGCTTTTGGCTTGCTCAATTGGGGACACCTAAATTTCATCACAGCGTGGTATGGGAACAGCACCAGTCATGACCGCAAAGCCCTGCAAAGAGTTGTGCGCTTATCCGAGCGTATCTCAGGGTCAGCTCTCCCGTCTCTGCAGGACGTCTACACCAAACGCTGCAAAGGTAGAGCTATTAAGATCATCAAGGACTCTAATCACCCTGCAAACCCTCATTTCACGCTGCTGCCATCTGGTAAGCGCTTCCGAAGCCTGATGGCCAAAACTGAGAGACTCAGGAGGAGATAGACTGTAACTATAGATAGATAGTACTTTTTTATCCTATTTCTATTTAATTTCTTCCTTGTGTTTTAACTGTGAATTTGCACTGTCCATGGAGCGGACCTGTTTACATTTCACTGCCGGTTGTATATTCTGTATATAACTGTGTATGTGACAAATAAAACTCTTGAATCTTGAATCTATATTACCGATCTTCCCGCATTGACACTATATGATACTTGAAATTCTGTTGCATTATTTTCCCTGTTAACAATGTGAAGCTGCTTTGAAACAATTGGACTTGTTAAAAGCGCTATATAAATAAAGGTGATTTGATTTGAAGCACATGGATGAGAGACTAAAAGTTGGGGCCTCTCTTTTTTCCATAATATTAGTTAAAAAAGCAAACCTGTGTCATGGGTGGATTAATTGACCGTCCACAGTGTTACATAAGTATTATTGCTGCAAATTTTAACAACAAAATTTTACAAAAACTTTATGAAAATGTATTTCTAAATATACCATCTGATCAGTGGTTCTAGGGTTCCATGTTGAGTATAGGCCCAAAAAGCTAAAAAATGTCAACTAAGTTACCTGTCAACTGTGTTACCCAGTGAAGGTAACATAGTGGACAGTGGCAACTGTTACGTGTGGTGAAACTCAAGGACCAAGGCGAGAGGATCCAAATGCAGATGAGTTTTAATAATAGAATTAACAGGAACCAAAACAACAGAAACCAGACCTAGAACATGAGCAAACACTGTGGTATGTATACACAAGTCAGGGGCAATCCACCAGATAATCCTGAGTTTGGCTAATAGAATAAGTACTTGATTTTAAGGGGTTTATGTAAGGTCCTGTTTGTGTTTTGGGGAAAAAGAAAATCAACTTCCAAATGTACCCCTAATTATAGAATGACCCTCCAATTCATTGTAATTGAACGTAAAAGAAAGAGAAGTCATACAGGTTTGGAATGACATTAGGGTGAGCAAATACTAACAGTTTTCATTTTGTGGCATCCATACCTTTAAAATGCCAAGTCAAGTCAAATTTATTTGTAGTGCTTTTCATTTGTAGTGCTTTTTGTAGTGCAGCTCAGGAGGAGCTTCTTCCCCCAGGCCATCAGACTCCTGAACTCAGTCACTTAACACCACATGACTTCACTTCAGGATATACATACTGACATTGCACTGCACTTTCTGTTCTTGTTGTTACTGTGTAACAACCTGTTATAAACCTGTTTGCACATTATACTCTTTATACATTTGTTAACCACATATTTATAAGTCTACAGTTTACTCACTGCACAGTCTACTTCAATTATTTTATTCCACTTTATTCTTATTTTTTACTTTTTTTCTTCTACTTGACTTGATTATTTATAATTCTACAGATATATATATATATATATATATATATATATATATATATATATATATATATATATATATATATATATATATATATATATATATATATATATATATATATATATATAATACTTTTTTATCCTATTTCTATTATAATTTCCCTAGTGTTTTTAACTGTGAATTTGCACTGTCCATGGAGCGGACCTGTTTACATTTCACTGCCGGTTGTATATTCTGTATATAACTGTGTATGTGACAAATAAAACTCTTGAATCTTGAATCTCACAATATTCACTGTTTCAAAACAGCTTTACAGAAAATCATAATGTTAATATTTATAATATCTTAATATTGTCATGCAGCATAGTCACATTTAGCAGACTAGAGCTACAACCATACTATTTTCATTCATTAAAAAAAGAAAAACATCTATGTAGGCCATCTTACCAGGTGCAGTGACACTCAGTGTGCTCTCATTCCAATTCACAGGCTTCACTCTCACTTGCTGCTTTTTCCCACTGAATTCCACCTCTGCATCTTTGCTGGCCATGATCTCCTGCAGAAGAATGAATATCTTCCCTGGTTTCTGTTAAGACACACAGCATGACAATATTCAGTCTAACCTACACAATGTGAAGAGCTCTAGCTTAGTTAGATGGCAGTGTTAAGCATTCGCAAACAAAGTGCTTGCAGAATTCAGGCCCAGCTGTATGAACCTGCTTGAGTGACAATTTAAAAGCACCTACTCTGTCTGCCCTTGACTGATAAACTGGCTATGAATGATTTGTAAGGTACATAATAGCAGCATTTCTCGAACATCGCAACCAGGCATTTTTGAGTGTTCAAGATTCATACACACACGCACACACACACACACACACACACACACACACACACACACACACACACACACACACACACACACACACACACACACACACACACAGACACACACACACAGACACACACAACAACACTGCTAGTGCAGTTTTATTATGGTTACCTGTTAAATGATTAAAACTAAATGCTTAAAGGTATAGTTTAACAAAAAATTTAAATTCAAAAAGTGCATGAGGACATTGTAAAGTCACTTTGTATATTTAATGTGTTTAATTTAGCCTTTTACTCACATAGGTTCATCGAAACACATACATAGAGCTCAACAAATACAATCGCTGTGTCCGAATATGCTTATTTCCATATTATATAGTAGGCAAAAAACAGTGAGAGAGCCTAATTGTATGTCCGAATTCAAAGCAATAGGTGAGTAGTGCCTGGATGACCTCTGATGAGATTCTGAAGTGCTCATTCGACGGACACATTACTATCCCATGAGGCCATGGGAGAGGATTTGTGAATGGAGGTGAAGCGAAGCAAAGTAGGTTTCAAACCAAATGTAACACTATTGTTACAGAACACAGAATGAAGACTTAGACAAAGATGAATGATATTAACAGTGATGTTTATTAACAGCACAGAACAGAACAGGCAATAACTGGTGAGTATAAAGTTCAGATAGGCTTAGGAGAGTGTATATGGCGATATAACCAAACTTTCCTTTATCTTACAGGTGCAGGAGATAATGGAAGATGGAGCAGATGGAACACACCTCACTGTGAATGTTGAGTATGGTTTCCAGTAGGATTGCCCCTGGTCAGGGGCTGGAGCCATCTAAACACACATAATGGCCCACACACACATAATGGCAGTCACATAAATGGTAAGGCCCACTCCCTGGAACGGAGATTTCACTCATTGGAATGGACTCAGAGATTTTACACACACAAACAGACTCAGGAGTGGGCTCTGGACATACAGTCTCTGGAATCACAGGAAGGATATAGTTGTCTTTGAGGAGTGGACCGGCTCAGCAGGAGGGCATATAGAACGTACTTTTCAAATGTGCAGTTGCTAATTAACCAGGGAATTCATGAATATAATGGTTCGTCATCAGGTGTGTTTGGCATCGGCTGCGGCTGGATGAAACCGATCGGCAAGAGTAACTGCGTGCAGGTGGGGAAGAGCTGCAAACGGAGACGTGAAGTCGGACACTTTCTGCTTCCCGCAGTGACACCCGCACTGTGTTTGCATAGTTAATCACAGATGAAGCGAAATAATTGCAATATTTGTCAAAATACACAGATGTTTCAGAGACATTTTCATTCAATAATTTATGTACTGCATAATACAGAGTCTGTTTGTATAAGAATAAAGTTCAACATAAGCCTACACTATCAATGAAGTGGGGTCTACATTTTTAATCAGTTTTATTTTGATAAACATGACAACTTCATTAAAAGAGGTTTTACCGTTATAAAAAACCTGATTTGTGAGCATATGTGGAACTGAAGGTTTTAGAATAAACACGAAACACACATGCGGTGAATCCGGCCAATCGTGGAACAGCTGTGTCGTCATCAGAGTTTGTGCAGCCTGGTGCAGCCGCTCGAGAAGCTGCACCGGCTGTATTAGCCAGCTGCTCTCGAATCGCTCTCGCAGTACTTTGTTGACATACGTCACTGTCATGTGGCATCAGCGCTGCCTCAAGTCGGACAACATTTCTAACCGGCATGCACTGCTTCAAGTCAGCCGCTGATCGGTCTGCGCATCGCTGCATCAAGTCGAACAAGCCTATCAATATTTCATCCTTCAAAAAGATGGTGGAGGCCAGCTCCAAGAATTCCTCAGCTTATTCGGCAAGGGGACGGCCATTTTGAGAGATTATTTTATGTTCCAGTAATCTGTTACGTAACGCAGACTCAGACAAAAAGGAAGGACGTTAACGATGATGTTTGTTAACAGCACAGAGCAGAAGAGGCAATGACTGGTAAGAATACAGTTCAGATAGGCTTAGGAGAGTCGATATGGCGATGTAACCAAACTTTCCTTTATATTACAGGTGCAGGAGATAATGGAAGACGGAGCAGATGGATGGATGATCAAACACACCTTGCTGTGAATGGTGAGCATGGTTTCTAGTAGGATACACGAAGGAAGGGGAGACGCTGGAGATAGCGCTGGAGAACAGGTAAGTAGTCCACAACATGTTAACGTGACTGGACAATGATGTGAGAGGAGGTGTGTGCTTATGTAGCAGGCTTAATGATGGTGCAGATTACATTTACATTTAGTCATTTAGCAAACGTTTTTGTCCAAAGCGACTTACGAATGAGAGCAATTGAAGCAACTAAAAACAGTCAAGGGCAACAATATGCAAGTGCTGTAACAAGTCTCAGTTAATCTAGCACAGAACACATAGGACAGAACAATTTTTAAAAAAATTTAAAATTTTATTTTTTTATAAATAGACAAACAGAAAACAAATATAGTGATAAGTGCTATTCTTTATTGGTCAGGTGCTGCTGGAAAAGATACGTCTTAAGATATTTTTTGAAAATGGCTACCGACTCGGCTGCTCGAATTGAGACAGACGGGAATGGTCCAGGAAAAGGTCCTTGTGAGGGATTTCATGCCTCTTTGGGATGGCGCCACAAGGCGTCGTTCACTTGCAGAACGCAAGTTTCTGGAGGGTGTGTAAGTCTGAACAAGCGAGTTTAAGTATGTTGGTGCAGAGCCAGTGGTTGCCTTGTAGGAAAGCACCAGTGCCTTGAATTTGCTTCGAGCAGCTATTGGCAGCCAGTGCAGACTGATGAAGAAAGGCGTGACGTGCACTCTCTTCAGCTCATTAAAGACCACTCTCGCCGCTGCATTCTGGATCAGTTGCAAGGGTTTGATAGTGCATACTGGAAGGCCCGCTAGTAGAGCATTACAGTAGTCCAGTCTGGAGAGAACAAGAGCTTGTACCAGGAGTTGTGTGGCATGCTCTGATAGGAAGGATCTAATCTTCCTAATGTTGTATAAGGCAAATCTGCAGGACCGGGTTGTTGCAGTGATGTGGTCAGTGAATTTTAGCTGATCATCAATCACAACTCCAAGGTTCCTGGCTGTCCTGGACGGAGTTAAGGATGATGAACCGAGCTGAATGGAGAGAGAATGGTGAAGTGCTGGGTTGGCTGAGACCACAAGCAGTTCTGTCTTTGCCAGATTGAGTTGAAGGTGTTGTTCCTTCATCCAGGCAGAAATATCTGTCAGGCAGGCAGCAATACGAACACCAACTGTGGGATCATCTGGTTGAAATGAAAAGTAGAGTTGAGTGTCATCAGCATAGCAGTGATAGGAAAAGCCATGTTTCTGGATGACAGATCCGAGTGAAGAGAAGAGAAGTAGTCCAAGCACTGAGCCCTGGGGAACTCAAGTAGCTAGATGATGTGACTTAGACACTTCACCTCTCCATGACACCCTGAAGGACCTACTTGAGAGATAAGACTTGATCCACTGGAGAGCAGTTCCTGATCTGTTTCTCATCACCCGCATCTGTTTGCTGCAAAAGATGCGGGTGATGGCTGAAGGAGTGCAGGTTAGATCAAGGAGGGATGAAATGTAGTGACAGGTGACTGAATTGGTGACCGTGACAACTATATACAGTATGCAATTTTCAGACACAACAAATCTCTCAGGTTTCATAAAAAAATATCTTAATTTCTGTTTTGATGATAGTCAAAAGTATTATGGTTTTGGAGTTACATTTTTGGGGGAAATATCCCTTTAAGTAGCTGAAAATATTTCAGGATTCAGAGAATTGTCCATAAGAAAGTAAATGATCAAAAAGAAAAAAAGATGTGTGTCTCACCGCACATGGTACACGGCTGGGTAGGACCAATAAAGTCTGATTAGCTACAGGAGCACCACTAGACAGTTTCTTCTCTACTTTCAGCTCCTGGACTGATCTCCCATCCACTTCTGCTGCCTGTCCACCTGGAGAAACATGTTGTATTAATGAACTACTGCTGATATAAGCTGTGAGGAAATACTGTATGTAGATGCTCACAGAGACAGGCCTGATATCTCTTAAACATCTTATACTTAAATAGTCTTTGGGGTGGCTTACCAACAAGCTCTATCAAATACAACAAAGAATTGAGCTGTATAGAACACTGACTTGTTCTACACTGTGGAATTACATTATTTCAGATTTTAAAGTTAACATGAAATCAAAATTGACATGGAATTTACATTTTTTATGGAATATTTATTATAAATGATTTATGCTTGCACATCATTATTTTCAAATTCATGTGCCCTCATTATCTTTAATCAAAATAACTTCCCCTCCCACTTGCAATGATATCTCTGACGTGTTCACTGGCATGAGGGTGGGACAACCTGTCACTCACATGAGCAGTAGCAAATGATAATGATCCAACTATCCAATTTATTTTAATGAACAAATTCAAGCCACGCCCTACTTTTTTTTTCTTGTTTGAGAAGCTGTTTCACTTGGATACATGTCACAATAGGGACAAAAAGACTACACAACTTCTATTTCATGTCAACTTTAAATCTCCTCTCTAGTGACCTCTTATTCATTTTAAAATGTCTTTATGGTGTTCCCCCATACCTCAGTAATATGATTATTAAATACAGTATACTCCAGCTAAATCATTCAGATTGTCATGACCCCAGTGTTGTGCCTTTTGTTTTGTATGGACTTTTATGTTGAGGGGGATTCTCCATTCTCATTGCTTCTGTGTTCCCTCCCTGCCTTTGGTTTCTATTTCTCTTGGTTACTGTGTTTTACCATCATTAGTTACACCCAAGTGTGCCTCACACATCCTGAAGAGTGAAGCCAAAGCATCTTGAGCGCCCCCAGGTGGTCGGTCCCAGTACAGGTCATAAACCCAGCACCCTCCATGTATTCTAATGGGACGCGAGACAAACTAAACAATCAAATTACACTTCAAATAATTTTTTTCCAAAGATGTTTTCTGTCATTTTAGGTAGTTTTTATCAGGCAAGTTCAAGTGTTCGTTTTTTTTTTTTTTTTTAAATAAGTTTGGCTTTAGTTAGTTATTTGATTCTATAAAAACAGGGGTGTGATGTCATGATTGACAGCTTCTCTGAGCGAAGTTGTCACTGAGGCACCAACTGACTTTTTTCATTTCCATAACTGTTTATTTCACACCGATATAATGAGTTGTTCTGCAGTAAACTGTACTATCAGATCCTGTGGGAGTGTGGGCAGGGCTTTGATATTGCGGCTCTACTTCTGCGCAGATTCAGGTCCCGAGGTCACTACTGCGCAGACGCAGGTGCCAAGTCCGCACAAGATGTCAGCGCCATATTCGAACATTGGCGGCTTCACTTTTCTACAATGGAGACAGTGAAGGTGCATTGTCCATCTTTTTTTTACAGTCTATGATTACACCTGTCATTAATTATCTGTGATTTCTCTGTGTATTTAATCTTGTGCTTTTAAGTCGTGTTTTGATAGTCGTTGTTTGATCGTATTTGTGTACTGGATCTGAGGTTCCTGGATGTTACTGTTTTTTCCCTCCTTGTTCCCTGGATTATGTTTCCTCGTGTGGACTATTTGAATGCTTTCCTGGTTTGTTTATCTGCGTTTTTGCCTTTTGTCATTAAAGTTGTCCGTGTATTTGGATTCTCTCTCTGTCTCGTCTCTACGCATCCATTACACAGATCATCCAACTGCAAGCTAACAGCTAAAAAGTCGGATCATTAGTCCCAAGCAGTGGTACTTTATCCCAGACAACACAGACAGCAGCGGACATAAGTCACACTTTTAAAAGATTTTACAAAGCTTGTTTAAAACTTTTATTTAGGCAATTTAATTCCTCTCCCTATTTAGTTCTACATTTTATTATTTAAAAAATTTATTTATTTTATTATTTTATATCCATTTAATCACTTATTTTATTCTTACTCTGTCTTTGATTGAATTTCCTGTTTAATGTTGCTGTTTTTGTTAAAACAAGTCAGGCCTGAATTGATTTCACAAAATTCTGTATACAACTGTCAGAAGGTTGGTATGCAGTATGTGCAAACGAGAAACACGAGTAAACAAAACAAACAGTCTTTAAGCACACTGACCTCACTTCAAATCAGGACTAGAGCCAACAATGGACAGATCAGAACAGGGAGTATAAGGCTGTGTTCAGACTGTCAGTCCAAATCTGATTTTTGTGCATATCCGACTGAAATCCGCTCTCATCATAATCAGATTTAGCAAGTGTGAACGGCAAAAAAAAAAAAAAAAATCACATGAAATGTGATCCGTTTCAAGCTGCATTCATATATGGTTTCTGATAATCCTTTTCAATCTGACTGCTCTGATTGGATTTTGCATGGTTTATATGACTTTTTCATGTTACATGCTGAAAGTCACTGCAGAAACACGGTTGTGTTGTTGCAAACTGCAACAGACGCAGTAGTCCAGCGCAGTGGTTACACTGTCATGTTGTAAATAAGACAACATCTGTATTGCAAATCCCTCCATGTTGCAGGTGCTGTTGTTGTTGTTTTTGGCCTATATCTACCAACGCAACACCATTGCCATAGAAACCAAAGCAGATATTCTGGAAAATGAAAAAGCAGCTTGGACACATAAATCTCATCTGAACAGTTGCGATGCACAGTGTGGACTTTAGATCAGATTCCAATCGGATACACAAATAATCGGATTTGGACTGACATGTTTGCATACAACCAAATAATCCATTCGTAATCAGATTGACGGCTCAATTGGACTGAAAAGCCTTCATGTAAAAGCCTTAATCAATCCAATTGAGCTCGATCCGAATGAAATTTCAATCGGATTGAAAGGGGTGGTTCATTATGTAAACGCATATGTAAACACTTGATCGGATTGAAAACCGAAACTGAAAAGACTGCGCATGTGCAATTTGAATCCCACTCAATCACTATTACTGTCACAAATACGGTCTCTGTGGTCCCCTCCGATCACCACCAGAGGGCTCCCTCACCCGAATACTAGATCCCCAGGACTCCACTTCCCATAATCCCATGCTCTGCTCTGATTACCTGTACACCTGATAACACTCTTGTGGACTATAAATTCTCCCACTCCCATCTCCTCAGTGTGAAGTTTTGTTCTGCCCTGGCTGACATCTATGAGCGGTTACCCTGTGATTACGCTGATTCTTGTGTATTACCTCGGACTGTTTATCTTGTTTACGACCCATTGCTGCCTGCCCTGAATTCTGCCTGCCTCATCGTTTTGTCTCTGCCTTGTCTCTGATCTTCTGTTGCTGGTGATTTACCCCTGCCTGTCTGACGACGATTGTTCTTAATAAAAAGCTGCAAATGGATCCCACTGCCTCTGACCCTACATTACAATTACCCTGTTAAAATCCACATTGTAGTTGTAATTGTTTACTCCTCTGTTAGTACTCGGTGACTTCAACATCCACCTGGATAAACATCAGGCTGCAGACTTCAACACTCTGCTGACCTCTTTTGATCTTAAGCAAGTATCTACTACGGCTACTCACAAATCAGGTAACCAATTGGACCTTGTCTTCACACGCTACTCCTCCACCGACAACACTTTAGTTACTCCATTGCACACCTCTGACCACTTTCTCATCGCTTTTAACCTCATACTAACTCCTGATGCAACACACTCCTCCGCAGATCACCTTTCGGCGTAACCTATGCTCACTCTCTTGTAGCGAATATCTAGCCCCAGGGGAAATGGTGCGGGATTTATGCATGCGTTTAATCGTGTTACGATCAAATATGCATAAATTGGCACAGAGGGGAATTTTGATATTAACAATTGATTAAAACAATTATTAATATCTAGGGCTTGATTCAACTTTTAGAAATTTCTTTGATTCTGAGAGAGAGAGAGAGAGAGAGAGAGAGAGAGGGAGAGAACGACAACGGTGATACTATCGACACAACCTATGAGCACAAGCAAGGAATCAGTCCAGCTTATTGGTATAAGCTCAACTTTATAACGACAGTTTAAGGGATACTTGCATATGTTTCCTTGGTTGTGAGCTCGTGCGTTTAGGGGAATTCCGCAATCCGGTCCGTGTTTCAATCTTGCCGGGTGGTTCCTTGGAGTTCGCGGGAAATTCTACTTTGGTTCCTTTGTGTGATGAGATCCGTTGGAGGATGGCGAAGAGGGAGAGGAAAGCCAAAAGAGGTGGCAACAGGAAGCAAAACGAAGAGAGAAGACAAGAGAAGAGACAGCGTCTGTGGCCCGTCTTAAAGGGCTGTGGCGGGGCACGCCTCTTTTGTCGGAACAGCCAGTCAGAGCGAAGGAACTCAGAAGCGGGAAATCTCCCTTTGTCTTGGGTCTCGCCTCATTAACATGTTTTATGGCTCTCTTAGAGAAGCAGACTTGGGGGTTTTGGTACACAGACTTTGGGGTTTTGGCATGAAAGAAAGAGTCTGATGCATCATAGTATCACACAACACACCTAGCTGGCCTACAAATTGCGAGACAAAGATTTCGAGACCAAGCATGGGGAGTTTAACTTAAGAGTTAAAGGAACGGCGAGGATTGACGTCATTCTTCCTTAAGCATTCACTGGCTATAAGTTTCTAACCTATCAAACACATCTAAAATGGTTAACAAAAAGCATGCATACATACAGGGAACAGTACACCTAAAATGATAAATAACTAAGTTAAAAGTCATATAATCTGTTCGGATGTCCTTTGGTATGTGTGAGGGAGGGGCTGTTTATGACCGTGAGCTGCACGAGGCATGGTTTGTGTCCTTTTAGCACCGTTAACCTGTCAG
The DNA here is from genome assembly GCA_018749465.1 of Paracanthobrama guichenoti. NCBI lineage: Eukaryota > Metazoa > Chordata > Actinopteri > Cypriniformes > Gobionidae > Paracanthobrama > Paracanthobrama guichenoti. Next base: position 42,936,226 of record CM031949.1, read on the forward strand.
TCTGTAGACTTCACGGCGCCGGTCTTGTTTGAGTCATTATAACTAATCAACGTATTGGTCCGTTGATCATTTATGAGCACCGTCCATACGCTACACTCTCCCTCTCGCCTATTCACTATGGTTTCATCCTCACTTCCTCCACCTGCTCAGTTCTCAGACACTAACAGTGCTACTGACACTCTTTGCTCCACTCTAACATCTTGCTTAGACAACTTTTGCCCCCTTTCATCCAGACCAGCCCACACCACCCCCTCTGCCCCCTGGCTGTCTGATGTTCTCTGTGAACATTGCTCTAGACTCAGGGCTGCAGAGAGGAAGTGGCACAAATCTAAAAACTCTACTGACCTTACCTTGTATCAGTCTCTTCTCTCTTCCTTCTCTGCAAATGTCTCCACTGGTAAAACAACATACTACCACAACAAAATCAACAATTGCTCTGACTCTCGCACACTTTTCAAACAACACTCATGAAGATAGGCATCTCAGGATCATCTTCCTATCACTGCTATGCTGATGACACTCAACTCTACTTCTCATTTCAACTAGAAGATCCAACAGTTGGTCTCAACCAACCCAGCACTTCATCACAATTTATCCAATCAGCTAGGTTCATCAACCATTAGTCCTTCCAGGACCGCCAGGAACCTCAGAGTTGTGATTGATGATCAGGTCCAAACCCTTGTAACTGATCCAGAATGCAGCTGCGAGGGTGGTCTTCAACAAGCCGAAGAAAGCGCATGTCACGCCTCTCTTCATCAGTTCGCACTGGCTGCCAATAGCCATTTGCATCAAATTCAAGGCACTGGTGCTTGCCTACAAAGCAGCCACAGGCTCTGCACCAATATACTTAAACTCGCTTGTTCAGACTTATGCAAGTGAACAACGTCTCGTAGTGTCATCCCAAAGAGGCATGAAATCACTCTCATGGACCTTTTCCTTGACCGTTCCCACCTGGTGGAACAACCTCTCAATTTGAGTAACTGAGTCTGTAGCCATTTAAAAAAATATATATATATATTTTCCAGCAGCAACTGATCAATTAAGACCAGCACTTAACTCACTTAACTATTCTATTTGTTTTTTCTGTTTGTTTAAATAATAAAAAACACCCCTATGTGTACTGCGCTAGATTAACTGAGACTTGTTACTAGGGTTGGGCATCGAGAACCAGTTCCAACTTGGAACCATTTAATAAATAACGATGCCATTGGAATATAATTCGATTCCGATCATCGGTCCCAAACGCGCAAGTTTTGGTTTCCATAGTGGCCACCGGATTTCCGTAAGTGCTCAAAAAGTGTGGCTTTATTTCACTTTAAAAAAGCCTGGGTCGGCACAGTGCAACACATGTGACAAACTTATTTCTTGCACGGGAGGATGCACTACAAATATGACTAAACACCTATGCCTGCATGGTGTACAAATTAACGAGTGTAGCGTGTTTGACATGCTGTGCAGGTCCACTGTCTCATCCTCCTCGGGCAACCTTGCGCTAACCAATGTTATAATATGACTGCTGCTAATGCTCTTGCTGAATCAAAATGAAATTTTCCTCCACCCCTCAAAGAATCGGAATCGAGAATTGAAAAGAACCGAAATCGAAAGTAAGAATCGGAATTGGAATCAGAATCGTTCAAATCATGCCCCCGGCTTGATTTTTTTTTTTTTTTTTTTTTGTGATTTTTAATATGTAAATGACACATTTGTCATAAGGTACATTTGGCATGTCCTGCCTTATCTACTTTTTTAAAACACAATGAAAGTGGCAGTGTATGCACAACTCCCTTCACTTCCTGCTTCACTTCCACCTTGAGCCATGCCCAGCTCCACTTGCACATCCCTGCTGAGTCTAGCTGTGCTATATATAATGAGTCCTCCTCATTCTGAAATGGAAAATCACGATAAGTTAGCCAATCTCATCGGCCCAAGGACTGATCGGTGTTTTGAGATACACGGCTACTCGAATTCTGAGCTACAATACAATGTAAAGATTTAAAATGATAGACTTGGATGCAAAATGTAGCCCTTTATTACAAAGAAATTTGCTGTTGGTGTATTAGCATAAAACAACACGCTCGCCAGATTGTTTATCTAAATAACCAACAACAATAAATGTTGTTAGAAATGCATCCCATGCAACAAGAGATTAACACGGTTGCCAAATTGCTTCATGTTACACTTACTCTCGCATCAGCTATTGTGTAAATAGTCACATTTAACTTCTTACCCACATCATGAATGACTGCCTAAAGTTTTGTTTATACTTTCGCCTGGCACCGCAGTGCGAGCCTCTGCTGACTGCACGTGCATCTCCCCAAACGGACGAGGCATTTACTTGACGCTACTGTTTTAGACTGAAAACCAGATCATACCACCGATTTAGACGCGCAAACTATGTTGCCTGCGTGATGAGATGTACTAATATCCGTCTGCTCGGGCAGATTCAGTTCAAAGTCGTGCATCTTCGGATGCGGAGGCGTGTGCACTGTTACAATGACGTCATTTTTGCTGCGCGGACCTTCGTGCTCATGCGGACGCACGACAACCTAATATTCAGGGTAGCTCAGAATTTGAGCAGTAGCCGTATCTCGGAACTCAGGGCAGAGCACCCGGCTAACGATAAGCCTAGCTAACGTCATGGGTATGACGACAATACAATATTATTGTAAATGATATCACATAAAAAAGCGGTAGCTAACGTTAATTGAATCAAGCAAACAAATAGCTGTTATTTTTGCTCCAAAAAGCTTGACTTAGCTTGAATTTAACAATATGCTTCCTTCCATCAGACTCGCGTGGTAGCCAGGTGTCTCATTCAGTGGCGAGCTCAGTTGACGCTGTGTGCTTCAAGATTCTGACGCAGAGTGCTAAGATTCCGATTGGCCAAGAGAAAAAGTGCTAAGATTCCGATTGGCCCAGAGAAATGTCAATTATAAGAATTGTCCAATAATGTTTTGCAATTCTAGCCTGCATGGCATGCAGATGAAGGGCAGCCTACAGCCTACAGAGCCTCAACAGGGTGCGGGATTGTTTTGTCCCCAAAAGTTCTGCAGTCACAACGCAGTGATTACCACACATCTGCAACAAATACATGTGCAGGAAAACAATTTTTTTTTACCATACATGTCGAAATTAATGCTGAAAGGGATAGTTCACCCAAAAATGAAAATAAGCTCACGATTTACTCACCCTCAAGTCATCCTAGGTGTATATGGCATTCTTCTTTCAGATGAATAAAATCTGAGTTATATTTATAAAGTCCTGGCTAATCCAAACTTTAATGGTAGTAGTTGTATCTCTGTTTTTGAAGTCCATAAAAATGCATCTGTCCGTCAAGTAACATGCTCCACATGGCTCTGGAGGGTTAATACGCCTCCTGAAGCAAATCGATGAATTTGTGTAAGAAAAATATCGATATTTAAAACTTTAAAAAGTAACATTTCGGCTGATTGCTTCCATATTCAATGTATGGGAAAAGTATTGAAAGTGCCTCTGCAGTTCAAAAGTTACGGTCGTCAGAAATTGCGTACACATTTTGAATTGCGAGGAGGCACTTTCAACACTTTTTCCACGGAAGACGATCAGCCGAAACTTTACTTTATAAAGTTTTAAATATGGATATTTTTCTAACACAAATTCATGGGCTAATTTAAATTTTTGGTTGAACTCCTTGAATTCTTCCATTGTAACCTGTGGTGGTTAAGTGTTTTTCAGTCACAAGGCACCAGACAGTCAACGACAGCGGAGTGACACGTTAAGCATATAAGTAGTACCGATCAAGATAACTCGTAGTACCCGGATGAGCGGTGTGTTATTCACTTTGGCGGTTGTTATCTGGGAATAGCATACCGTGGGAATGCGTAATTGACCAATCAGAATATATATATATATAAATAAATGCTGTCAATTTTGTGTCTATGCAAGTGTAAGTAAATGTAAGTGTGGTACATACAAATACTCATGATATCACAATGTTATAAATTGGCTACATAAGTTAGGGTTAGTGTTGGGGTTAGGATACAAAGCATAACAAACTATCTAACTTTTTACATATCTCTATCTATCTATCCAACATTCTGGGGTCATAGGGCTGGATCCTATCCTAGTTTCTTTAAGCCAGAGGCAGGGGAAAGCGACCTGGACAGAACAGATGGCCAGTCCATTACAGGGATGTCAGACACAGTGACAATTTTGACTCTCCATTTCACCTAACCTGCATGTCTTTGGACTATGGGCAAACCGGAGTAATGTTACCCGGAGGAAACCCACACTGACACGAGGAGAACATGCAAATTCCGCACAGAAAGGACTCCTGGCTCAGCCAGGGATGAACTATGAATAATTATAAACTAATCGTTTACAAATGATTTGTAAGTAATTTATTACTGTATATTTATTATAAATGGTAACCCATCTTCATTTATTTATTTATTTATTTATTTATTTTTGCTTACTAACCACTGAAAGACTGCAGGTACTTTCAAGTACATTGTAAAAACAAAACCTGTACCAGCTGTTATCTGAGAAATTAGCTAAAATGTATATATACATTTACATATTTACATAATTTTTCAAAAGCATTTGTTGCCACTGTTACTGTCATTTTAAAATGGATCTAATAATAAGAACTGCTAAAGTGAACCTTTACCTCACTGCAAAAGTGACCATTTTCACAGCATTGTAAATTGCTCCCAGAGGAGGGGATCCAGATTTACATATTCAGTGATAAGTACTGAGTTTGACGCATGAGGAAGTGCATACATTTGCATATTGTTTGCCCTCTGCTGAAGCATCCATCAGCAAAGCAACACTTTAAACTGATCACATCAGACTGTAAAAGAATAGCTGCATTTCTGTCGTTATAATCCGAATGATGTTTAAAGCTATATTTTAGGAGTTATATGGTATGTAAAACTACAGGTGAAATAAACTAGCCACTTTGTTCTTTGTGAGATAGCTGTTCATTTGCATAACTGATTTTTAAAATGGAGCTTCAAGCAGCTCTATGCAGTAAATGTGGTGAAACTCTTGCCTCCATTACAAATAAAACCCCGGTTTAAAAAAGGGTCTTCAAACTGATGCAAATACGCTCACTGTTTCCCCCTCAATGGATAATACAGTACTCTGTGTTCTCATAATCAACATGTGGCAAACTTTTCACTGCTGCAAAATGGATTTCAGAAGCATTAATATCAAAACCTGTTCAGGTTCATGAACAGTAACCTCCTGAAAGATGTGTTCCACTATTGGGTGACACTGTCAAGTAAGGTACTGTGTATAATACGCCCTGTAATTCATAGAAATAAAGATAGTTTAAATCCAATCTCAGTGTCTGAAATTTCAGACTCCAGTTCATCCAAAGGCTGAGCTAGACAGAAGTAAAAATGTACATTAAACAACAATGGCCAGTGTATATATGCCCAGTTCTTAAGTGTCTCGGCTATATTATTCTCAAAAGAACGGCACACTGTGATGTAGTTAAGAGATGATAGTAACTGCCTGTCAGGGATAATGATAAGTCTCAAATGTGTCAAGAACAGCTCTGTCTCTGGTCCTCTCCTCACACTATTCCACAATTACAGTCCAATTATAACAGCAAAATGTACTCCCCCCATAGGTGCTGAATAGCCTGCAACAACAAGCTATTTGCACCAGTGTACTTCTGCATGGGGGGTTAATACTTTCAGCTGGGTAGACCTGCAATTCAATGTGAGCTTTCTTAGACAATTCTCTATAGTGTAAGTCCCACTATTATTATTATTACTAAATTGGACCTCCTTATGTCACACATCAGGAATTCTGAATGCCACAAAATGCCACAAAATCACAGTAGATTTACTAGTGAGAGTTTCAATGGCAGAGCATTGCCATTGAAGATGATTAAGGTCCTTTGAGGAAAACATTTATTTATTTAGTATTAATTATTCAGAGTGACTTATGACACTTTTTACTACAGTGAGATCCCCCTTGGAGCAATCTAGGCTACCAAGCATCTTCCAAAAAGACCCCAAACTTTTCCTCCTTACCTTTGTGTACAATCTCTGCCACAGCCAATTGATAGTCCTGGGGCTCCTGCTCACTAGAGATCTGGAGGCACTCCTCCCCCTTCAGTGGAACCAGCTCCAGCAGAGGATCCAGGTTCTCCACCCCACACAAGAGAATTATCACACGGGTCTCTGGTCGCAATACACGAGCCAGAAAGAACCGCCGGAGCTGGCATAGCCCTTCCAGCATGCCACGTGACAGGATAAGCAGCTTACATTTGTACTTTCCCAGTCTCAGGAAGTCATCCTGGCGACTGGTCACCATAGCAATATCATAACAACAGATGCCAGTCTCAGGAATGGGGCCTGTCAGGTGGAACCGCAGGTACGATGCCCACTGCTCTGCCTCCGACTCATAGATGATCAGAAGATCTTCCGCTAAAAAACATGTAAATAAAATGTGTTAATAATTCTTCAATTTTGTTTGAAATGTAAAGAGAGTTTCATTTCAATTCTGAATTTCTAAACATATGTGAAACGTGTAATTATGTGAAATATTTAATTATTTGTGTTCTAGTTAGTGAATGCAATGCAAAGCATATTATTATTGTCCTGCATACTTATTCCGGACAAAATTTCAGCTCATAAATTGGAAAGATTTAGGGCACATTTATCATACAACCATGAATGAGGTGTCAAATATTTTGTCTTATAGAGTAAATGTGTGCTATGACTTTTATAAGCCATCGGCCGTAAAAAGTTCATAGAGATATGGGGGTTGGTTTATTTGATTCAGGCAGCCAGCCACTCTGGAAGTATCTCTTTGACAATTGTCTAGCCACACCCTAGAAACATGCACAGACCATATATTTGCAACAGAACTGGACATGGGAGTTGGATTTATTGTAATCAGGTCACTGTGATATTGCCAAGCAAGACATGTTCCTGGATCAACAAATTTTGTCCAAAAATTTAATCTAAACCCTATCCCTACCCCTGAACCTAACCCTACCCATAACTTCCCTAAAATCAGAGGAAAATTCACTGATATAGAAGCACCTAATCCTGGTTCTAAGCCTAAACTTGACATAAACTGTAAACTTGACCCCTCATATCTGATTGGTTGATTGTAATGTTGTTACAGGATCAACAAAGATGTTGATCCAGGAACATGTACTTGATGAAATCAATTTTGCCTTGTAATCGTTCAGAACAACTGCCCAGTGCCAAAGCGTTGCCATGGAAATCACCACTCACATTTTCTTTTGAAAGAATATTTATTTTAAATTATCTAGTTTAAATTTATATTTTATAAAGGTATTTAACTATTATAAAGCTTGTTTATACATGTTAAGACGTGGTTAGATCAATTTAAGATGTAGTTAGATTTCAGTTTTAAAATAATACCATTTACAGTTGTCCTATATTTTATTTTATTTATTTATTTCATTTTAAAAAAATTTTTCCAGTTGTTTATCTCCATTGTTCATTTTTGTTTATCACCAGTTAAAACACATCACATTTGATATTTCGTTGTAAAGTGTGTCACATCTGTATGAAACATCTTGTGAGTAACTGAGATTTACAACATTTTTGAAGTTTTAGTAGTACATTAACTAAACAACAAACAACTGAACAAGTTAAAGACTCAAACACTTTAAAGAAACAAAGGTAAACTTACATGTGTTGCTCATCTCTCTGTCTCTGTATCGATGTGTGCTGTTGTGTTCTATGATGGGGAGGATATTTGATCAAACAACGGCACCTTTGTGCACTCTGACCAATCTCTTCACACTCTGCTAATTTCCATGTCATGGAGGCACAGGTGTTTGACTGGTGAATATTTCCTTTCACACGCATGTTTATTTAAATATAGGAAGTCGAAGTTGATCATTTTAATGTGCCATTTGTCTGCTAATGAACATATATAGATGGATGGATGGATGGATGGATGGACGGACGGACGGACGGACGGACGGACAGACAGATAGATAGATTACTGAAATATAACAAATAAAGATAATATTAGGAGAGGGACAGACAACAGCACTGGCTGCGAGATATGTGTGGATGTGTCACAGCCTGAGAGACAGTAGGTGAATGTGTGTATTATTTTCTGACCTCAGTGTGTTTCCCTACTGTCCACAACAATGGACAATGGTTTGTGTGTGTGTGTGTGTGTATATATATATATATATAAAAACACTGTGGTATCAAATGTTCACACATGTTCTAATTTGTTACATTGTTTATTTAAGTTATGTTATAATATTTTCTTCTATTATTTTGATGTTTTAATTATTATTGTATGTTGATATATTAAATTTTTTTTGACAATATTGTATTATTTACATTCATGCCAATAAAGCAAATTTGAATTTATAAGTGAAGGAAAGTTAATCAGAGTGTGCACAAAATCATCTAAGCACATACATGTGTTGCTTGGGCGCTCTCACAAAGAAAACAGCACATGGCCAGCAAGTGAAGTGGAATAATCACACACAATCAAGCAAGATAACAAAAAGTGATGGCATCTCCTCCAATACAAAACTTCAGTGTTTTCTTATGTTATATGTGAATAGACTTTATTATCCTGAAAGCTGTACCTGCCCCACATTTTCGGAAATGTTATAATACCTTTGCATCTAAAGGCCTAAAAGCTTCAGTTCCCATTCATTGTTTTTTATACGAAAAAGAGCAACAAGCACAGTGCTCAGAAATTCAGAATTAAAGTTTTTGTAGTAACCATTATTATGAAGAGTAGTTCATGAAAGTAAACACTACTTTGATGCTATAAGCAATGACTGTGCTAATGCAAGTGTAGCCCTGTTTTTTTTTTTTTTTTTTTTTGACAGTTGACAGTTTAAAATATACAGATAAATATTTTCCTTTAAATTTTGAACTGGGTAATGGAGTTCTGATAATAAGAACTACTGTGACATATGATAAAACTGTTGCAATGTATTTTTAGAATAGAGTGTTATTGTTGTAAAACTTAGCTTCACCAATAGAGGGCACCCTAAGCGTTACACTAGGCTGAGGATTGGTCGCTGATGCTAATAGAGTGAAAGAGCGCTCAGTATGTAATGAGTGAGTTTGAGGGTACACGTTACTGAGAGTTCTCCTGATCTAACCTGTCTTTTTCATATTTTATACATGTAAGCTGACGGAAATTAACCCTCTAGTAATACACAACAGTATTACGTGCTTCTAAAACTGTAGTTTGTGCGAGAAATATATTGAGATGTTCAATGACAATGAGATGACAATGAGTAGTAAGTGTTTAAAAATACCATAATTCACGCAAAAATGTGAGACAAGTGACCGTGAATCGATGTTTAAGAACCTGAAACAGTTGTGTGTAGTGTTAAAGAAATGAAGCTAAAATGCACACGTGTGAGTAGGCCTATAATCACCCTGCTCACGTGTTAAGACTTCCTTGAATGTCATTCTGTCAGCCATTAATGGTAAGAAAAAAGCATTTCATGGTGTATTATTAATAGGAAATCAGACTCAGAAGTCAGACTAAGTGTTAAACTGATTTTATTATACATTTGGTGAGGAAGTAATGTTAAAATAGAGAAACCAATATTGGGTTAAAATTGTGATGAAAGTAATTAATACGATTATAAAAAGCAATAAGAAAAGTTTATATAATTATAAATGCTGGAGTAATGTAGCTAAATACTGAATTGTAATTTTCAATGTTTATGAGTACAGAGTTTGCACATTACTCGCCTGTATTTGTTAACAGAGTGTAATGTGATACTTTATTGTTAGAAGGTAATTTTAAGGATCATGGATAGTGTGTCCAGTCAGTGTCATGAATATGCATAAATGCTTGCACTTTGAGACATTATTTTTGATACTGGGTTAAGAAAACCGATGTTAGTAGAGTGAAAGAGCGCTCAGTATGTAATGAGTGAGTTTGAGTGAACACGCTACAGAGAGTGCTCCTGATCTAACCTGTCTTTTTCATATTTTATACAGAAATAAATATGTTGCACCAAGGAAGAACACCGCCTCATTCTTAAAAAGTGTTTTGGCGAGCCAGCCAGGAGGAGGCGACAAAGTGACAATCTTCATTAATCCCCCTCCTTCCCAATGAGTCGAGCCTTCAGCAAGATGGATGCCAGTCAGATCCTGCGTGATCAAGTGAGTGCAGCTTTGTGGCAGCTTGGGGAAGAGTCTCTCTTGGATGTCTGCAGGTACCTGAAATGTGATGGCCCCGCAGCAGGACATGGAGGGCACTTATCAAGATGGCTGAGTGTGCATTGGATGAGCTTGAGGAGAAACAAGAGGCCACCGATGTTAAGCGGTATTATTCTGATGTATTAACATTCATTGAAAGACAAAGTAAAAGACGTAGTCGGCTAGATGAAGAGTACCCATCAGAGGAATCAGCTCCAAAGCAAGGACTGGAAAAATACTTTCCACCACACAGCTCTCATGTAAAGAAAACAGATTCATCACTCAAGAGCCGACTAGAGCCAACTTGCCCATTGTCTGAAGTAACAATGCAAAGAGAGTTTAAAATCTGTGGGCAAATTGGAGAGAGTAGTCAGAGGGATAAATTGTTGTATCTTAGTTTAGTCCGCCATATTGAGCTGGAGATAGAAATAGGGCACACACAGACTGAAGTAGTTGAAGCTGTAATCAGGGCTGCCTTTAAGAGGCATGCTAGAGATCAAGTGTGTCTGACCCTCATTTCACACCTCACCATCCTGAAAGGTCACTATCGGGTACATAGCTCCACTGAACTTTACCACCAGCTGCTTAACATCTCTCAAGAGCCCAAAGAAAATGCCCTGAACTTTGTATTCCATGCAATTGAGCTGAAAGAGAAGCTGTTATGGAAAGCAGCGAATGAGGACACATATGAACAGTACAGCAGAGCCATCATTCAACACAAGTTCCTCCACTCGATAGAAACTGGACTGTTGAGTGATTCTGTGAAATTTCAAATCCTGCCCTAACTCAGTGATGTGAGTATAACAGATGAAAAGCTTATACAGAAAGTGATTGAAGTAGCTAATGTTGAAAGTGAGAGACAAGAAAAACGGAAAAGATCCACTGCTGGTAAAATGCCCAAAGTGCAGGAGCTTCAAGCAGATTCTCAAGTAAAATTTACACCTGCCCAGAGCCCCTCTAAACTTAAGGAGTCCACCACCCAGCCCAGTCATTCAGCCTACACCAGCCCTTGATAAGAGAGCAGATAAATATAGCTGTAAATATAGTTAACTACATACCACCTCGATACCAGCCACAGTTAGTAAGCCTTGTAGGAAGCCGATGTAGATTGGACTGTGTCATGGACAATTATCCAGTTAGAGCCCTGTGGGATACAGGAGCACAGTCCAGCATAGTGAATGAACCACCTCCCCCACACCGTTGTCAAACCCATGTCAGAGTTGTTGGGGGATGAGACACTGACAGTTTTTGCTGTCAATGATATGCCCATTCCATATATCAGGATTGAAGTCAATTTTAGACTAGGCAGTGACCCCACCAAGATGAATGATTTACAAGTGCCAATGCTAGTGTCGAGCGACCCAGCAGTTGCCAGTGACCCCATCATCGGCTACAACATTATTGAGGCCATCATTAACAGAAATTAGGAAAAGATGAAAAGTGAAAGAAAGCAGTTGGCACACAAAGTGAGTAAAGCCCTTGCAATAACAGTGAAAACTGATGATTCAGATTCAGAAACTGGTGTAGTTTGTACTGGTGGAAAAATACTCCCCTTACCAGCTAACCAAGTCGCCACTGTCTATATAAGAGCACATATGAGTTCACGAGCCCAAGGGCAATACGTTCTTTTCACCTGACTTGCTTAATCCTCCACCAGAAGGCGTTATCTACAATGATGTACTTGTGCAGATCCCAGAAAGGAGAGTGCCATACATACCCATCTCCATGACCAACACGACTGATCGCACCATCTGTCTGGACCGTCATAGTGTGATTGGATATCTGGAACCTGTCAAGACTGTCAAGACACAGCGCCTATACACATTAATGAGAATGAGACAACAGCTGACAACTGCACAGAGACAAAGCCCAGTAAAGCAAGTAGCACACCACAGCCAGATAGCACTCAAGCAAGTAGACCAACCTCATGGGACCCCCATGTGGATCTCTGCCATCTCTCAGAGGGACAGTAGGAGGCGTTAAGGAGGATGCTGTGGGAGGAATGTGAGGCATTTTCCTTTGACAGTGATGATGTGGGTTGTATACCATCACTCAAGATCACCCTCCATGATACTAGCCCTGTACAAAAGACCTACATGTCTGTTCCAAAGCCTCTTCACAAGGAAGTTAAGGAGTATATACAGGATTTGTTGAGAAGAGGGTGGATCACACCTTCTCGATCCCCTTATTCATCACCGGTGGTGTGTGTCTGCAAGAAGGACGGTAGTCTTCGTCTCTGTGTTGACTTCAGAGAACTTAATCGCAAGTCAGTCCCCGACCGCCAACCGATACCGATGATTTAAGATATGTTGGATGCTCTTGGTGGGAACTCGTGGTTCTCGGTCTTAGACCAGGGTAAAGCGTACCACCAGGGTTATCTGAATGAGGAGAGCCGCCTCTCACAGCTTTCATCACACCCTGGGGGCTCTATGAATGGGTGCGCATACCCATTGGCCTGAGCTCGGCACCCGCAGAGTTTCAGAGGAGAATGGAGCACTGTTTGACTGGCCTGAGAGACACGATTTGTCTCCCGTACCTGGATGACAACCTGGTACACAGTAGTAGCTTCAAGGAGCACGTGGAGCACATCCATCTTGTTCTCCAGCATTATAAGGAACATGGTGTGAAGCTGACCCCAAAGAAATGTGAGCTGTTTAATTCGAGTGTGAGGTTTCTCAGCAAGTTGGTGACAGGAGCACGTGGAGCACATCCATCTTGTTCTCCAGCATTATAAGGAACATGGTGTGAAGCTGACCCCAAAGAAATGTGAGCTGTTTAATTCGAGTGTGAGGTTTCTCAGCAAGTTGGTGACAGGAGAGGGTTACACAATGGACCCCGCAGAGATGGCTCCAGTGGAGGCGTTACAAAAGAAGACTCCTGCCACAGTGGGTGATGTGCACCAGATTCGTGGGTTCCTCTCCTACTACAGACCCTTTATCCCCAATTTCTCCCGTGTGGCCCACCCGCTGTATAACCTACTCACTGTCCCAAACCCCGAAAATTGCATTCCAGACCCTATCGTGAAGAAACCCAGTAAAATGGGAAAGAAAAACAAGGGTCACTTACCATCACAGACGCCTGTACAGTGGACCAACTCTCACCAGGAAGTGCTGAACCAGCTAATAGATGCACTCACAAAGCCCCCTGTCCTTGGATATCCAGATTTCCAGGTTTGTATTACATTGTGATGCATCCCAAGTTGGTCTGGGTGCAGTGTTATATCAGAGACAGCAGGGAAAGATGAGAGTGATCGCCTATGGCTCCTGCAACCTGAGTCCATCAGAGAAGAGGTACCATCTGCACTTTGGAAAGCTAGAGTTTTTAGCATTGAAATGGGCCATCTGTGAACGTTTCCGGGATTATCTTTACCACGCTCCATTGTTTATGGTATATACAGATAACAGTCCACTGACCTATGTTCTCACCACCGCAAAACTAAATGCAACAGGACACAGATGGGTGGCGGAGTTGGCCGAGGAAACACGATGCCACCACACGGCTGGTGGGCCAGCAGGCCCAACATCTCACGCCATGTCCAACTTCCTCAACCTCGACAGAGTCTAAATAACCACACAAGCTCATCATTTCTTCTTCAATCAATGCAGAAGAAATCGATCACCACTTCAATGCCATCGGACCAAACTATCAAAACTTTCTCCTGTGATTTCACCTCAGACGGTCTTCTACAGCTCAGGCTAAATGCAAGTAATGTACAAATTTCAAATCGCTGTGTAGTTAGTAAAACTGTAAACCCCTTTGTTCAGACAAAGGAGCTTGTAGTCACTGATGGTTCCTCCCAGGTTTTAGACTCTTTCCATAACTTCATCCATCTGTTCTGACCCGGTTCTTCCAACACTTTGACTTTGCCTCTTACCATGTATATGTTTTGTGTATGTATGTTTTATGTCCGTTCAATCTTGTCCGTGATTTAGTTATTCAAGTTTGTGCACAATATATGTTTGGTTCTGACTCCCTGATGCAAACAAATTGTCACTTAAATGATTGGTCTTGTTATGTGATCTAAGTGCTTATGTAAATACAAAGGAAGAATTTGAATCAAATATTCATAATTAATCATAATGAATAATCATACTGAGTTATGAATAATTATTAATATTTCCCCTCTGAGCTAATTCGCTACAGTCCTCTGATACAAGTCACAGAGCAGGAGGCTAAGTAGAGCTGAAGTGAAAACAGAGAACCCTGCAATGGCCGTACTGCTGAAACAGTGGCTAAAGGTTCATGTGGGTCAAGATGGTGTTCTGCGCCATAGAACTTCCCGTCGGGAACAACTGCTGCTCTCCAAAGCTCATCATCCGCTGGTCTTGGGTCACTTGGGGGTCGAAAGGACGCTTGACCTGATTCAAGAATTCACCAGGTTCTACTGGCCACAGATGAGTAGGGACGTTGAACATTTTGTCAGTAAAGTGTGTGAATGTCTTGAAAAGAAGAAACCGAGTAAGCAGACCCGTGCACCTCTGGTGTCCATCCAGACCACATATCCATTCCAGCTTGTCTTCATAGACATTTGGATAAATGTAAGCATGGGTACAAGTATATATTGGTGGTCATGGACCATTTTACAAGATTCACGCAGGCCTATACGACAAGGAACAAAGCGGCCAAGATTGTAGCTGACAAGATTTTCAACGACTTTGTCCTTAAGTTTAGGTTTCCCAGCAGACTTCATCACAATATGGGTAAAGAGTTTGAGAACAAATTGATGGCCAGCTTGAAGAAACTCTCTGGCATCCAGGGCTCGCACATGACACCATACCACCCCCGGGGTAATGAGCAGGTGGAGAGGTTTAACCGTACCCTGTTGTCCATGCTGAGCACCCTGGAGGACAAGGAGAAGGAGTATTGGAAGAAGTCCCTTGATAAAGTTGTCCACGCGTACAACCACACAAAGAATGAGGCAACGGGTTACGCGCCCTATTACCTTACCTTTGGACGTTCTCCTCACCTGCCTATTGATCTGTTGTTCAATCTGGAAAAATATGAGGCCCATGACACCTATGATGACTACGTGAGTCATTGGAAGACAAGAATGCAAGAGGCATACAAGATTGCGGCAAAAACAGCTGTCAAGGGAGCCGTTCGGGGAAAAGTCCTCTACGACATAAAAGTGCAGGGGAGAGACCTCCACCCAGGCGATAGAATTCTCCTCAGAAACCTCACTCCCAGAGAGGGTCCTGGAAAGATGGGGGTCCTGGGAGGGCCAAATGTACAAGGGGAATCCTGTGAGTCCTGTTTATGAGATCAGTCCAGAAAATGGTAAAGAAAGAGACAGAGTGGTTCACAGAAATCTTCTGCTGCCCTGTGATTTCCTTCCCCTTGATCAGCCACCAGCAGAGACTCATCAGCCCCAGAAGGACTCCCAGAGCTTTCCAAAGGGAAGAACCAAGCCACAACGACAGCATCGGCAGCAGCCAGAGCAGAGTGACACCTCCAGTGACGAATACAGTGGCAACTACCAGTGGCATCTCAGACCTGGCTGAGGGAGATGGCAAAGAATCCTCTAGCAGAGCCTTTTCAGCCTCAGCAGAGTCATCAGCATCACAAAGAGGATGTGCCACTACAAAGCGAAGAGGATGTGCCACTACAATCTCAGAGACTTGACTTGAGTCCTGATAGCCCTGAGCATGGTGAATCCAAGGCAGACCCTCTGGTCCTGACGCAAAGAGAGTGACAGGCGGTAAGTCTGAGACATCAGCCTGTGGTACTGAGTTATGATACACTGAGTCAACCATCCTTAGTACAAAGAAACTGTAAGGTAACAGAGACTCAAGTAACACAGACTAAGAGTTACTGGAGGCCTTAGATGGCTGAGGTGTTCTAATGAGATGTTTTACTTGTTCAAGGAAATGTCAGGAGACATTTAATTTTGTGGAGGAGAGTGTAGCCCTGAGTATTTTTTTTTTTTTTCTCGACAGTCTAAAATATACAGATAAATATTGCCCCTTTAAATTTTTAACTGGGCAATGTAGTTATGGAGAACTACTGGAGAACTACTGTGACATATGATAAAACTGTTGCAATGTATTTTTAGAAAAGAGTGTTATTGTTGTAAAACTTAATGTTACGCTAGGCTGAGGATTGGTCGCTGACGCTGGTAGAGTGAAAGAGCACTCAGTATGTAATGCGTGAGGAGAGTGCTCCTGATCTAACCTGTCTTTTTCATATTTTATACAGGTAAGCTGATGAAAATTAACCCTCTAGTAATCCACAGTATTATGTGCTTCTAAAACTGTAGTTTGTGCAAGAAATATATTGAGATGTTCAACGTTACGGTGGTTCAGAATTTTTGCACCTAAAATGGCGGATGATCGTATTAACAATCCTGATAAAAGATTGTAACCTTCTGCATGAGTGACAATGAGTAGTAAGTGTTTAAAAATACCATAATTCACACAGAAATGTGAGACAGGTGATCGTGAATCGATGTTTAAGAACCTGAAATAGTCGTGTGTAGTGTTAAAGAAGTGAAGCTAAAACGCACATGTGTGAGTAGGCCTATAATCACCCCGCTCACGTATTAAGACTTCCTTGAAGTCAGTATGTCATTCTGTCAGCCATTAACGGTAAAAAAAGAGATGAAAAACGATGTTAGTAGAGTGAAAGAGTGCTCAGTATGTAATGAGTGAGTTTGAGTGTACACGCTACGGAGAGTGCTCCTGATCTAACCTGTCTTTTTCATATTTTATACAGAAATAAATATGTTCCACCAAGGAAGAGCACCACCTCATTCTTAAAAAGTGTTACACAAGTGAAAAGTAATACAATATACATGATAAATAAGTTATGATAGCTGTGGATTTTAATTGAAATAGATTAAATTGGTTCCAGGGCTTAAGTAGTTGGAGCGACTTCATTTTTTTTTTTTTTGAGTAATCAACTTAAAAATGTTTTTACAAATTATTTGTATTTTTTATTATTAAGTTTTATTCGAAATTGATAAAAAAATTATGCAAACCATTTTTTTTTTTGTCACTTTGGTCTTTTTATTCTTGGTTTGGTGACAGAGCTCTGACACTCCTTCTATCTTGTTGTTGTGAGTGTGCGGTTCTGAGTTTGCTCAGGCCACATGCTCTTCCGTCCCTGTGTTCGGATCCCAGCACTTTGGTCTAGTATGGTTTTGGTTTTGTGTCGGGATTCAGATATTCATGCTTTGTGTGTTTTTATCTTCTTATCTTCTCACAGGATGAGCTCTTGTCTTGTTTCGCTCTGGCCGTACGTTATTCTGCCTATGCGTGTTGTGTTCTGTGTAGTATACGGCTCGTGTTTTTATTGGCCACATGCTTCCATGTTAAGTTTTGTCTTGTGCTGTGTAGCACGTGTAATGGAGGCCAGCTAGTAGTTGCTGTGCAAGTAAACCTCACTCCTTTGATCTCAAGAGACACTCTAGTGACTGACATTAGAGGTTGCAGCCTTTAGCCTCCTTGTTAGAGCGTCGACTCTCATGCCGGCAGACCTTATGAGTGTTTTCATTAGCTGCATGTTTGTGTATAGTTTTGTTTGAGCACATGGCTTGTGATTGTGTTTGCTGGCAATGTGCTCATGTTTTTGTCATGTTTGGTGTGAGCACATGGCTTGTCATGTATGTTTCCTTGTGCCATAAGCTCTCCTGTCTATTGTCGTAAACCCCACCCATCTTGTTAACTGATTATTGGCGGAGGTGGGTAACAAAGTATTTATTCCATTACACTTACTTGAGTATTTTTATTTATTTATTTGGGAAAAATTCTTCAGAGTAGATACAAGTAGGTTACTTTAACTTTTACTTTTATGCTGGGCAACATTCCTCTTGTTACTTTATTTTATTATATTGCATATATATTATATTTTAATGCAATACATGTTAAGAAATGCATAGTTTATTTCAAACAAAATGTCTTTTCTGGTGTTTGAGCTATCCCCCACAAACGAATCACTCTGTTGAGTTGATTCTGTTAGATTAGTCTAAATTGGTTCAAGAATCAGTTTTAATAATTTTTTTCCAATCAGAGTCGTAAAAGGAAATATAAGAGCATCAAAAGCATTGGATTAAGTGGCCATGGACCTACAGTCAATTGAAATCAAATCTGCAAATGCATCCTAATGTTTGCCAGCGATTAAGCTCTTTATTAGTTGAACATCTGCGTGTGCTGTCTGTGAACAGTTCCACAGGTATAGATACATTCGATTTCAGTTCATTGAGGTAATACATTTTCCAACAAACAGATTAAAGGGATACTTCAGCGATTAGCATTAAGCTTTGATGAGAAATGTATGTATTTTATTTCTGAAAAAAAAAGGATTTTTTTGGGCCAGAAGCTAAAGACTACAAGCCAGTAGAAGGAGCTAGTTCCGCATGTTTTCAACCTGCCCATGGGTGGGATAGCATAGCACTCACAGCACTCGGCTCGGGCCTCGGGCAGATGCAGGCATTCATGTAAACGGAACGGTGCGGAGCAACGTGAGTGTTTCAACTTTTCAAATTAATTCCTATGAAAGTTAAGCTTCCATAGCCATGATCTGAAACGCGCCAGATTGAACATGCGCCGTGAATGTATGCCGTGCCCGCGCATACCTCAGCTCTAGTCAGCTCTTCGCTTTCGTGATGAATGTAATCTGACTCTTGCTGTGTTTGTGCTGTGACACTTGCTCGGCTTACTCACATTATATTGAACAGACACGTTCAGTTTTTAATTGTAGTGTCTGTTCTCTAACTGAACTAAATGGTTTTATTATTATGAAAATGAAAACAACGTTAGGGGCGGTGCCGCGGTGGGAAAGTGATCCAGTGATCCAGTAGCTGTGGCTTTGGGAGTGGCCTCGTAGGGCAGCGAAGCAAGTGCATTCTGGGAGTTGTTGTCTTTCATCCACATGAGCCAAAAATACATTTTCTGGCTTTTATCAGTCTAGAAGGCACCAAATTCAAAAATAATTTCACATTTCTACTACATAAATTACCCAGTTTAAATACACATTCATCTTCCCAGCGCTGAAGTACCCCTTTAAGTACAATACCACTACTACAAAGTATGACATTACCAGTTTTTTGGACATATACCTTAATTTATACATTAAATAAGATACTATTTGTCACATAATATAAAATGAACACCAGCTGTCACGGTTTGAGTTGAGTTGTTCATGACTGTTTCTAGATTAGTTTTCAATGTGTTCAGTCAATGCAATGCAATGCAATGCAGTCAATTAACTGTTTGGTTAATTTTCTCCACCTGTCCTCCCTCCTTACCTGCCTTGTTCGCTCCATATTTATTCTCCTTATGTTTGCAGTCCTGTACCAGATCATCTTCATAATTTTTGCCTCTTGTGTGTTTCCCTGCTTTGTTGCAAATCGAGTTGGCCCTGTTTTCCCACTCTGGGTAGTTTTTGTTTGTTTTGTTTTATTTTTATTAATAAAAAGCCCATTGTTTCTTGCATCACAAGTCCTTGCCTCATCCCTCAACCTCAACCCTGACAGAGGTATGATTATTCTGTAATAGAAAATTATCCTCTTCATATTTTTGTGCAAAAAAAACAAAACAAAAAAATCTCTAGAAAATTATGGTGTAGCATTTAAATTCGTTCTCACACAAATTAGGTTTTTATGAACTAAAAGGAGGTGTCCAAATACTTTATACACCATATACACTGTGTTCCATATTATGCTAGTGACATATCAGTAGGATTTCAGTACAATAAACATTCAGATTTTAGTTTTTCCACAAAAAAAAAAAAAAAAAAAAAGTTTGTTTTGTTTCTCCATATCTTTTTAGATAACTGGTATCAATCTGAGACAGGTTTATTAAATAGTTTGCTTAGGTAAATAGGAACATTATACTACAATACTTAGTTTGCTCCACATTATTAAGCAAATCACAGTTCTCATGCAATATGGAGAGGAATAAAGATCTTTCTGAAGATGAAAAGCATGAAATGGTGCAATGTTATGCAAAAGAAATGAACAGCTAATATTGTATGAACTGAATGGAGATCATCATACTATCATAAGATTTGTGAGTAATTTACAGCACAAGAGAACTCGGTCAGATAAATGCTTATTAAAGGTCCCATATTCAAACTGAGGAGGTCAAAAACATGTTGAGAAAACACTGTTCAGCCAATGGATGTCAGGAAACTACATCATTGCACAGGCTTCCGGACAACATTAATATAAGAGACCAGTGGCTTATGTTTATTTATTCTGAAATACTACAGAAATTTAGTTTGACCTTAATTGTCTGTTCTGCACATGTCACAAGTGACTGCTTCATCAATCAGGCACAGTTCAATGCCGGTTTTCACATGGCAGCACATGTTCTCGTGTTCTGTGGGCATCCTTGCATAGTTACCACAAGTACACCTTTTAGAGAAAAAATGACCATTCTGTAAGCACGTTTGAAGAGGTGGTTGGTTGTCTCCTGTCGCTGCCGATTCGTGAGTATCACCAAGCCGGTACGTATACCACAAATATATATTCTTAAGGACATCAGAACCTAAAATAAAACTCCAGAAAGGTGTAAAATATGTGACCTTTAAGGAAATTTTCTGTAAAAAAAAAATGTTATTAGAAGGACAGCTATGAAAAAAAAAAAAAAAAAAAAACACTGTTGAGCAGCAAACAGGTATTTGAAGCTGCTGGTGTCTCTGGAGTCTCAAAAACCTCTCCATGCAGGCTGTTGTGCGTAACTAACCAAAGCTCACAAAGAGATAAGTTTGCAGTGGGTGTAGAAATACATAGTTCAGACACACCAGCAGCGGTTTGCTGCTCAACAGTGTTTTTTTTTTTTTTTTTTTTTTTTTTTTTTTTTTTTTATAGCTGTCCTTTTAATACAATTAAATTTTTGACAGAAACTTTCCTTAACTTTATCTGACCGACTGTAAATTGCTCACAAATCTAGTTTCTAGATAGTTTGAATATTATTTGATTTCATGCCTTTTGCATAACAGTGCACCATTTCATGCTTTTTTTTTTTTTTTAGAAAGATCTTTCAAAAACTGTGTACATTATATTATATATATATAAAAAAAAAAAAAAACAGAATGGAGTGTACGATTATAACCAAGACCAGCACAACCTTTGGTTTTGCACAGTTACGATATGAAACTAACCCAAGGGTTTGAAAGGAACGTCCTTGCACATTATTTTTCACCCCAATTAGAAGGGTAGAACTCGTTGGCTTCCTCTGGTGTGCTGAAGAAGTATGTTTACAAGAGACCAAATCTGACTCCATTTTCATAGAGCCAAGACTTCATATCTTTAAACGACTCTCGCTTTTTCTCCAGCTCAGTGCTGAAATCCTTGTGCCCACAAAAGGACATCTGTTGCCTACTGAATCTAAGGATGCAATGCTTGTCCTGGAAGAAGTGAAAAAGAACCAGAGTTTGCTCTGCTAGGCCCTTGCATCGTTAGTTGGGTTGGATCCGACTCGTTGAGCACGAGAAAGAACAAGAGGGCTAATGAAGAAGTCCTTCCCCTGTACTTCCTCAAAAAAATCTGTCATAAACTTAGTCAGGGTGATCCTTCCAACTTTTCAATAATGCCCACCACTCTCATATTAGATCTCCATGAGTGATTTTCAAGAACATACAGTTTTTCGGTACATTAAGGTTCCCTTTGTAAAGGGTTTATAAAGGTGTTTGTTAATGACTAAAAACTCATTTACAAATGCATTATAAATCATTGATAAGCAGTTATAACTGCATGGGTTAAAAAGGGTGACTTTAACGCAATGCCTGCCAAATAGTGAGCCCTTTTTAACTCACATGTTATAAATGCTTAATAAATGTATTTATCAACAGTTATTTAAATGAAAACCAGATTCCTGATTTATTTAATGATGCAGCAAAATAGACTTTCATAGTGAGACTGAAGAGTGTTATATGTGGTTATCTCATGACTGCCACTTTTACTGACACACAATAACTTGATGAAATATTTGTAATGAATATTTTAATTCCAATATTAGTTACTTGTGAACCTTTAAGTGGAAACCTGTGAGCCATTTATTAATGAGTTACAAACATTAGTAACCTGTGAAAGTGACCCTTATAAAGTGATCACATGTGAACCATTTATTAATGAGTTAAAAACATTAATACCCTGTGAAAGTGACCCTTATAAAGTGATCACATGTGAACCATTTATTAATGAGTTAAAAACATTAATAACCTGTGAAAGTGAACCTTAATATAAAGTGAACACATGTGAACCATTTATTAATGATTTACAAACATTAATAACATGTGTAAGTGAACCTTAATGTAAAGTGAACACGTGAACCATTTATTAATGATGTAGCGAATATCGAGCCCCAGGGGAAATGGTGCGGGATTTATGCATGCGTTTAATCGTGTTGCGATCAAATATGCATAAATTGGCACAGAGGGGAATTTGGATATTAACAGTTGATTATAACGGATTATAACAATTATTAATATCTAGGGCTTGATTCAACTTTTAGAAATTTCTTCGATTCTAGAATTGAGCTCAAAAGGACGAATAATTGTCCACCAAATACCTCCCTTTTAATAACTCTTAAACAACGTTTCTCTGGCCAGGAGAAATATCTTTCTTTTAATTTGTAACAGGGTCGGTTCAACGTAAAAGTGACCTATGGGTGAGCAACTCAAGCGCAATCACGTGTGAATATATATATTTTAATAAATCAACAAACAATAAACAAACATACACAAATTAACTGAAAGAAGGAAGGAGAGAGAGGGAGAGAGAGGGAGAGAGAGAGAGAGAGACAAGGCAACGGTTATACTATCGACACAACCTATTGAGCACAAGCAAGGAATCAGTCCAACTTATTGGTATAAGCTCAAGACTTTATAACGACAGCTTAAGGGATACTTGCATATGTTTCCTTGGTCGTGAGTTTGTGCGTTTAGGGGAATTCCGCAATCCGGTCCGTGTTTGAATCTTGCAGGGTAGGTCCTTGGAGTCCGCGGGAAATTCAACTTTGGTTCCTTTGTGTGATGAGATCCGTTGGAAGATGGCGAAGAAAAAGAGGAGGAAAGCCAAAAGAGGTGGCAACAGGAAGCAAAAAGAAGAGAGAGCGAGAAGCGTTTGTGGCCCATCTTAAAGGGCCGTGACGGGGCACGCCTCTTTTGTCGGAACAGCCACTCAGAGCGAAGGAACTCAGAAGCGGGAAATCTCCCTTTGTCTTGGGTCTCGCCTCATTAACATGTTTTATGGCTCTCTTAGATAAGCAGACTTGGGGGTTTTGGTATGCAGACTTTGGGGTTTTGGCATGAAAGAAAGAGTTTGATGCATCATAGTACCACACAACGCACTTAGCCGGCCTACAAATTGCGAGACAAAGATTCCGAGACCAAGCATGGGGAGTTTAACTTAAGAATTAAAGGAACGGCGAGGATTGACGTCATTCTTCCTTAAGCATTCACTGGCTATAAGTTTATACCCTATCAAAACACATCTAAAATGGTTATAACAAAAAGTATGCATACATACAGGGAACAGTACACCTAAAATGAAGAATAACTAAGTTAAAAGTCATATAATCTATTCGGATGTCCTTTGGTATGTGTGGAGGTGGGGGCTGTTGTTTATGACGGTGCCTCGTGGGCTGCACGAGCATGGTTTGTGTCCTTTTAGCACCGTTAACCTGTCGGTCTGTAGACTTCACGGCGCCGGTCTTGTTTGAGTCATTATAACTAATCAAAGTATTGGTCCGTTGATCATTTATGAGCACCGTCCATACGCTACAATGAGTTACAAACATTAATAACCTGTGAAAGTGAACCTTAGTGTAAAGTGAACACCTGTGAACCATTTATTAATGAGTTACAAACATTAATAACCTGTGAAAGTGAACCTTAATGTAAAGTGAATACATGTGAACCATTTATTAATGAGTTAAAAACATAAATAATCTGTGAAAGTGAACCTTAATGTAAAGTGAACACCTGTGAACCACTTATTAATGAGTTACAAACATTAACCTGTGGAAGTGAACCTTAATGTAAAGTGAACACCTGTGAACCATTTATTAATGAGTTACAAACTTTAATAACATGTGAAAGTGAACTTTAATATAAAGTGAACACAGTGAAGCATTTATTCATGAGTTATAAACATTAATAACCTGTGAAAGTGAACCCTAATGTAAAGTGAACACAGTGAAGCATTTATTCATGAGTTATAAACATTAATAACCTGTGAAAGTGAACCCTAATGTAAAGTGAACACATGTGAACCTGTAGAACTTTCCAGCAGGTGTAACTGTTGTTTATATGTATATATTACAAGTGGTGGATGTTATTATTATGTTCTGGGGTATTTGAGGAAAAAAGTGTGTGCATGTATCGCCTTATTCCAAATGCAGGCATATTTATGTTATATTTCATATATGTTATAATCTTACTAGGTTACAGGATTATTTTATTATCGTTCCTGGTCTCCAGACTGTTTCTGTATATACTTAATCAGTCACAGTGTGCTAACGTCGCCTTTAAGTTTCATTTAATTCTGTTGATAGTCAGGACTGGTACGCCTTGCCGGTGAGTGTCTATAAACTGGTATTGCTAGTAATTTAGATAAAAAATTAATATCACATGATTGTGTAAATTTCATTAGTTCATTCGGTGTTTTATGTTTGTGTTTTCATTGCAGGTTTACAACCTAACTAACTAACCAGCTAACTAACGAGCTGAATGACGTCACTAATATCCAGCTGATATGCTAGCGTAGCGGTATCAGTCAGGCTACCTAGTTTGTGGATTGTGAATGTGTACGCAATAAAAGCTCATAAAGTGACTCGAGTTGTGTCCACCGTGCTTGTCCTGAAACCCTTCCAGTGGGGAGTTTATTGAGCTATAGCTAGTAGCTTAGTAGACAACTGGACAGTTGTAAACCGCCATCGGAGCCGTGCTAGAGAGAACGCGAACCCCGAGCGGATGAGAGCCACCGTTGATGACCAGTGCCGGGATCGGAGACCTGGATTCTGGGAAGGAAGCGGCCGTCAACAACACCACTACAACGAAGCCAAAGCCAAGGGCTAATGGGGCCGTTAAAGGACTGAATAACTTCCACAACCGTGAGTAAGACTGAGTGGATAATAATAACGGCTGCGGAGCTGATAAAGTGACATTGTAATCAACGCCCATGACAGCTGAGTCGAATCTTTTGAACGATTCTTTTTGAACGAGTCTTTTGAGCGGTCCTTTTTGCTAAAAGGTGATTTTAGTAATTCTGTTCACTGAAAAAAAAAAAAAGAAAGACAAAAATGGCAGATGACAAACCAGATCTAGATGGTTTAAAGTGTAAATGCTCAAATGCTCAACGAAACTTTACAACACGAATAAACCGCCTTGAAGTTAGTGCTGGCCATTTACGTGAAGTTGAGTTGTCAGAAGAGTTAGCGAGATTGAAGGATGATTATGACAAACTCCTCGATGTTGGTAATGAATATGTTGACGCACAGAGCCAGATAGACCCTACGGGTGACGACAGTGAGTTGCGGGATGCCCTGGCGAGGAGAGATGCCAGTGAGCAAAGGTTCCTTGAAACTGAGAGCAAAATCATGGAAATGCTGTGGTCCAAGTATGCAGCACCAGACATAGATGCTCTTGTAACACAGTTCAAGTCTGCTTTTGATCGAGCTGAGGCGCTCAGGGAAAGTAAAGTAGTGCCATGGACGCAGCAAAGGGTCGAAAGTGGTAAACTGGATAGGAAACTCCATGAGCTCAGGGAGGCTGTGTACACTTGGAGAGATTATTGGCCACATGGAAAAGACAAATGGATGCTCCTTTTATCATTGAGAGAGGACAAGGAGCAACTGATGGATGGGTGGGCATACCAACGTGAGAATGAGGCTGTACAGAGCTAAAAGACAATAACAACGGAGACAAAGGTGAGGAGGAAGAGGATGAAGATGTGGGAGGCGATGACGCGGCCATTGAGCATGTCACAACAGCTATTGACAGCCTTACAGCTGCAGATAACAACACCTTTACCCAACCAGAAACTATTACTATTGCTACTCCACCTGTTAACACCCGGCCTGCTCTCCTTCATTCGTGTATACAGACAGAGCGAGCATCTCTACTTGTGCTACTCAAGGTGCTATCGTCACTAGTCGACCTCATAGTAGGTATGTAGCAGCAATCACACACAGTACCCCCAAACAGACATTACAGCCCACTCTGCAGTCAAGACGGTCTGATGGTGGACCTGGTGTCAGTTTTGCCCTACCTCCAACCCTTGCCAGCACGCCACAACTGTTGAGTGTTCGTGCCACTGCGCCTGTTGATCTCAGCATGGGTCAAGGTAGTAGCATGCCATATGGCAGCCCTGGTTCGTACGCCGGTGGGGATAACAGCACTCAATGGGCCCGACCAAAAATAAGACTCACACCCATAAGTTTACCTAAGTTCTCTGGGGACAGGAGGGACTATTGGCGCTGGAAGGCTGAGTGGGAGAGTATCCAGGCGCAAGCAGAACCTACGGGGTCAAGGGAATGCAAGAAACTTCATTTGCTAGACAGTATAGGTGAGTCTGTGAAAAGTGAACTCAGGCTGTTGCGCTGCAGAGATGCGAACGATATCTTCAGGGAATTAGAGAACCGTTATGGTGACAAAGCACAGACAGCAGAAGAGAACGTGTTGGAGCTTCAATCATGACCTGCTGTAAAGAACCACCAGCCACGAGAGATGTTAGAGTTGATTCTAGCAGTGGAGAGGGCAGCATTGGACCTCACAGACCTGGGGTGCGAAGACGATTCTGTCTTCTGTGGTGATTCGGTCTTTGGAGAGTAAACTCCCTGATGTTATGAAAAGAGAGTGGCTCATGTGTGTGAGAAACCTTGTTAACAACGTCTACCCTGGAAACCGTTTCGACAGACTCTTGCTGTTCCTGGAAGACCAAAAGTCGCTGCTCGTAAGGTTGGAGCAGTTGTTGCCCAGCAAGCCATGGCCTGCTAATGCTCCTGAGAGACCAAGCTACCGGGAGAAACCAGGTGACAGATGGAGAGAGAAGAAGTCGTTCACTAAAACTACAGCAAGTGAAGTCAAAAGAGACTCCAAGCAGTTACCATGTGCTGTGTGTGGTGATGAAGAACATGGAGGCAAACTGTTTCGCTGTAAAACTTTCAGGAAGGCCAGTCTGTTGGAGAAGAAAGTGCAGGTGAAAAGGGTAAAGGCTTGTGCAAAGTGCCTGGATGTTCACGGGGTCGAGAGTGGCTGCACTCCAAAGTTCCTCTGTCGTAAGGAGGAGTGTAAGAAAGGCGACACTCCAGCAGACCACCACTATTTCCTCTGCCCTAAGGCATCAACAAAGAAGGATGTTGCTAAGAGGGAAGACAAAGCAGAGGAAAAGAGGGGACCTCGTGATCCGACAGAGGAGCAAGAGGCTGTGTTCGCCGAGTTGGGACTGACTCCCCACCAGTTGGAGGCTATCCGCAGAGTCTGTACTAACAAGGCATCGTCGACGGTGTGTTCTGGCAAGAGTCTGATAGAACAGAGTGGCTTGAAAGAACATCCAGTCCTCATGATGCTTGTACCTGTCACGACAAAGAGAGGAGACAGCCTTGGAGCTTTGGTCGATCTCACTTCTGACACAAATTACATTACACACCAAGCTGCAGAACGGCTCGGACTGACCGGTGAACCAATTTCCCTTGTCGTGTATGCCGTTGGCACGATGAAGGTGAAAGCTGATACAAAAAGGTATCTCGTGACAATAAAAGTGTGGACCTCACGAGGAACCCTGAAGTTGCACGAGATGATCTCCTACGGGATGGAAGGCATCGCCAAAGTGGATTGAGTGGTGAGTTCAGAGCGGCTAGAACAGTTTTTCCCTGAAGCTAAGCCGGGAGAACTGGCCTGCCCAAAGGGGATCGATCTATTGATCAGTACTCGAGAAGGCCAATTAGCTCCGCAAAGATTGCAAAGGGTTGGCGACTTGGTGTTGTGGGATGGTCCTCTGGGCAAGACCGTGAGTGGTGTGCATCCAGACCTCTTAGAAGTGGAGGTGACTACATGGCACTTCGCTCACTCAATGAGGACGGTAGCCGTCAAAGTTGAAGAATACTTAGTGGAAAGTCCAGGAGGCCATTTGGAGCAGAAAAGCAGCAGAGAAGTTCGAATGACAGCAGCGTACAATAAAGAGGTCATTGAGTGGCTAAAATGGGATAGCATCGGTGCTGCCTGTGACCCTACCTGTGGAGGGTGTCGCTGTGGGAAGTGCCCACCGGGAGGGAAGGAGATGTCCCTGGCTGATGAGAAAGAGCTGGAGATAATAAAGGCAGGTCTAACATTCAGAGAGAGAGATGCCCACAGCGACCAGCCCCACTGGGATGCGAGGTACCCCTGGAAGGAAAACCCAGACTCTCTTCCCAACAACCGAAAGGCTGTGGAAGCAACTTTCCTGAGGACTGAGAAGCGGCTCATGAAAGACCCCCTGTGGAAAGAGGCTTACATGAGGCAAGTCCATGAGATGCTGGGGAGGGGAGCTGCTGTTAAGCTCACCAAGGACGTTATGGACAGCTGGAATGGTGCTGTGTGGTGGGTGAGTCACCTAACCGCTCCAAACCCCCATTCAGTGACTACGCCAGTGCGCCTCGTCTGGAATACCAGCCAGGAGTTTGGAGGGGTGAGCATGAATAGCATTTTGCTCAAAGGCCAAGACGTCCTAAATCCCATCAGAGCGGTGCTCCTCAGATTCCGGGAAGGAGAACATGCAGCCATCGGAGACATCACCAAGATGTACAATTCGATATGGCTGGAGGAACGAGAGGTCCGTGTGCATCGGTTCCTATGGAGGGACTCACCGGAGGATGAGATTGAGGATTATGCTGTCGTGAGGGTGAACATGGGGGACAAACCAGCAGGTTGCATTGCACAGGTTGCCATGTGACAGACCGCAAAGTTGCCCCAGTTCTCTGATATGAAGGAGGAAAGAAGGGTAATCGAGGAGGACTCCTATGTCGATGACCTCCTCACGTCCCACAATGACCCACACTGTCTAAACAAGATCCAAGAGGGAGTGGAGAAGATACTGAAAGCAGGAGGCTTCTACCTCAAGCCTTGGGTCCGGTCCGGTCAAAGTGGGAGGCGAGACGGGACAGAGTCCAAGCCAGTGACTCTGATGTTGCCAAACCAGCTAAGGGAGGAAGATAACAAAGCCTTGGGGGTTGGTTATCTTGTGCAAGAGGACAAACTCTTTGTGATGGTCTCCATCAACTTCTCCAGGAGAAATAAGAAAATGATAACTGAGATTGACCTCACTGAAGAAGAAGTGGGAGTAAAGACACCAAACCCACTGACTCGTCGTGCTCTACTGAGCCAGATCGCCGGGCTGTATGACCCGATTGGTCTAGTAACTCCTGTGAAACAGAAGGGAGTGATCCTTGTGAGAAGAGCCTTCCAGGAAGCTGGCAAGCTTACTAAAGACACCTGGGATGAACCTCTGTCTGGCGAGCTCAGAGGAAAGGCAATTGAACTGTTCAAGGAGTACATTCATCTGAGTAGCATCATGTTCCACAGAAGCCTCACACCCACTGACTGGAAGGGTAAACCCTGGGGAATCACGTTTTCTGACGGGAGCTGTGAGTCCTATGGCGCTGTACTATACTTGCGATGGGAGATGTCAGATGGGGTGGTTACCCGGCTGGTAGAGTCAAAGGCCAAGTTAACCCCCCTCAACCAGAAAGGTGATGCAGTCAAGGCTGAGATATGCGGGGCTGTCTTTGCCACGCATCTACAGGGATATGTATTGAAACATGGACGATTGGACGTGGAGAAGTGGTACCACTTCATTGACAGTCAGACGGTGTTGGGAGCCATCCAGAGAGAGAGTTACGGATTCCAGACGTTCTTTGCGAACCGAGTCGGAGAGATTCAGAAGGCTGGGCCCGTAACTGACTGGTGGTGGATACCAGGTGAGGTCAATATCGCTGATCTAGTCACAAGGGGGTGCTCTCCTGAACTGCTGGGTGAGAATTCTGTATGGCAGAAAGGTCCCGAGTTCCTGTCTGGTTCAATTGAGGATTGGCCCATGAAGTCCGCTTCAGAAGTGGCAACTGATGCTAGGGAGGTGGTGACTAGACTCCAGAGAAAGGCCTTTTCAGCAGTCCTCACCAGAGCTCAAGCCAAGAAGTTGTGACCCATGACCCAGAGAAAGACCGGCGTGCCCTTGGTCCCCTACAATGCGTGGATTAGCACCCTTCTCACACAAGAGGCCCATGAAGCTAACCACGAAGGAGTTGCTTGCACACTCCTTCGTGTGAGGTCTAAAGCATGGGTGGTGATGGGACCAAGGATTGCCAGAAATGTCATTGACTCCTGTATGCACTGTCGAAAGACCAAAGCGAGAATGTGCAAACAGGTGATGAGTGAGCTCCCTCTCGAACGAACTGAGCCAGCCGCTCCCTTCGAGTTCACGACATTGGACCTTTTCGGTCCCTATGTTGTTAAAGATACTATAAAACGGAGGACAAAGATGAAGATCTGGGGTGTGGTGTTCAGCTGTATGGCTTCGAGAGCAATACATCCTGACATTGTGGAAGATCTGTCGACGGAAGGATTCCTGAATGCATACCAGCGCTTCACAGCTCTCAGGGGTCACCCAAGAAAGCTCTGGTCAGATCAAGGGACCAACTTTTTGGGCGCCAGGCCAGTATTACAGGAGCTTTATGAGTTCCTAATTAGCATCGACAAGGATCAGGTCCAGAAGAAGGCGGTAACTGTAGGAACTGACTGGATGTGGGTGTTTCACCCAGCGGACTCTCCCCACCGGAATGGGGCGGCTGAGGCAGCAGTCCGTGTACTCAAGAGAGCGTTAAGCAGTGTTGGCAAGGAAGGTAACCTGACAGCGCTGGAGTTCCAGACCCTCCTGTACTTGGCTGCTAACCTGTCAAATGAGAGACCAATCGGTGCCAGAGCCCAGGTACAAGATGAGACCGTGGAAGTCATCACTCCCAACTCTCTTTTGCTCGGTCGCGCAGGACCCAATGGGGACTCCCGAGGGTTTGAGTATCCAACTTACCCCGTTGTGCGTCTGAGAGCAATCCAGATCAAGGTTGACAAGTTCTGGAGGCGGTGGATCCAGCTGGCAGGTCCAGGCCTCTACATCCATCAGAAGTGGCACGCGCCTGCTAGAAACGTTGCGGCGGGGGACCTGGTATGGTTAGCTGACCAAAACGCACTGAGGGGTCAGTTCAGGCTGGGTCGAGTCGTGGAGGTGTGTCCTGATGTGAAAGGTGTAGTGCGAGATGTGAGGGTGAGAACATGTCGAAGCGGTCCAGTTTTCGGCGGACAGCCCAAGAAAGATCGAGGTGTGGAGAACTATCCCTCCACCATCCTCCACAGGGACATTGGGAGGCTGGTGGTTCTGCTTCCAGTGGAGGAGCAGTATAAGTCTTCCCCACCATGGTGCATTTCGGTTGAAAAAGGATCCCCACCATGATGTGTTTCGGTTGAAAAAGGATCAAGGCCCTCCCCACTACCATCCTCTCGGAGGCTGGTGGTGTGTTTCGGTGAAGGAGATCGTAATGTCATCAAGGACAATGTGTGTTGATGGACATTAAAACTAGAAGAGATAGTTTTTCATGTTGTGACATTGTATGCAATGTTATTTGCATGGTCATGGGGAGAATGCCATAATTGGAAGTTTAACTTGGCTATGGTGGCCTACTTGGATTCTGGAATCAGTAGACCAAGTGGGAGGTGTAGAACTTTCCAGCAGGTGTAACTGTTGTTTATATGTATATATTACAAGTGGTGGATGTTATTATTATGTTCTGGGGTATTTGAGGAAATAAGTGTGTGCATTTATCGCCTTATTCCAAATGCAGGCATATTTATATTATATTTCATATATCTTATAATCTTACTAGGTTACAGGATTATTTTATTATCGTTCCTGGTCTCCAGACTGTTTCTGTATATACTTAATTAGTCACAGTGTGCTAACGTCGCCTTTAAGTTTCATTTCATTCTGTTGATAGTCAGGACTGGTACGCCTTGCCAGTGAGTGTCTATAAATTGGCATTGCTAGTAATTTAGATAAAAAATTAATATCACATGATTGTGTAAATTTCATTAGTTCATTCAGTGTTTTATGTTTTCATTGCAGGTTTACAACCTAACTAACTAACCAGCTAACTAACGAGCTGAATAACGTCACTAATATCCAGCTGATATGCTAGCGTAGCGGTATCAGTCAGGCTACCTAGTTTGTGGATTGTGAATGTGTACGCAATAAAAGCTCGTAAAGTGACTCGAGTTGTATCTGCCGTGCTTGTCCTGAAACCCTTCCAGTGGGGAGTTTATTGAGCTATAGCTAGTAGCTTAGTAGACAACTGGACAGAACCATTTATTAGTGAGTTTTTTTCTGATTAAATATTTTATTGTTGATGCATTGTATCAGTAAATACAACTTTAAACTTGAACATTAACATATTAATTCACAATCAATAATTATTTTTATATCACGATAAAGGCCACTGTAACTTGATCATCTAAACATCCACACTTTAGTTACAGTAACTTTACCTAAGCATGACAGAACCGTCCAAGGGAGCGACAGAGCGGTTATTTTTGTATGGTAACTAAACTAACACAGCAATTACACAATTAATATAAACACTTAAAAAACATCTGCAATGTCACATCAGTTAGCTTACCCATCAAATCAAACAATATGTTAGATTAAAATTTCTCTTCAGAGCACGAACAGTACAAACAGCATGTCGTCTTCCTCTCTCATGAAAAGCATCTTTACCAGATGCTCACTAGCGCCAACTCCTGTCACACGCCAGAACACATGCTTTAGTGATGCAAGCCTGAAAGAGTATAATAGTCTAATAAATGTCTAGTTTTCTGTTCACCTGCTTAGAGATTCTTATTTGATATTATTTCAAATATCAAGTCAAAGTCAAAGTCAGCTTTATTGTCAATTCTGCCATACTGTACATACATACAGAGAATTGAAATTCTATGACTCTCAGACCCTAGGTGCCTAACAACAACAAAACAATAACAACAAAAGTTTAACAGTAACAACAACAGAAGAAAGATTAAAAAAAGATGGATAAAGTGAATTATAGAGGTAAAGTGGCGATGGCAAATAGTGCAAACAATAGTAACAATAGTGCAATTTTAGATTTAAGTCAGTGCAGGTATAAAATAAAATTATAAGAGTGTGTGCAAAAAAAGAGTCTGTAAGAGGGGAGACCAATTCCTCAGAGAGACAATATAATGAGGTAGATGAAGGGAGGAAAGAACTGGGGGGTGATTCCCAGATCAGGTGCGTGGGGCAGAAGAGGGGAGAGTCGGCAGAGTCGGGAGGGAGTTCAATGCCCTGACAGCTTGGGGAATGAAGCTGTCCTTCAGTCTGCTGGTCCTTGCTTGGAGACTGCGAAGCCTCCTCCTGATGGCAGCAGACTGAAGAGGCTGTGCGATGGGTGGGTGGGGTCTCTCGCAATGATGTGGGCTTTGCGGGAGAGGCGGGAGTTATAAATGTCCTGGAGGGGTGGGAGAGAGACACCAACGATCTTCTCAGCTGCTCTCACTATGCGCTGAAGTGCTTTACGGCAGGATGCGTTGCAGCGCGCCGTACCACACAGTGATGCAGCTGGTCAGAATGCTCTCGATGGTGCCTCTGTAGAAGGTGCGCATGATGGGGGCTGGGGCTCCGGCTCTTCTCAGCTTGCGGAGAAAGTAGAGTCACTGCTGTGCTTTCTTGGTCAGTGCTGTGGTGTTGGCGGTCCAGGAGAGGTCCTCTGTGATATGTACACCCAGAAATTTGGTGCTCCTCACCCTTTCCACGGTCACACCGTTGATGGTCAGAGGAGCGTGCTGGGTGTGCATTCTCCTGAAGTCAACAACAATCTCCTTCGTCTTCTCCACGTTCAGAGAGAGATTGTTGTCGCCACACCACCTGGCCAGGCGGCTCACCTCGCTCCTGAAGTTTGTCTCATCATCGTTGCTAATGAGACCAACTACGGTCGTGTCGTCCGCAAACTTGATGAAGAATATGTATAATATGTAAAATATGTATAATATGCAATGTATTCTTTTTATAAGTAGTAGTAATAGTAGTAGTGGGCTACTCTTTCTACTCTTACAGGATCACATCACTAAAGCACGCGTGTTCTGGCGTGTGACAGGAGTTGGCGCTAGTGAGCATCCGATAAAGATAAACAAATTTTTCATTAGAAGAAGTCACGTTGTTCCATTGTGCTCTGAAGAGAAATTTTAGGTGTTATTGTTTTGATGGGTAAGCTAACTGATGTGACATCGCAGAGGTTTTTCAAGTGTTTATATTAATTGTGTAATTGCTGTGTAAGTTTAGTTACCATACAAAAATAACCGTTCTGGCACTCCCTCGGATGGTTCTGTCACGCGCAGGTAACTTTACTGTAACTAAAGTGTGGATGGTCAAATGCTCAAGTTACAGTGGCCTTTATTATGATATCAAAATAATGATTTATTGTGTATTAATATGTTAATGTTCAAGTTTAAAGTTGTATTTTCTTTTCTTTTGTAGATATTTATTTGATATCTTTTCTTTGTTGTTTATACTGCTAAATATAACTTACTCATCACCATATATTGTTTAATATTGCCTATCATGTTAAATTTGACATTGCTAGCTTTTAATCTAAATCACTGTCACAACGTTAGCTTGTTAGCTTGCCATCTCTGCACCCGGGTCTCCTGTTTTCTGAGTTCATTAAACAACTGTGGTGAGTTGGATTAGTAAATAGACTCCATCAAACAACTTTGGTAAATTGGATCAATCAACAAATACGGTAAGCCATGTCTTCTTCTCCAGTCATTGTCACTTGCACCACGTTTCATGTTTAGTGTATCTGTCTACACATCAGACTACAGTAAACCTTGGGATAAACAGAGAGACTAACATTAGCATAGATGCCATTCATCTTATGATGTATAACGAGTACATCAGGTGTTATCGGAAGTGTTCCCGGTTCCAGCAGACCTAGTTAATGCAGCCTAACAATCATGACAAAAACTAATTTAAATAATATAAACTGATAATGCTGTGTGTATGCTCTGTATAAAGAGATGTGTTTTTAGTTTAGATTTAAACTGACAGAGTGTGTCTGCTTCCCGAACAATACTAGGAAGACTGTTCCAAAGTTTAGGTCCTAAATAGGAAAAGGATCGACCGCCAGCAGTTGATTTTGATATTCTAGGTATTATCAACTGGCCAGAATTTTGAGACCGCAATAGACGTATGGCGTATAATGCGTTAAGAGCTCGTTCAAGTACTGGGGAGCTAAGCTATTTAGTGCTTTGTAAGTAATAAGCAAGATTTTAAAATGTATGCAATGTTTAATAGGGAGCCAGTGCAGTGTTGACAGAACTGGGCTAATATGGTCATACTTCCTGGTTCTAGTAAGAACTCTAGCTGCTGCGTTTTGGACCAGCTGCAGTTTATTTATTTAACGAGCAGGGCAACCACCCAGTAGAGCATCAGAATAAGCTAACCTTGAGATCATGAATGTGTGAACTTAACTTTTCAGCATTTTACATTGAAAGCATGTGCCGTAATTTAGATATATTTTTAAGATGGAATAATGCAGTTTTACAGATGCTAGAAACCTGGCTTTCAAATTAAAGATTGGTATCAAAGAGCACACCCAGGTTCCTAACTGATGACAAGGACTAGACAGAGCAGCCATCAAGTGTTAGACGGTATTCTAGGTTACAACATGCAGAGGTTTTTTGTCCAATAATTAAAAATTCTGTTGTTTTTTTTCAGAATAAAGTTGTAGGAAATTACTAGTCATCCCATTTTTTTATATCAGCTATGCATTCCGTTAATCTTGTGAATTGGTAAATTTTGTTAGGGTGCTGAGTATCGTCAGCATAACAATGAAAACTAACACCATGCTTCCTAATGATATCTCCCAGTGGTAGCATGTACAGGGTGAAAAGCAACGGTCCTAGCACTGAGCCTTGTGGTACTCCATACTGAACTTGTGATCAATATGACACCTCTTCATTTATTGCTACAAACTGACAGCGGTCAGATAAGTATGATTTAAACCATGCCAATGCAATTCCACTAATGCCAACATAATTTGAGTCTATTTAAAAGAATGTTGTGGTCGATAGTTTTGAATGCAGAGCTAAGACTGAGTAACACTAATAGCGAGATACAACCACGATTGGATGATAAGAGCAAATAATTTGTATGGTCTAAAATGTAATGGTCTAAATCCTGACTGGAAATCCTCTCAGATATAATTTGTTTCTAAAAAGGAGCATAGCTGTGAGGATACTGCCTTTTCTAGTATTTTTGACAGAAAGGGTAGATTTAAGATTGGCCTGTAACTGACTAATTCTGTAGGATCAAGTTGCCTTTTTTTAATAAGTGGTTTAATAATAGCCAACTTAAAAGTTTTCGGTACATACCCTAGTGACAAGGATGAATTAATGATATTAAGAAGAGGATCTATGATCTTTGATCTATGCCATGTAACCCTTCTATAATTTCTTAGGCAGGATTATTAAATTGTATATAAATGCACCAGTTCAGCTAGAATCTTGAGGGCTACTTGCGTTTTTATTCCTTGTGTTCCTTTGGGGATTCCCTTTGTCACCATCCTTTGCTTGAAAAGGTTTCCCGGGTTTGTTGATTGGCTGGCGGTCTTGTTGTGTCTGGAGTGATGTCGTGGGAAGCCAATCACGTTGGTGTGTTGGCAGATGAGTTTAAGTTGGCTATTATTAAACCACTTATTATCGTCTTTATGTTATCACCTGTCTTTTAAAGGTATCATGAACTGGCTTTTTAAAATTTTTTATACTGTTGTCTGAGGTCAGACAGCTCCCTGTCAGTTCACGTGAGGAAATGTTTTGAAAGCGGCAACCCGCGATTGATTGGAATATAATTTTTTTTATTACTTGGCCCGCCCAATCGGTGGATATAAGCGCAAACCATGCATCACACACAAACACGCACGCGCGCCCTTCAAATATCAAGTCAAGAGAGTGAACAACGCAGATCAAGAAAGGAATGTTATTTCACTATTTAAGATGCACCGGCCTGCCAACAGGCTTACGTTTTGGTAGCCCATCTGGAAAACACATAGCAAACGTTGGGCTTTGCGAGCCCTGGCCCATACTGTGTTCTTCTGCAACCATCTTGCTATCTTCGGCAAGTTTATTGTTCGGTAGTGCGATCCGTTTAGCTCCACAAGTCAGTGGGCGGGACTACAGAAGCAGGCGTACATATTTATCTGTTGAGGCGGCGTTTCTGCATTATATGACGTCAATGGTCGACATATTCTGAGATCGATCGTTTGTTGGGTCTGGTGTCAATAAAAGCTTTTCTTTGACTAACAAGGAAGTTTTCAGCTCCGAAACTTACAGGATATTCTTATATCACGATGAAGGCTCAAGGGAAAGTTGATGTCTCAATTCATCACCCCTTTAACATTCCCGCTTTAGCAGAGTACAATTTAGACATGATTAGGGTTGGGTATCGTTTCGGGTTGTTTACGATACCAGTGCCAAACCGATAATTTTAAAATGGTACCGGTGCCTAAACGGTGCCTGAACCAATACTTTTAATTAAAATTTAATTTTAATTAATTGAGTCACAAAACAATGGTGGATGACAATAAAGAATGGCTTTTTATTTAATTTTTTTATAAATTCTTTAAATTGAACAATTTATTAAAACTTTCAAGTATACTCAAATATATAAACATAAATAAATACAAAGCAAATTCACTTAAATTCACAGTAAAACCTAACCCAACTACAATAGGCCTATTTTAACACTAAATAGTTACAGTACTAATAACAGCAAAGTAGTCTGTATTCTTGGTATGCTACAAACCATCTTCAAGGTTCAGCATTATTTTGCAGAAATATGACCATATTCTCTGGCTAAATATTTTAGAACGCATCACCTTATTGTTTCCATGGCGACGTGTCGTGCTTCTCACATGACACACAGCAGCCACAATAGCGCTGTATCACTGTATCACTGCTCCCATAGACCTCAGTGTGTGTTTTTGCTAGTACTTATGTGCATTTAAATGTCCGAAACCTAAAATAAACATTATGTGGTTGAAAACACTGAATAGTTATGATATGTGATGAGTCTGGCTCAGCACCAGCCAAAGCGCGAAAGCATGTTTCAATTTAAGTGGCACCAAAATGAGGCACCAAAATCTGCACTCTGATTTGGTCCAGTACATTCTGGTACAACCCTAGACATGATTTCTATAATAATAAAATGATACATTTTACACAGATTTTTTTCATGTCATCTTTTGAATTAACAACACTTTCAGTCAACCATTCAATAGCATGAATTATGTGTGATCTAAGCATAATAGCCACAGTTTGTAGACATGATATATAATTATGCAGTTGAATGATGTTTGATTATAACGGTTTTGGATCTCTGTTGTATCTCTGGCATTTACCCATGGTTTTTCTTGTGCAAGTCACAATGTCTCGTCCTTTTGACCATTAGTCTTAGGTTAACTAACTGCCTATCGTTGACAACGTTTTACCTTTAGCTAGGATCATTTCTTACATAAGCTTGCATGGCCATGTAGGTTATTCTAGACTAATGGCCGTTTCACACTGCAAGCGTGAGCTTCATGCCAGCGTAACTACACCGTCACTGCAGCTGCAGACGAGCGAGAGTATTCACACTCAAAGCGTTCGTACAGCGTCACAGCAGCGGCTCAAACACAACATATAATGCTCAATTATATCAGTTAGTATTTCTTTATAAAGACAATTAGCATATATTTGTTTTTAGAAGTTGGTCATTTATATTGATAGTCTTGAAAGTTTGTTAACATGGGGAGGTGTAGACTACAACATTTGCATGTAAATGGTAAACGACAAACACAACCAAGAAAACAGCTCCGATCATGTTGTTTCATTCATACTTCGATATGTTTACAAGACAGCAAACTGCGGACAAAAAAAACCCAAAAAAAACACGCACTCCGGGTTTGGCTACCTGTCTGAGTATTAATAAATTAAAAGAAAGTTTATCATATTTTCTGGCTAGTTTACTTTATTTTTTATAATCATAACCATACTTTCACCCAAACTGAATAATTAAAACAAGTTTAAATGGGTAGGCCTAAATCTTCTACAAATATTTTTTATTCTTAATTTTTTTTTTTTTTTGACTCACTCCAGTTCTTGTTAAAACACACTGCACGTGCTTCTTGTGTGCATTTTGAGCACTTTTTGTGTGAAATCATATTTATTTTGTCCATCAAAAGTGTGCTTTCACTTTAATTGAGCGTCAGCACCGCTTCACTGCTGCTCACGCAACGCTCCTGCTCCCGGTGTGAATGCACTCATTGATTAACATGGGTGCCGAAAAAACTACGCGTTGCTCACGTGCCGCTCATGCTTGCGGTGTGAAACGGACGTTAATGGCATCCAAAATGGCAGATCCTCTGATTTAGGGTCCTTGATTCAGAATTCGGGTCTCTTTGTTCACAGTCTGAAGGAGTCATTGTGGTCTGATTTGCTCTCAGATCCTACAGAATGAATATTTTTCATGCTGAATTTTGATATGGGATTGTGCATATTTCTCATAATTTTACTCTTTCCCACAGATTTTGTGCTCCGACCCAAAGTGTGCACACATAAAGCTGACTCTCAGTACTAAATTAAGTTCTTTTTCGCTGCTTATTGCACTTAAACAGTCAAATACACAAAAAAAAAAAAAAAAAAAAAAAAAAAAAAAAATCAAAATGCCGTTATTGGTGAGTTTTCATGTAAACCCAGTCAGTTATGTTTTAGCTGAACGTAGTATTTGAGTAAGAAAATACATGTGTAACAGTATAATGAATCCATGTGTCACGTCTTAAATTGACAGCAGCCTAATATACCTGCCAAATTATGAGGTATCAATATGACAGTTTTTTCTCAGTATCAGTGTCAAAACTGTAGTCAGTGAAAATGCTGAGTGGCTAGTAACTTTGGAAAACCACTAGCCACAGTGGCTGGTGAGTAAAAAAAGTTAATGTCAAGCCCTGCTTTTAAGTATAATTTAAAGGGATAGTTAACCCAAAAATGAAAATTCTGTCATCAACTTCAAGTTCGGTTACTCACTCTCAAGTTATTCCAAACCTGTATGAATTTCTTTCTTCTGTTGAACACAAAGGAAGATATTTAGAAGAATGTTTGTAACCAAGCAGATCTTGGCAGCCATTGACTACCATAGTATTTTTTCCCACTATGGTAGTCAATGGCTGCCATGATCTGCTTGGTTACAAAAATTATTCCAAATATCTTCCTTTGTGTTCAGCAGAAGAAGAAAAAAAATTATACAGGTTTGGAACAACTTGAGTGACTGAATAATGACAGAATTTTCATTTTTGGGTGAACTATCCCTTTAAGTGTAACAGTAGTAAACTTTGTTTACTAGTTTACAAGTTTTCCGTTGTACTGCAACTACTACAAGTTAACCTATTGGTATAGTGATAGTTTACTAATCAAAAACTTGTAGCACATTTTTTAGTTTATGATGGTACACTTTGAAGTATAATGGTTCCCTTTCGAGAGTACTCTCATATTGTGCAAGTTTAGCTTACGCTATGGGAAAATATTTCCCAT
Source organism: Paracanthobrama guichenoti (assembly GCA_018749465.1). Lineage (NCBI taxonomy): Eukaryota > Metazoa > Chordata > Actinopteri > Cypriniformes > Gobionidae > Paracanthobrama > Paracanthobrama guichenoti. Next base: position 42,976,998 of record CM031949.1, read on the forward strand.
TTCCCAATCCCATTTACTCATTTTCTTGAAAATACGGAAGCCAAAATTATCCTTATAATTTTATATATGTAAAACGCAGTGCAGCTGCACAGCAGACCCACTAGCACGCTGATTGGCTGTGTTGCGGCAACTGCACTAACCTATGGCGAGGCGACTGAGACATGCAAACCAATCAGGCCGCTTCGCGCCCTAGCGCGTCAGTGCCCGCCAAAATGGGCGTGGCCTATGGCTATAAAAGCCCCCCTTATACCATAGGATTCAGATTTAATCTCCTTCAGCTCACTTACCTTCACTGATTGAGAAGTCGCCCGCCGTCGAAAAGGTCTTCAGCAGAACGAGCCAGCGGGCTCGACTCGCCAGCTTCAATGAGGACGCCATTCCCTCCGCTCACCCTCTTCTCTCTCTCGGGCTATGCAGACAGAAGCGTGGCGGACAGAGAAGACGAGCGAGCCCACGCCGGAGGACTCCCTGTGTGTCTCGCTCTCAGATTCCCCTTCGACGGTCTTGTTCACCCAGGAAGACCAAAGCCCCTCTCAGTTAGCGGCCGGTCCTATTTCCTTCGTTGGACCAGAAGGTGAGGAGAACGAGGATGACAGCCTTTTGCTCGCTGCATCCCGAAGTGAAGAATGCTCAGGCTCCATAGCTGACCCCACACCTTCTGTTCAAGACAGCCATTTTCAACTCAAATCCTCGGCTTCTTCAGCGCTCTTGACACTCAACGGCGCAAAGGAGAAAGGTTACGAGAGTCTTCCCCATCTTGAGGAAGCGGTCGCCGCAAATCTTTGCTCGCCCTCCGCTAGAAGATGGCAGCCAAAAGTGTCGCACCCATCCAAGCCCTGCCTCATTATGTCAGCTCTCGCTGCCTCCACCGGCCAAATTGCTTCAGCTCTTTTCACACAATGGCTGTCCTTCAAGTGTTTCAGGCCAAACTTCTCAATTCTCTGGATGAGTCTGGCCCTGATCCTGAGGCATTCAAAGACCTGCACAGCGCCACTGACTTAGCCCTGTGCGCAACAAAAATCACCGCCCAGGCGACTAGTAGAAGCATGGCGAACCTGACTGTGCTACAGTGCCATCTCTGGCTGACCCTTATGGACATGAAGGACACAGATAAAGCCTCCTTCCTGGATTCCCCCATCTTCACCACCAGCTTGTTTGGTCCAGCGGTGAAAGGGTTTGCTGAGCGCTTCACCAAAGCACAGAAGGCATCACAAACCATGCGCTATTTTCTCCCCAAGCGCTCCAGCTCTGCTTCGGGCCGCCACACAAGAGTGTCGCCCCCTCAGCCTTCAAAGACAGCGCAGCTGACCTTCCAACCACACTCAGTGACGAAAATTCACCACTGTTCACGTTCTGCGTTCGGGACCCTGACACAAAGATTGTGTTGAACCCTGAGCCTCCAAAGCCTTCCTGACCACAGGAAGAAAGAGACAGTGGTTAGGTCCCGCCGTGGCCGGATTACCACCACAGACTCTTTTTACACTTCTCCCAGTCCCCTCTATTCAGGCGGCTAGATATGTCAATATTGCAGTCATTGAGCCTGGTATAAAGCATGCATGACTGCACACAAACACCACTTTAACGGCAACCCTAATAAATCACAAATTTTAATAAATCACAAAACCCTAATAAATTACAGTTTTTCCTCTGTTCTGACTGTAGGCAGTGTACCTCTGCACAGAATCACACAGATTATCCCCTGTTAGCCCGCGCCAAGCGTGCTCTAAATGTAGACTGCGTGCCCACTACACAGTGTGCCACTACACTGTAAAACTAGACATACACTCACCTAAAGGATTATTAGGAACACCATACTAATACTGTGTTTGACCCTCTTTCGCCTTCAGAACTGCCTTAATTCTACGTGGCATTGATTCAACAAGGTGCTGAAAGCATTCTTTAGAAATGTTGGCCCATATTGATAGGATAGCATCTTGCAGTTGATGGAGATTTGTGGGATGCACATCCAGGGCACGAAGCTCCCATTCCACCACATCCCAAAGATGCTCTATTGGGTTGAGATCTGGTGACTGTGGGGGCCATTTTAGTACAGTGAACTCATTGTCATGTTCAAGAAACCAATTTGAAATGATTCGAGCTTTGTGACATGGTGCATTATCCTGCTGGGAGTAGCCATCAGAGAATGGGTACATGGTGGTCATAAAGGGATGGACATGGTCAGAAACAATGCTCAGGTAGGCCGTTGCATTTAAACGATGCCCAATTGGCACTAAGGGGCCTAAAGTGTGCCAAGAAAACATTCCCCACACCATTACACCACCACCACCAGCCTGCACAGTGGTAACAAGGCATGATGGATCCATGTTCTCTTTCTGTTTACGCCAAATTCTGACTCTACCATCTGAATGTCTCAATAGAAATCGAGACTCATCAGACCAGGCAACATTTTTCCAGTCTTCAACTGTCCAATTTTGGTGAGCTTGTGCAAATTGTAGCCTCTTTTTCCTATTTGTAGTGGAGATGAGTGGTACCCGGTGGGGTCTTCTGCTGTTGTAACCCTTCCACCTCAAGGTTGTGCGTGTTGTGGCTTCACAAATGCTTTGCTGCATACCTCGGTTGTAACGAGTGGTTATTTCAGTCAAAGTTGCTCTTCTATCAGCTTGAATCAGTCGGCCCATTCTCCTCTGACCTCTAACATCAACAAGGCATTTTTGCCCACAGGACTGCCGCATACATGATGTTTTTCCCTTTTCACACCATTCTTTGTAAACCCTAGAAATGGTTGTGCGTGAAAATCCCAGTAACTGAGAAATATTCAGACCGGCCCGTCTGGCACCAACAACCATGCCACGCTCAAAATTGCTTAAATCACCTTTCTTTCCCATTCTGACATTCAGTTTGGAGTTCAGGAGATTGTCTTGACCAGGACCACACCCCTAAATGCATTGAAGCAACTGCCATGTGATTGGTTGATTTTAGATAATTGCATTAATGAGAAATTGAACAGGTGTTCCTAATAATCCTTTAGGTGAGTGTAAGTGCTGTCTCTACAGTGTCACAAGCACAAAACAACTAGGTGACCGGGTCGCTATTACAAAGCGACTTAATTCAACCCTTTGCTATGCATCCAAAAGGGGCTGTAGAAACTGTCCCCTTAGCTATAAGCGAGTCAGGCTATTATAGTCGCTACTTCCTCGTTCCAAAGAAGGATGGCAGCCTCAGACCCATCCTAGAACTCAGACATCTGAACAGAACGCTTATGACACGCTTGTTCAGAATGCTGACAGTGAAACAAATCCTTGTGCAAATTCACCCAGGGGATTGTTTTTTTCTCGGTGGATCTGAAAGATGCTTACTTTCATATTCATATTGAACCCCGCCACAGACCATTCTTGAGATTCACCTTTGAGGGGCAGGCTTATCAATACAAAGTCCTACCATTCGGTCTATCCCTAGCACCCCGTACATTTACAAAGTGCATAGATGCGGCTCTCGCTGACCTGAGACTACGGGGAGTGCGAGTACTGAACTACCTCGATGATTGGCTGGTTGTAGCCCAATCAGAGGCGCAGTTAATAACTCACAGGTCCTGACTCCTCAGCCATCTAGAATGTCTGGGTCTCAGGATCAACACTGCCAAGAGCACCCTGTCTCCCAGCTAGAATATTTCTTTTCTGGGGACAGTCATGGACTCGATACAGTGCGTCACAGCACACGCTCGCATTCCAGCGCCTAGTGGTGTCGTTCAAAGCTGGCACTTACACTCCTCTCAGAGGATGTTAGGCCTTATGGCCTCTGCATCAGCAGTACTCAAACTGGGCCTACTATATATGCGTCCCCTTCAGCGCTGATTAAGCCCTTGCCTGTCACCCCCCCCATTTTGGCAAGTGGGGCATTTTGACATACCAAAAATAAAAGGGTTTTTGAATATACACATAAGTAACATATCAAGAAAGCCAACGCTTAAGAGTTTACTCAAGACTGTTATTAATATGGAGATATATAGGCTCAAACATTCAAACAAAAATAAAAACTATATTTTTAAATGTATACAAATATTATGTGAATGTACAACTTGTAACCACAACTAAATTGAAGCCACAAGTGTGGTCATGCTTCATTTCAAATCGGAGGATGAAATATCTAAAATTATGTATTTTATGAAGCATATTGTATGGCATGTCATGTGAATTTTTTTTTTTTTTTTTTTTTTTGCGAATGCTAAGATGCGATGCTATCATTATGTTGTTGGCTTGTAAAACACATACTTGCAGTCTACTAACTAGTCAATTCATAATCTATTGTTTTCAATCAAAGAACTTTTCATGACACAATCCCCATTATTCTTTTATAGTAATTATTTTGTTTGTATTCAACCATTATAGCCTATTTAGGCATTCTGAATTGACCATCAACCACACATTCATCCCACTTTACATTAAAATCTGAAGTCTTTCTAGCAAAAAGACAAACAAAAAAAAGCATGTTTTGGTACCTTATGTGAAGTAAAATATAGCTACTGGCGTGACCGGTGCATTAGAGCAACAGTTAGCATCAAGCTACATACCACAATGTAACGTGTATAAATGTAGTAGAGTAAATGGTAATCACTGCAATGGTAGATTAAAATAGTGGACCAATATCAGAAGAACTAAATTCAGCTCAGGAAGGAAAATGTGGCGTTTAATGAAACGCAGACACAAGATTGTGGTACCCAGTGATGGAGTATATTACAGTGACATAAATTTACAATATTCACTTGTACACATAGATAGTATTGGGTTCAAAGTCGTTCATGAGCAATCCAAGTGTTCTCAGTTTATACACAACAATTCGAGGATTCAAGTGCTGCAACTGTTCACATACCACCCACGCAATGAGCAAAGTCCGACAATCAAGGGAAATTCAGGAAAAGATCAGTCCATAAAGCAATATGAATGTGTGTGAAATGTATGAAAAATGTGCAATAAAGATGTGTGAGGGTGTATAATGGTGTGTAAGGGTGTGTGAGGGGAGCAGCTGCAGCGCCTTCTACCACACCGGCAGATGCTTGTACTCTCAGTCTTCGGTTCAGGGCCTAGTAGCTCGCCATCTAGGCAAGAAACCTGGCCTGTATAAACAGGACAAAGCAATAAATAACACTTTAAGTAAATCACATGATCATACAATATCATAAATGTCATCGTATTATCATCATCATCATATTCCATTATTATCATATCCCATCATTATCAGATCCCATCATTATCATGTACACGATTCAAATGTATCCTGCATATAGCAATATAATTTAACATTCAAATTGAGTACTCTAACAATTAAAGTTTCAAAATAAATCAGTATTAAATAGTAACTTATAGTTTCATAATCAAACATTAATATTGCTATAAATGTCAAATATTAGTTAATTGTTCATATAAAGGTCAATATAATTAAGCACATAATATATATATAATCTGAGTCAATATGATAACAAATACAGCCAGCACCAGCTAACAGATCCATATGCCACACACAAAACGCTAGCATTGGCCTTTTAGCGCCGTATGATAAAAAAAAAAAACTCACCAGTTCCCGTATCATTAAGTCACTCAACACAGCAGGGTCTCAACCGTAATGGAGGCATTTAAAAAGGTTGGCAGGCATAACAGTTCAAAACCGGCAGTCAAGTGAATCAGTATAATACATTTACAGGGTTAAACGCCTACCTACAACAGCTGAACACATCGACTCCCACACATACATTAACCAGCAGCGCGCAGCCATATTTAAAGGGAAATGACGTGCCCTCCGTGTCAAATATCGCGATACTTGCACAAATAACGTGAACGGTGGGGAGTTGTGAGAAGAGAGAATAAAGCAGGAAATAACCAGGGTTACAACAATATTAAAGATTATTACACTTTATCTCCAAACTCCTTTCAAACAGCCAGCGAGTGTTTGTAATGTACTTCAGATCGCAATATAATGTGGGTTTCAGTGATGTTAAATGATGTTAAAATGTTATATTTAGCATTTTATATGGAGCTAATCGCTACACCTGCTTAGCATGAATACTGGAAACATTCATTATTCATATTTATTCATATACACCAAATCATATGCAAAACACAAACCATATGCCATCGTAATTGTGCATTTATTAGCTTCTTGGTTTATCACAGAGAGATGAGAATGAGGAAGTGTAAGGAAGAGCCTGACCAGATGGGGCAGGATTGTTGTCACATTGAGTCACATAAGATGATTGACAGCTGTACAGCGAACGAGAGAACTCTGAGATCATAAGTGATGTGCAACAAAAAGCAACAGACACAGGGATCACTCTGAATGTCATTCAGCTCTTCAGATGAGCATAATTCAGTGAGAAATTAATAGAAATGTTATTCTGTATGACAAAATATTTAGCAAACGTGATAATAAATCTATATTTGTCCAAATATGCACACTTTTTGACTAAGAGCCCAAACGGATGTGATTTAGTGCATGTATGTGACCACAAATAAAATGGAGAAGACATGACTGGCTTTTTATTCTTTTTGATATTCAATTCAAAATATTGTTCATTAGAGTATAACTGTCTTGGCTACCTAGCACCAATGAGTTACAGGAAATAAAAGGGAGGGATCATATTTGCAAAATACCCAAGAAAGGATATAAAGTATCTCAAAGATCAAAACACTGAAAAAACATCAAAAATACCAGAAACGCACAAATATACTCTTTTATAAGTGATAGTTACATAGACAAACAAACCCTATAACCAAGAAATCACACAACCCCAAAAAGCAACTGTAGCCTGTTATGGAAAGGTTCTGGAAAATGAGTTAGTAATAAGAACACAAGACATTAAATGCTGGTTTCCTAAGGACAAGATCAGTCTTTGTTAATAGTTGGTAAGACGGTAAAGATGTCCTTATAGAATAATTATTTTCATTATAATCCTTTGGCAAATAGCATTACCGCATCCAAAGGTACTCAAACCAGTAGGTCCTCTGACAAATAATCCAGGATTAAGCATAACATAAAAAATCCTAGTTGGGCAGCAAACAAACAGTTTCCCAAACAAGGATTCAAAAGCAAGAGCAGCAGACAGCATGAGGCAAATAAAACTGGATCTCATTCTTCTTCTGCTATTTCTCAAACTTATAGAAAACATGGAGTACTACTAGCGACCCCCAGTGGTGAGGATGAACATAGCCCCCAGAAAAGACAGTATGCCTTGTAATAGGCTATGACTGTTACATATTCCTCCCCACAATTTGAAAAATGATCAACAGTCCCATGAAAAGGCTTAAAATTTTGTACATGAAACGTATCAACGTGATTAGGATCATCTATAAATGACACAGAACAATTAACAGGCCCAAGACATTTGACAATCCTGGCAGGACCTTTCCACTTCACAGCAAGTTTAGCCATAAATCCCTCCCCAGCACATAACAAAGGATGAGTCGCACCCAAACCAAATCCCCAAACTGGTAATGAGCAGGCCTTCTACAACGGTCGTAGTACCGTCTCTGCTTTGCTTGAGCTCGATCCACGTTCTTTCTCACAGAGCTTATCAGTTCTTTCTGTCTTTCTAACACTGGTACCCAGCAGGACTGTCTGGATCTGGAGGTCTTTGAACCGCTCTTTCTAGAGGTCCTTTCAGTTTCCTGCCTAGTGCTACCTCAGCTGGAATGAATCCCGTGCTCTTCTGCCAAGCCGTGTTTATGGCATAACAGAACTCCGCCAACCATCTGTCCCAATGCTGGTGGCGATCTTGAACATAAGATGATATCATGGTCTTGAGAGTGTGGTTGACTCATTCAGTAAGGTTAGTTTGAGGATGCGCTGTGGTGGTCAATTTCTGGATGACACTCCATTGCTTGCAAACTAGCCTGAGGAGTTGGGAAGTGAACTGGATTCCTCTGTCAGATACCAAATACATTGGAGTCCCCCACCCGGTGAAGATTTGAAGGATGTGAGCAATTTGAGGTGCTTTGGCCACACGCAGAGGAAACAACTCCACCCACTTCGAACAGTAGTCTACTACAACAAGAAGATACTCATTTAATTTAGAACTCCTAGGAAATGGTCCCATGAGGTCGATCCCTAACATATGTCCAGGATCCACCACAGGGGTGGACTGCATATGTCTGGCTAACTTGGAAATGGAGGGTTTGTATTGTTGGCACACCTGGCATTCCTTGCAATACTTCCAGACATCCGAGTGCAGCGTAGGCCAATGACAGATATCTACCAACCGCAGTAGAGTTTTGAGCCTACCAAGGTGTCCACTCAACGGGTTGTCGTGGGCATATGTGAGGAAATCTTTCCGCAGACAAGCAGGAATGATAAGCTGTAACTTGGGCCCTTTCTGTCCATCTGGCATGCTGCGAAAAAGAAATTTTTCGGCCAAACACTCCTTCTCTGAAACTGAATAGGACCTCTCAGTCCAAGACCATGTTCAAAATGTACATGTACAAAAAAATATATATATATATATATATATATATATATAGAGAGAGAGAGAGAGAGAGAGAGAGAGAGAGAGAGAGAGAGAGAAATTCAAACAATACTGATGACGTGACAAACGCAGACTTGGAGATGCTCTCAGGTTCCATTTCAACCTGCCAATACCCGTTTTTTAGATTTAATGTACTGTAGATTCCAGCTCTGTGAAGAGACTCAAAGATATCCTGTATTTGTGGCATGGGATATGCATATAGAAAGGTCTTTGAGATTAATCCTCTTACAATCCTCAACACAGAATCTTTGTCCCCCTCCTTTTTTGGGTACCAGGACAATTGCAGCAGCCCATGGAGATGACGAGGGACAAATAATTTTCTTATCAAGCATCACCTTTATCTCTTGATCGATAAAAAGTTGTTTCTCAGGAGATGCTCGATAGGCTATCCGGCGGATGGGTACTTCATCAGTGGTTATGATACGATGTTTAACTACATTAGTGTGTCCTATTTCATTAGTACACACTGTTGGCCAATCTTTCATGAGCTGCTCAAGGCTTGACTTCAGTTCTGAAGATGTATCTGCATTGGCGACTAGTTGATGGATAGATGATGGGAGCGAGTTTCAGATGACTCTGGGATGGGTAAGGGAATCCATGCCTAAAATTATAGGCACAGTAAGCTCAACATCCCTCATTATATACAAGGACAGTGCAAGCTTTCTCCCTTGTAACTCGCAATTACATCTCCACAAACCTAAAGCACTTCAAATGTGTCCATTGGAAAGTTTGCCCATGACTAGAATCCAACTGTTCTCTGTGCTTCAACTTATTCCAACAAGACGCAGAAAAGATAGTATGCCTTGTAATAGGCTATGACTGTTACAACAGATCGATTATTTTTCACTCCTGACATAAATGAATAATATAATAATAATTTGTTACATTTATATAGTACTTTTCAAGGCACTCACAGTGCTTTTACATGGAAGGGGGGAATCTCCTCAACCACTAATTAAGCAATTTATGTCACTGCAACCTCGTTTTATCATAATCAGTGGTCAAATAACAAAGCTGGAGGCTTTAATCTTTATAATTATACCAAGTTTTTCCAGATGAAGTTAGAATGTGATGTTTTAACATGCAGTGAATGTTGAACAACAGTAATCTAAGACCGTCAGCTATCCTTGACTGCAAAGGGGTTAAAACCCATGCCCCGCATGGTGGTCAGGCCACTTACGCATCAAAGTGAACCATGGCTGTATCAAAGCCCTGGCTCCTTGGAAAGCAGCCAACTGGTACCAGTCTGGCGTGAGTATGGGCATGGTCTCGAAGTGGAAAGTGATCTCGACGGATGCATCCAACCTAGGTTGGGGTGCCCTGCACAAAGGCAGGCCCATCCCGTCCTTTGGTCAAGCTCGGAGAGGCGGCTGCACATAAACTGTCTAGAGATGAGAGCAGTCGATCTGTCACTAAGAGCTTTCCTCCCATACATAAAGGGTCACAACATTCTAGACGGAATGGACAACATGCCAGTGGTATCCTATATAAATCGCCAGGGTGGACTCTGGTCAAACAACCTGCACACCATGGCCAAATGCCTCCTTTTACTCACTAAGGGCAGCGCATGTGCCAGGCATTCTGAACCAGGGCCCGGATATGCTATCCAGAGACAAAATTCCCCCAGGAGACTGGTCTCTTCACCAACAAATGGTTCAGTTAATTTGGAGTGTCTTTGGCAAGGCAGAGGTTGATCTCTTCACCTCAGAAGACAATGCTCATTGCCTAATTTTTCACCAAGAGCAGGGATGCTCTGGCCAATGACTGGCCCAGCCGCCTGCTGTATGCATTCCCTCCAGTTGCGATGTTACCTCAGGTCATCAAACGGATCAGGGAGAGTAAGTGTGCAGTGCTTTTAATAGCTCCTCTATGGTTCTATAGCCAACTATGGTTCTCCGAGCTGACTCGGCTGCTAGAAACAGCCCCACGGTCGATACTGCTGAGGAGAGGCCTCTTCACGCAGCGGAGGGGACAATCTGGCATCCCCTTCCCAACTTGTGAGCCCTTCATGTGTGGCCCATCAACAGATACCCGGGAACCTCCCAAAAGGGGTGCTGAATACTATTTCTGAAGCGAGAGAGCCTTCAACCAGACGGCATTACGCTAAAATGGTCAGTGTTCTCAAGATGGTGTGCAGCACAGAACCTGGTCCCACACTCGTGTGGAGTGACAGAAGTGCTCTCCTTCCTTCAAGAGCTTTTGGATGTGGGTCGCACCCCTTCCACGCTCAAAGTATATGCGGTGGCCATAGCAGCGTTTCACACTCATGTGGCCAGACAGTCAATAGGGAGAAGCAACCTAATTGTGCGCTTCCTCAGAGGAGCTAGGAGACTGAACCCGCCTCAAACCCCATCGGTTCCTATATGGGATCTTTCCACGGTCCTAGAGGCCATGAAAGGTACCCTATTTGAGCCGCTTCAGTCTGTGAGCCTGAAGCACCTTTCGCTCAAAACTGCTCTCTTGTTTGCACTAGCTTCAGTCAAGCAAGTTGGTGATTTACATGCACTCTCGGTGAGCACTTCCTGCCTTGAGTTGGGCCTAACGACTCCAGAGCTGTCCTCAAACCAAGACACGGGTATGTCCCCACAGTGCTCTCCACTCCGTTCAGAGCACAGGTCATTTCGCTGTCAGCTCTTCTCTTGTCTGAGGACGAAAGAGACGTGAATCTACTCTGTCCCGTCAGGGCTCTTTATTTAGGGTGTCCCAGTCGGAACAGCTCTTCGTATGCTTTGGTGGTCGCACCAGAGGGTGCACGATAACGAAGCAGAGATTGTCGCTATGGATAGTAGATGCTATCTCGCTGGCTTACGATTCAAGAGGTCTCTGCTGCCCCATAGGCATCAGAGCTCATTCCACTAAAGGCATGGCCTCGTCATGGGCTTGGTCCAGTGGAATACCACTTGAAGATATCTGTGCGGTGGCAGGCTGAGCCTCTCCATCCACATTTATTAAATTTTATAACTTGGAGGTTCCCGCCATTGCAAGCTAGGGTCCTTTTGATGGGTGTGCTTTTTCTCTCTCGCTCTGGTCAACATGTGCACACGCACCCTTCCAGGAGAAGTGCCCGTACAAGGAAATTCCGCCCTGGTTGACATCTCACAGGCTCATACTCGGAAAAAAAAAACTTTCCGAAACTTGAGTATTTTTTCCACGGAAATACTCCATCAAACGTCCAAATAATTTTTTTAAACTTTGGTCATGTTGAGCATGGGAATCCAAGTCTTTAACAGTGTAAAAAACTCAGAATGCATGAAATAGCATTATATACAATCCTGCATGAAACAGCATTGTAATATTTATTATTATATTTATATAATTATAAATATAATTATAAATATGATATATATATATATATATACAGGTGTTGGTCATATAATTAGAATATCATCAAAAAGTTGATTTATTTCACTAATTCCATTCAAAAAGTGAAACTTGTATATTATATTAATTCATTACACACAGACTGATATATTTCAAATGTTTATTTCTTTTCATTTTGATGATTATAACTGACAACTAAGGAAAATCCCAAATTCAGTATCTCAGAAAATTAGAATATTACTAAGACCAATACAAAGAAAGGATTTTTAGAAATCTTGGCCAACTGAAAAGTATGAACATGAAAAGTATGAGCATGTACAGCACTCAATACTTAGTTGGGGCTCCTTTTGCCTGAATTACTGCAGCAATGCGGCGTGGCATGGAGTCGATCAGTCTGTGGCACTGCTCAGGTGTTATGAGAGCCCAGGTTGCTCCAATAGTGGCCTTCAGCTCTTCTGCATTGTTGGGTCTGGCATATCACATCTTCCTCTTCACAATACAGCTGAAACCCATGTCTTGCATACGTCTGTGCAATAGTGGTTCTTGAAGCACTGACTTCAGCTGCAGTCCACTCTTTGTGAATCTCCCCCACATGTTCCACAATCCTCTCCAGGGTGTGGTTATCCCTATTGCTTGTACACTTTTTTTCTACCACATCATTTCCTTCCCTTCGCCTCTCTATTAATGAATAAATCATCTTTTTGATGATATTCTAATTATATGACCAGCACCTGTATTATATATATATATATATATTGGTGCTGGGCAACAATTAAAATGTTTAATCGCGATTAATCGCTTGATTTTCATGATTTTCAACATTTGATTTTAAAAGTGCTGCTATATGAACAAAAGTGCAATAACATATGGTTTGCAAACACTTTAAACAAATAAGGTGCTTTTTTACACAAGTTAAAAGTTAGTAACAGTTACAATATTTCTTGTAAATATCAACTTAAACATTAATGTAACCTATTTGCCACTGCCAGGGCATTAACATTTTGTTTGGTTTAGTATAAAAAAACAACAACAAAAAAACAGTTATGTCTAGAGCCTCAATCATAACATTATAACAGGCCCCTTCCAAGCAACAGCATAAATCTTTTTTGTTTGTTTTTCTGAACCGGTACCAGCAGAAACATTTTTCTTTTATCAGGGATCAGCATTCTCCTTTGGAGAATCTCAGTCAAAAAAAAAAAAAAAGACAAGAAAAAAACAAAGTAAACCCTTTCAGTGGTACAGGTTGAGTAGTTATACAATGACAAAATTTACTGCATTTATCCATTCCTCCACCTTTACATTTACTTACTCATCTGCACCAAGCCAGTTGCTGAGACACATAAAGTTCAGATGATAAAGAAACTCTCTTCTTCTGTACAATATGATCAGCAAGAGAAAACAGCCTTTCACAGGGTACGGATGTTGCAGGTGTGGCCAAGTACTTCTGTGCAATGGAGTCCAGCTTGTTGTGTTAGCCTGCGTGTTTGGACCACCACTGTAGCGGACGGGCTTCTGTACTGATGGTGGGCTCTGCTCTGTATTTTCCTCGTGTTCAGAATCAGACTCTGATGAAGCAGCTAATAGGGCAAACTTTCTCTTTGGTGGCTTTGATGTTATTGCTTCCACAAGGTTTCTCTGCAACAACCCTCTGTTCCTTGAGTAAGTTAGTGACTGAGGCTCACACCTCACCTCTCTCAGCTCTGGGTATGCACTTGAGGTCCTTGAATCTCGGGTCCAATGCGGTAGCAATCTTCAGATATGCAATGTTGGCATTTTCCTTGTGTGTCTCCATTTATAAACGTTGCGTACACACAAAAGAAGGCGTACACCGCTTTCTACGCAATAATTGGTATTTATAAAAAGCAAACTTGACGGGAAAATGTGTGGTCCTTCACGCAAACTCTGACCCAGGCGTACGCACAAAAACAGGTGAAATGAGAAATGGCGACACCGTCGGCAGATGGAAGAAACACGTGAAAGTGTGTGAAACTGTAGACCATTGTGTAAAAGAAATGGCAATACTGCCTCTCATAAATAACATGAAGACTTCACAATTAAGACGCAAGTCTTACAATTAACAGCCTACACGAACACCGTTTGATTGATCTGCAGTGTAAAACAAACAAAATCAAATGAAAATTACAACAGAAATGCAAATTAACACATATTTGCAAAAAGAAAAGTGAAATATGTTCTGCAATAATATTGGCATGTTATGCAATTCATCCTCATAAATAATATGGTAAACAGAACAAAATAATGTACAAAACTGATATTCTTGTCAATGTGTCCGTCTGGCGGAGCAGATATAGATGCAATTAGACAGACGGACGGACGGACGGACGGACGGATTGTCCACTGGGGAAAGTTGTTTTCATAGTAAAAATCTGTTCATTAGCTATGGAATCATGGTATTCATGCATATGCCTTTAGTTTGTTTTATTTTTGATAAAATAACGTATGACATATGTCTCAACCATTCAGAAAGCTGCAAGAAATTACATTTGCACTGAACTATTTCACTTTTCCACGTAGATTATAACCGACATCTGTAGCTTGTCAGATGCAATTAAATGGATTAAATGGGTTTTTCAGATGCAATTAAATGAAAAAATGCTTTTTTGCCTCGACTTTGATGTCCGACCATTTCTTTTTTATTTTGGCCACGGTCCGAGGTTGTGAGGCTACAGCATTTACGGCATCGGCAACCTTTTGCCACTCAAGTGCCTTTTTGGCATTAGTAATGCCCACACTGTGCCCTCCAAACAACATTTTTCTCCTCTTTTCCACCTCGCCAACGATAACTTCTACTTCACATTGAGTGAAGTTAAGTTTTTTTTATTTCATCTCTGTGTTTGCCATGATTTCGCAATCGATGAATATTAACTTGTGGGCATTTCACGGACTATTTATGGGCAACTATGGGCGTGACATGAAGCCGCAAAAGCTGCACTACATTTAGAACCGAATGTGATTTATTAAGGGAAAACTGCGTAGGATGTGCATGCGCACGGTTTTATAAATCTGAATATTTCTGTCAAGTCAAGTCACCTTTATTTATATAGCGCTTTTAACAAGTCCAATTGTTTCAAAGCAGCTTCACATACGCACGTCCTATGTTTCATCCGTACGCCACTTCTGATGCAAATCCTACGCAAAGTTTTATAAATGAGGCCCCAGGTCTGTTCTGAATGTAGACTTGAGTTTGTCCACATAGGCAGGGTCATCATCTGAGCTCTCCATCACCCAAAAGAGATGGAATAAAGCAGGCAGAACCACAGAGCATGAAACATACTTTTCTCCTCCCAGAAGTTCAGTCACATACCTGCAAAAAAAAACAAAAAAACAAAAACAAATCAAACCCATTTCACTCAAATGTTTTGCATTCACTTATACACACAAAAAAAAATTCCTCTACATATTCATGCTATATTTACACACACACACACACACACACACACAGTTGGTGCACATTGTAACGCCGCTGCCTTTATAGTCCTCTCCTTTTCATACAATTCATGTATTCTTCTTGTGATGGTGCGTCTTGGGGGAGGCTCATACGTGCCGTCATTCGTGGCGATCCTGAGAACGTTCTTCAGACCGATATCTTCCACAATACTAATCGGCCTGCAGTTTGTAGTTACCCACTTCGCTATGGTATTTGTTTGTCTTTCTTTTGCTTATCTATAGTTCTCCCACACGCTGTATCCAACGCAGTCTGCCGAAGCCTCCCTCCACTGTTTGTTTGGGTGAGCAATTTGCTGGCATCGACGGTGTGCATTGCATTTACGGGATACTTCAGACTCGAAGTACTCTGGTGATAAGAAAATTCAGCTTTGCAGTGGTTACAAATAACTTTTAAAATGTCCATTTAAGAGTTCGGTACCTTTTTCCATTTTTCGGTCCGCACCAGATATTTTCTTTCGCACTGCGGCTCACCGCAAATGCTCTGATTAGTTGAGATGCGTGATGACGCCCATCCCAAGCCAGTACTGATCAACATCCCACTCCTGTGACCAATGGTTTGTCTGTATGTGTATTCAGAGGCAGTGAGCAACTGGCTTTCAATATGATAATAAATAACTACGTTAATGCGAGATAAAATAATTGTCGGCGTTAATTAATTAATGCGTCAACGCGATAAAAAGTCTGAAGGGTAAAAATCTAGAACAACTAACGTCTCTGTAAGAGCAATTCAATATCGCCTCCTCTAGGTGGCACACTCACTTTTTCAATACCACAAAACCGTAAAGAGGACACATCATGATTCAATGTACAAAAATCAGCCGCGACCGGATAATTAACATCTTTTCTTCTAATCAAACTCTTATATTCACTAATTCTTTGTTTTAATTGATGTGACGTTTTACCAACATAACCCAGACCACAAGGACATCGGATCAAATAGACAACATGCGCAGAAACACACGTGATCACAGAATTAATTCTATATTTTTTTACCAGTTCTTGGATGACAGAAAAAAGATGTTTTAACTGTATTGTTGCACTGAGCACAATTACTTTGGTGGTTGACTCTGATGGTTATGTTGGTACAACCATCAGAAGTTGAAGCTTTATTTTTGGTTAACTTAGCCACTGTATCGAATAAATACCTAGGGTTGTGTTTGTTTTCTTCTAAGAGAGTCGAGAAATAAGCAGATCTTGCAGTTTTTACGGCCTTTCTGTATGCGATCATGCTCTCTTTCCACGAATTACGAAAAACCTCTAGTTTTGTTTTCTTCCAGCTGCGCTCCATTTTTCTGGCTACCAATATCAATAGCAAAGCTGGTATTGGTCATCTAGGAGTATTGATACTTACCAATAACAGAAACTAATAAGCTTTGTCCATCAGGCATAAGTCACATTTGTTAATATCCGTCCACACTAAACGTTACGTGATCTAACGTTAGTGGTTTCTCATCACGACTGATTTGGTAGTTAGCAAATGTTTAAAAAACAAGATTTACGGTGCACAGTTCACGTTTTCTTCGAGCTGCATTTCTGACGGATCCGTGACCGTCACGTCTCCCGCTGGTGGCCGAACCACAGACAGTATAGTGTTATTGTATGTGTTTCATGTTATCCTTTATCCATTCATTCTGTGTTATGGGTTTATTTCATGCCGATTCACCGATAGTGTGAGGATGTATATGACGTTATGAGTATGTATTTGAGTGAACTGGAATGTACATACATGGCATAAATAAAATATTTACATTACCAGCACATAATTCCAATCCAGACATTTTTGAAAAGTGTGAGACTGTATACATTTGTGTTTATGTACATATTTGTATTCATCAATGTCCATTTCAGGATTCATGTAAAAACAATGGCAAAGAAGCATCGCGTGTGGATGTTTATTCGTTTAATATCATCCTTTACATGAGCATTACAATGTTGAACTCCATCATATCACCAGGATGATAATCCTTCGGTCTAAAGTGAACACTACACACCACCGCGTTTTTTGAAGCAGATGCAGAAGTGAAGTCCTGTCTCTTCACCTGCACAAAACGCCACCATGCAGGTTTTTCTAATTTTTTTTAGGAAACCTGTGGACTCGATGTCCTGACAGGCTGGACACAATAATTTACCATGACAATGATATATTGAAATGAATACCAACCTATTCTGCACTGAGGCAACGCAGAGCCCGGCCAACGACTCCCTCTTGTGATGTAATATGACGCGATGTTGAAAAAACACTGAAAAGTGTTCATGGACCCTTTAACTTGTAATATTGTAGAGGATTTATCTTACCTGCAAAGAATAAAAGATACAGAGTCATTTATAAATGTAGCATCTCAATTCTCGTGTTTCTCTGATCATTTCTGCACAAACTCTAACATTACTGGCGTTCAAGCAGATCTTGGCGAGAGTTCCCCCTAGGGGTCTGGATCTATT
The DNA here is from genome assembly GCA_018749465.1 of Paracanthobrama guichenoti. NCBI lineage: Eukaryota > Metazoa > Chordata > Actinopteri > Cypriniformes > Gobionidae > Paracanthobrama > Paracanthobrama guichenoti. The sequence continues at coordinate 42,994,696 of CM031949.1, forward strand.
ATGACGTTGTACACACACGAATGAATGCATCATTACTGCTTATCTCTTATCAAAATAATAAATGAGTCCATGAAACACAAACACTTTGAGTCTGGATAGATTACTACCTATACATAGAAATGTATCACCCTTTTAGAAAACTGAAATGGGGGTCTTCCATATTTACCAGTTTCTCACCAAGAGTCTTTAACAACTGTCCATAATGCTCCAAGGTCTCCAAAAATGAACGTTAGAGGCAGGTAGCGGTTTTAACTCTACCGTGCAGTCCCTTTTGAACCAGAGATGGTAGGCCTAACATATCATAAGTGAACACCACTGATTTCTGTCTCTGTCTCTTTGGATAACGACTCAGAGATTCTGAAGGGTCCATCTCACACTCACTGTCTGACCCAGCATTGTCACTGTCAATGTCAGTGTCAGTGTCATTATTTGAACTGTGACCCGCATTCTTTTCACAGTTAAGAGGCAAATCCTCTCCTACCGCACAATTTTGAAGGGGCAAATCCTCTTCACTCTGAGGGGCTCCATCTCGAGGCTTGAAAGGTGGTGCTCTTGGGCTGAGAGGCATGCGATCCTGCTCTTTCCACTGACAGGTCAGTACATACTCCTCCTCTGAGTCACTCTCAGGACTCACAGGGAACGGTCTCTCTCTGTCTCTGTCCATCTTATCTCCTTTAGGCATGTTCCGAGTGTTTTGTGAGCGAAGTCGATCAGGTTTCTCTATTTCCACGGGCAGAAAGTCACATGGCAGAAGGAGGTTTCGGTGAATGACACAGGTTTTCCCCTTCCTGCTTTCAGGTCTCACCTCATATACAGGACTTTCAGCGTGTTTCCTCTCCTTGACCACATACACCTGATCTTCCCAGTATGACCGTATCTTTCCTGGGCCTCCCCTAGGAGACAAATTGCAGATCAGGACCCGGTCACCAGGCTGAACATCTCTCCCCTGAGTCTTCTGATCATAGTGATCAGAAGTTTCCAATTTTCCCACGGGCTGCTACTTTTGAAGTGGTCTTTGATGCAATTTGGTTCTTTCAGCTTTTTCAGCAATTTGTTGTCCACCAAGTCATGGTGGATTTTACAGGGGAAACCAAATTTCAGAACAAAGTCATTGAACAGCTTCTCTGCCATTGTCTTAGCAGACTAGTTTTTGGTTGCATAAACCTGTGCGAATCTAGTGAAGTGATCCATCACCACGAGAATGTATTTGAAAACTTGTTTGCAGATCTCCAAGTGGAGGAAGTTGAGTCTATTGAGACCCTTTCAAATGGATGTGTAGTGTGAACTGTAGTTAAAGGTGCTCGAGTTTGTCTGACAGTCTGTTTCTTTTTCAGACACTCACATGCCTTGGTGACGAAGTGCTCCACATCTTTCTGCATTCTTGGCCAGTAAAAGTGCTCCTGGATGAGGCAGAGGGTCCTGTCCACATGTAGTTCAGTGAAAATCAGGGGGTGGTAAGACCTAGGTAGGAGCAGCTGTTCTCTTCTCCTCTGTTCATCTTCATCCACACAAAGTTTGGACCATTGTTTTAACAGCACTGCCACATCAGGATGTTCCGCTTTCACTGCCTCTCTACTTGGCCGTAGACCCTTTTCCTTGTGTCTCAGGACTTCCCAAAGAATACCGTCATTCTCTTGAGCTTCTCGAATCTGAGCTGGGGTCATTGGTGGACCCAAGTCACCATGGTCGCTCTCTCTAACGAGACTCAAAGCGCTCAAATGGTTTCTCCTGGTCCTTGTGAGGGATGCTCAAACTCCACTACCACCCCTTTCACTGACGATTTAAGGACTTCTGGTTGCATCTGTTCTGTGCACTGCTCCATAAACTTGTCGATGGCCAGCGGCATCCGTGACAGACCGTACGCATCAGCATTACTTTTCCTGGATGATATTTTATGGAAAAGTTAAAGTCGGCAAGCTGTGCAACCCATTTGTGCCCAGGGGCGTTCATTTGTGCCCGGGGGCAATTGTAAGCACATAGGTCAGAGGATTGTTATCCGTGTAGACAACAAAGGATTGTGCATAGTACAAGTAATGGCGAAAATGTTCACACACAGCCCACTTCAATGCCACTTCATTTTTTTCTGGGGCGCTCAGTGTTCTGGACCCGTAAGCTATTACTATCATCTTCCCATTCTGGCGTTAATACAATACATTAATGGCGTTAATACCCAGCCCTTCCTGAGATGCATCACAGTGTAGCACAAAGGGCTAAGTGAAATCTGGGAAACCCAGGATTGGAGGTTTTGCCAGGTGATCGATGAGGTTAAGTATCGACTGATGGGTTTGCGTCTAATCAATGGGCGTTCGTGACATCAAATGACCTTCTTTCCTCTTCCAGGTGTGTTTTGCTTTCCTCGACACTATTCCTGATTCACCTGAACCATTTTCTCTCGCTGTCAGTAGCTGGTGCAGTGGCTGGGTGATTCATGAGAAGTTGGGGATATAAGAACGGGAGTAGGACAGGAACCCCAACATCTTTCATAGGTCACCCACTGTATAAGGCGCCTTCTCTTTCAGGGCCTGGACTGGTGCAATCTCCACTGGGTTCATTGTATATCCTTCACCAGATACCATCTTCCCCAGGAACCTCACTTTATTTTTGAATAGCTTTACACCATGCTCTTGGTAGTGCTGAAGCACCAGCCGCACATGGGCCAAATGATCCTCGAAACTGCTGCTATGGACCAAGTTCTAGGTAGGGTTGACATATATTGTGTCCCTAAGGCCTAACAAACAGCTCTCCATACTTCTTTGAAATTCAGCTGGTGCCGACTTCAGCCCAAATGCTATGCGTGTCCATTGATACAGCCCCCATATAAATGCTGACAGCGGCTGACTCTCCCCATCCAGGAAGCCCTGGTAGGCCTTCCCATGGTCCAAAACCGAAAACCAAGTGCCACTCAACGCATCCAGGATGTCTTGTATTCTAGGGATTGGGTGGCAGTCAGGCACTGACTTTTGATTTAACTCCTGGTAGTCACAGCATAACTGAAGACTGCCATCTTTTTTTGCCCTCACACAGACTACTGGAGATGAGTATGCCGACCTGGAAGGAGTCACCCAATCTTTGTTCAACAAATCTTGCAAGTACTCCTTGACTTCCTCATGCAAGGGCTTTGGGACAGACATATATAAATTTTCAGCACAGGCCTTTTGTCATGAATTGTGATGTGCATCTTCAAGAATGGAATGCAACCATCGTCGTTGTAAGCAAAAGCCTGACACTCATCCCTCAATACTTTTCTCACAGCATCCTGCTGGGCTTTTGTGAGATGATCCAGATTCACAGGGGGATCCCATACAGACGGATGTGATTTGGCCTTTTGACTTCTCAGTGGTCTTTACAGGGGTCAACTCACCATTTTGGGCTCTCTCTCCCAGGGAATTCTCTGGTCCAGGGGGCTGGATGGCCACTGGATAAAATGACTGTAAATGACCCAAAATGTGGTTTCTCTGTAGGGTGATGTTATGTTTTGCTGCACTGACAATTGATATTGGTACATATTTGATGTGCCTTGCAGGAATCTTCACTACAGCTTCAATCTTGAACTGGGATTACTTCACTAGGTGAGAAGAGCATCCCTGATACTGAGACCCAACATGAGCGTGGACCACAATGGTGGTAACCTAATTCGCAGGCAAGTACACATGCTTGCTCCTGATTTTCACCACCCCCACCCCTTACCTCTTGCTCCTTACTCTGGTTCAGTTTCATCAGTGAGTGTGCCTCGCTGTGGGTGAACGAGAATGCAGATAGCATTTTCTTCTCTCAATGCCCAGGCGTGTCTTCCATCCATTTCACTGATTCTGATCTGATCTGATCTCTTCGATGATGTTATACCCGATAATTGGGTCCTTGGCTACTGTAGGATCACTGGACACTAACATGGGTAACTTTAACAATGGGTGCTGGTAAGGGTCCTCCATCTAGCTGGAAATTAATCTCCACTCATCCAATGAATGGAATTTCCGTGTTGTTCGCCGCCAGGCCAGTCAGTGTTGCCTCTCCTAACAACTCTTCCAGGGGCTGGATGACAGTATGTGGGAGGTGTTGTCATCGCCAAGTGCCATTCACAATGCTGGCCTGCCTCCATTGGCTGACCATTCAGGCAGCAGTTGAGCAAGCAACGCTTCCCAATCAGTTTAATGATGTTGATGTTTAATCATTTTGAGGTGGGAGATATTTCACAGTACAAAGTTTGGTAGTGGCTTTTACTGAGGTGGAATTAAATGTGCAGGTATTTGACCTGGCCATCTGGGACGGCTGATCATTTTGTATGCAGCCCCCAGCAAGTATAGGTGATGAGGATTGGGACACTTCAGGGAGGACTACTGATGGCCCTGTCTCAGCAGTCCATGGTCATTTCCCGATTGTGAGCTCTATACTCTGCATCCACATGAGAAATGCTTGTCCACATTTGAAGCAGTGTTGACAGTTTTCACCTACTTGCTCTTCCCTACATTTCTTATAGCCTCACCATCGTTCCTCTCTGTACTGGGGTGAGAATGTCTTATTTGCTTCCATTGCAGCTCTCAGCTGCTCAATAAGCGTCTGAGTATCTGGAACCTCATTACTGACCTTATGGCATTCTTTAAATTCCTTTCCTTTTACAGTTTAATTGTGAAGACACTGCCTTTTCTAGTATTTTTGACAGAAAGTGTAGATTTGAGATTGGCCTGTAATTGACTAATTCTGTAGGATCAAGTTGCATTTTTTTAAATAAGTGGTTTGATAATAGCCATCTTAAAAGTTTTTGGGACATACCCTAATGATAAGGATGAATTAATAATATTAAGAAGAGGATCTATGACCTCTGGAAGCATCTCTTTTAATAGCCTAGTCGGTATAGGGTCGAGCATACATGTTGTTGATTTTGATGATTTAACGAGTTTAGCCAATCATTCTCGTGATATGACGCTGCCATTTGCGTAAACTTGCATGAACCCATTTAAACTAGTTAGGAGGCTGGTCAGCTAGTTGTAGTTCAACTGGATTCTGCCACTGCAATTCTCAAACACGGGTAGTCAAAACACTGCTTTAATACTCAAGAACCACTCAACACATCAAAACGTCACTGAAAACTGTTCATGTACCCTTTAAATTGTAATATAGAGGATATATCTTACCTGCAAAGAAGAATAAAAAATACAGTCATTTATAAATGGAGCGTCTCAATTCTCGTGTTTCTCTGATTTTTTCTGCACGAAATCTAACATTACTCGTGTTCGAGCAGATCTTGGCGAGAGCTCCCCCTAGTGGTCTGGCTCTATTATGACACTGTATACACACGAATGAATGCATCATTATTGCTTATCTCTTATCAAAATAATAAACAAGAGTCCATGAAACACAAACACTTTTTGAGTCTGTATGGATTACTATTATCACTTACTGAGTACTTTGGCGATCTCTGCGAAACACCAGCCAATGAATTTCACCTTGACAGTAAAGAACAATAATGGGAGATTGTAGACTGAATTAGAATTATATAAATTGGAGGAAGTTCGTCCAATCCCAATCCCAATCCCACAAGCTTCTTAGGTGACATGTGACCAAAAATCCAACATTAATATTAATGCTAAATAGACCATAAATCACTACAATAGTCATGCCTTGACTGACAATAAAACCATAAAATACACCAAAAACGTAAAATAAATTCAAAAAGCATTTTTTAGTATGCTGTAATCCAAATCTTTAGAATACATATGATTGTGAAGAACAGACCCAAATTCAAGCACTTATTCAGTGATCTTCACCTCCATTTTAACTGTAAACATCAAATCCATTTGCACATTTATTTTTTTTAATGTCTTGTCAATTTAACCATTCAGATTGAAGCACAAGAGGATGCAAAAGAAAACTCAATTCAGTTCACAAGCAGGGTGGGGCAGAGAGCCATGAGAGCAGTCATCCGTGAGGGGCTGCCGCTTTTACTTTATTTTTGTTGTTTGTTTATTTCATGGATTAAAGTGTTGTGCATGTTTGCCGGTTCCCGCCTCCTTCTTCTCTTATCATTGAACTGCATTACATTGGTGCCAAAACCCGGGAGGAAGGAGGGACATGCTGTTGAAAAACCCTCGCTGCTGAGGATTGTGGTGCTGAGGAGGTCGGCAGCACGAAGGAGGGGTGACCGCCAGTGGCTGGCCGAGGTGGTGGTGCTGGAGCGATGGAAGAACAGGTGAGGCGGAGCACTCGCTGCCGTGCTCCTGGGTGATTTGTTGTCATGAGAACTAATGAGGGTAACTATGGAGACAAACAAAGTACAAGGCAAAACAGGAACAAAACACAGGAAGTGAACACAGAAACAATGGGAACTGAGAGTAGGGGAGCACGGGGCACAACCTAACGCAGGGTTAGTTATAACACACATGGTTTAAAACTTTCCACACATGGATGACGAAACTTTGTGTATTTACTAGTTGCCATATCAACATTATTTAGAGAAAAAATTGTGCCAAAATTAAGAAATATTATTTTTCAATCAAATATCTGTTATTTAACAGTTGAGATTGTTCTTTAATGCTGATCTAACAGCAGAAGACACGAGATGCGGTTAAATCCCAGTCAACACAGATGGGATTGCGTTACAATGAGCCCCTATTAGAACTACGCTATTATATTCTATACTTTTATGAATTCTTTTGAGAAACCATGAGAAAAGGGTGAATAATGACTGAGAGTCAATGTTTAGAAATTATTCATTATTATTATGTTTTGAACTATGCTGTATTTAGCGAAGAAAAAAAAATTATTAAAAAATGCTATTCTTTTATTTGTAAAAAAATAATAATTGTACTTTATTCACAAAATATTTTAGTTTGTCTTTGATATATTTTGATTATATCAGGTAACATTTTAAGCTATGGGGCATGTTGTCACATTTCACTTCCATTCTTTTGGGGAAAATCAAGAACAAAGTATACACGGAAACCACATATTTGTACTAGACATGTGGGAAATTAATGTGGGGAAAATAAATACTCTGAACCCCGCTGTTGTGCCCCGCTCTCCCCTACACTTACAAAACCAAGACATAGCACCAGGATCGTGACACACAGTGTCATCAAGCTACGCTTTTGTTATTATTTTGAATAAGTGACCTCTAGTGGCAAAACTTACCTTTATGAACAAAGCAGGGGAATTTTAAATCAAAGGCCAGCATTTTTACATTTGTTTGTTAGAAACATATCAAGGCATGCAGCAAGTACATGTAAACAAGCAAAACAAACACGTTCATACAGGAAATAATTTTTAATGTTAAAAGACAGGACCCTTGAGGTTCAGGTTGCATTCAGATTGACATTCAACACAGGTCTTACTTCATTATTATCTGGACTGGGCTGTGTAGAAAAGGGAGGGGCTGACTTTAATATTATAGAGTATGCTGCTATTTACACTGTCTTTGTCAGACTGAAGCGCTGTAAATTATGGAGTACTATGGATGGCCAAAATGCAAAATTAACAGAGTTTGGGATTAGATAAAAAATGCTGATATTAAAGGCGGTTTCTGGACACCAAGCATTTGGTTAATGGCGAAATATGACCTATTTGGCTATCCATATGCACACTCAAAGCAGCACACTCACATAAAGACAAGAGGATACATGAGTGTCAAGGCGCTGTCACAAAACCATGAATAAACCAGACCAAAGTGACAGAACCCTGACAGATAGAGACAGTTTGGTGTCTGAATGACAGCTGTAAACAGTATTTTGAATGAGATAAACTATTAGTTGGTACAAATATTTTGTTATCTTCATGTTTAACCTGCTGGACAGACTACAATCTGACCAATAGACTCATCTAATTCACAGTGGTGCATTCCCCAAGCAGAAGGAACTGCATTCAAAATTCTCAATAATATCAGTCCACAAAAACAATGGCTTGTGATACAGACTGGAATCACACTGTGTTGAACTGAATAATGGCACTATTGTCTTCTGAAAAGAGCCAGCTCTATAGATGAAATTGAAGATGTTTCATAATTAATGAACTTAAAAAAAAAAAATAGCACTGTTATTTATCTGTTCATGAATGTGAAGCTGCTTTGAAACAGCCTATATAAAGAGGGATATAAATAAATGTTACTTAATGTGACTTAGTCACCAGTGATCACTCTACACACCCCTTGGGAAGACCACACCACAGTTTGAGAACCACTTCACCCACTCCTCTATTGTAGCAACAATAAAAGAAATTCATAACAAATGAAGACATGTATTAATAATATTGTCATTGTCATTCATTGTTTTGATTTAACTGCATTTTTATGCATACATATTCTAAAGGGGTTTCTGCAAAATATTGTATAATATTTATTATGGATAAATAATATATTAGGCTATATTATAATTATACATCTTATATAGTTCACCTGTCAAAAACGCAGTTTAACACTATTTTATGCTATGATCAGTTTGGAGTTATTTTCAACTAATATCTCATATTCCTCATCACTGTTCATTGAGCGGCTACTTTACATAATAGGGCCTATATATGAGCAATATCACACAGTGTGATTAGGCCATAGGCACAATCACAGCCATGCTGATATAGAGCCATATTGCACAACTATGAGTGTGATATTGCTTTTATACAACATGTTTGATGGGGTGTCTTTAAAAAATATTTTCATATTTTCCACCACTCAAATCTCAAGTTGACAAATGACCCCAAACCTCTGTTAATAATTTTAAAAAGTCACTTTAGAACTAACAACAAAATAACACTTCAGGGGGGTATTCCATGGGGCCCATTTCAGAAAGGAGGTTAAGTGAAAACTCTGAGTATGTTAACCCTGAAATGAAGGGAACTCTGGGTTTTCCGTTTCAGAATGGGAGGTATGTTAACCAGAGAAAACAGGGTAAGTCAAGCCCGTTTCTGAAAGAGAGGTACCGTATACTCCAAGTCAGTTACCAGGGTAACTTACTCTGTGAACCTAACCTGGTCGGGAGCAGGTTTTCTTCTGCATCCATACCTGACCTCTGCAGAAGCATCCAATTGCATAAAGTCTTACAAGACAGGCAGGAGCGCGCAGCCAATGCCCAGTAAGGCCCCACCCCTTATCTACGAGCATATATAGCTTGCATGCGCTACTGTACATCAGTTGACATTCGCTTCTCGCGATCTCTGCACTGACACAGCTCGGTCGAATTTGTGCTGCTCACTTATTGTCTGCAGGAGGAAATATCTTCAGATCAGCCTCCGCCAGGCGTGACAGTTCTATTCTGCCAGTTTCTCTGTGTTTGCTCTCAGAGCCGCCCGTGCTCTCGCTCGTCTTTCCTGTCCCACAGTTGCTGCCACAGACTTTTCTGAGTCTTTCGCCGGTATGTCGCGAAGTTATACAAGTTATACAAAAGTATACAAGTTATACAAGTTATACAAAATGGCGCCGCTGTGTTTGGTCGCCGTTCAGGTCGCTCCGCGAAGACTGTGCTTTTATTTACTATTTTACTTTCTTTTACTCTCAGTTTTTACAAACTTATCATCTGCATTGATCTACTACGACAGCAAAACTCTTTTGGACATTGGTTACCTCTACACTGGACTGTTTCAGGACACTTTCGCCGATCCTCTGTGGCCATCTGAGATTCTTCGAACGCCGAGTTGAACAATGGACAGAGCCAGCGGCGTAGAACAAAGAAACACCGTGGGAAACGTGCTGGTATCCGTAACAGACTGAGGAAAAGGGCATTCAGACCTCTTCTCCCGAGCATTCTTCTAGCAAATGTTCAATCCTTGGATAATAAGATGGACGATCTTAGAGCCAGGATAAGTTTTCAACGGGACATGAGAGACTGTAATATCTATTGTTTGTCTGAAACATGGCTCACGCCCGCGGTCCCGGACACAGCTGTGGCGCGCCGCGGAGAACTTCTCTGTTTTTCGGATGGACAGAACAGCCGAGGGCGGTAAATCCAAAGGCGGTGGAGTGTGTTTCATGATCAACAAGAAATGGTGCGATCCCAGGAACATCACCATTCTCTCGCGGTCCTGCTCACCTCATCTGGAACATTTAACAATCATCTGCCGCCCATTCTATCTGCCGAGGAGTTTTCTGCGGTTGTCGCGACCGCCGTTTACATCCCACCGCAGGCAGACACAGCGCTGGCTTTATCTGGCCTTCATGATGTTGCCAGCGGCGTCATAAACCAACATCCCGACGCGGCATTCATTGTCGCGGCGATTTTAACAAAGCAAACCTAAAGAAAGTCCTGCCAAACTTTCACCAGCACGTCTCCTGCCCCACACGAGGAGCAAACACACTGGATCACTGCTACTCTCCGTTTAAGAACGCCTATAAAGCGCGGTCACTTCCAGCGTTTGGCAAATCGGATCATGCCGCCATTTTCCTCACTCCCGAATACAAACAAAAGCTCCTCCAGGAACCCCCGGTGAGGCGGGAAGTTAAGCGTTGGTCGCCCCACTCAGAGACCGCGCTTCAGGCAGCTCTTGATGGCGTTGACTGGGACATGTTCGGCGAGTTCAGCTGGACGTAAGCGAGTTCACAGGCGTGGCGCTTTGCTTCATCAACACGCTTACAGAGCAAGCCACGCAAACAATAACAATAACGTCCTTCTCAAATCAGAAACCGTGGGTGGACAATTCAATCCGCTGCAGTGAACGCGCACGCACTGCTGCTTACAACGCCGGTCTCCATTCAGGGAATATGAATGAATACAGATCGTCCTGTTATGCTCTCAGACGAGCAGTTAAAGCCGCAAAACTCCGTTATAAAGACCGAGTGGAGTCTCATTTCCAACTCAACGACTCGCGGCGCATGTGGCAAGGTCTGAGGTCCATCTGCTCCTTTGGATCTAAATCCTCTGCAGAGGCAAGCGTTGATCCGTTGCTCGTGAGCGAGTTAAACTCTTTCTATGCTCGCTTTGACTGTAACGCTGCAACGCGACTCCGCCAAGTGGCGCGTTAGAGGAAATTACTCAGAGCAGCAACAATCACGTGATCTCTGTCTCGGAGGATGAAGTTCGGAGAGCACTCAAGCGTGTGGACGCCAGGAAAGCTGCTGGGCGGATGGTATTTCAGGTCGTGTTCTGCGGTCCTGTGCTGATCAGCTCACCGGGTTGTTTACATCTATCTTTAATGAGTCCTCGCTACATCTGTGGTCCCCACCTCCTTCAAAAATCCACCATCATCCCTGTCCCTAAGAACAGTAAACCCTCTTGCCTAAATGACTATCGTCCAGTGGCTCTCACGTCTATAGTCATGAAGGTCTTTGAGAGACTCATTAAAAACACCATTTGCGCCTTCATTCCTGACACTTTGGACCCTCTTCAGTTTGCCTATCGTCCCAATAGATCGACTGAAGATGCCATCTCTCATGTCCTCCACTCCTCCCTCACTCACATCGACAGCAAAAGTGGGAACTACGTAAGACTGCTATTTATTGACTATAGCTCAGCCTTTAACACCATAGTTCCCACCAAGCTAACCTCCAAACTCCTGGATCTCGGCCTGAATCCTTCTCTCTGCCACTGGATTGAGGACTTCCTCACTGGCAGGCCTCAGGTGGTGAGAATAGGCCAGTCCACCTCCACCTCCATCACCCTGAGTGTGGGAGCTCCACAGGGCTGTGTCCTGAGCCCCCTGCTCTACTCTCTCTACACGCATGACTGTTTGTCCACACACAGCTCCACCTCTATCATCAAATTTGCTGATGATACTGTTGTCCTGGGCCTCATTTCCAACAACAATGAGGCGGCATACTTGGACGAGGTGGAGCATCTAACAGCATGGTGCCAGGACAACTGTCTCTCTCTGAATGTTGGCAAGACCAAAGAAATGATTGTGGACTTCAGGAAGAGACAGCAACGGACATACTCTCCCCTCATGATCAGCGGGTCACCAGTAGAGAGAGTGAGCAGCTTCAAGTACCTGGGAGTAAACATCTCCGAGGACCTGACCTGGACTGCTCACATTCAGACACAGGTGAAAAAGCCAGGCAAAGACTGTACCACCTGCGCCAGCTGAGGAAATTCAGGCTTTCACCAGCTATCCTGAAAACTTTCTATTTAGGGGCGATAGAAAGTGTTTTAACTCAGTGCATCACAGCGTGGTATGGGAACAGCACCAGTCATGACCGCAAAGCCCTGCAAAGAGTCGTGCGCTTATCCGAGCGTATCTCAGGGTCAGCTCTCCGTCTCTGCAGGACGTCTACACCAAACGCTGCAAAGGTAGAGCTACCAAGATCATCAAGGACTCTAATCACCCTGCAAACCCTCATTTCACGCTGCTACCATCTGGTAGCGCTTCCGAAGCCTGATGGCCAAAACTGAGAGACTCAGGAGGAGCTTCTTCCCCAGGCCATCAGACTCCTGAACTCAGTCACTTAACATCACGTGACTTCACGTCAGGATAAACATCGATACACTGACATTGCACTGCACTTTCTGTTCTCGTTGTTACTGTGTAACAACCTGTCATAAACCTGTTTGCACATTATACTCTTTATACATTTGTTAACCACATATTTATAAGTCTACAGTTTACTCACTGCAAAGTCTACTTCAATTATTTTATTCCACTTTATCCTTATTTGTTACCTTTTTTTCTCTTGACTTGATTATTTATAATTCTACAGATATAGACATATATATATATATATATATATATATATATATATATATATATATATATATATATATATATATATATATATATAGATAGTACTTTTTTTATATCCTATTTCTATTATAATTTCTTCCTTGTGTTTTTAACTGTGAATTTGCACTGTCCATGGAGCGGACCTGTTTACATTTCACTGCCGGTTGTATATTCTGTATATAACTGTGTATGTGACAAATAAAACTCTTGAATCTTGAATGTCGCTCTCTAATTCTGCTAGCTTATCACGGACCCGCGTGTGGTACTCTTATTGCCGCTAAGGATCTTCACCCATTCTGCGTGGTCTGCTTGAGCCTCAAGCACGTGGAAGAGGCCATAGAGAACCCGGAGAACTGCAGTTACTGCCTGGTGCTGCCAAAGAAACTCCAGCGATGCCGCCTTAACCCCTAGGAGTCTGAGCTGTTTTGGGGCCCTTAGAAGTTTTGACATGTTCTGACATTTGTGCTTTTTTCAGTTGCTTATAAACACATTAATGGCAAAAGTTTAATTACACTGTATTCAGCACAAACTGGGCTACCATAATATGTGAGCAACATGTATGTACATGCTTGTATTTTTGACAATAATGTTTATGCATGGTTTTTGAAAAAAAACACAAACATTTTTTTTTTTAATTAAGGCCTCAAAACACACAATAGATATGTGTCCACAAGACTTTAGACAATGGGTGGTGTTGCCTAGAGTTTTTGTTTCAAACTGATGTGAGAATCATTGAGCCTGCTAATTCATATAAAACAATACATTGATTTAAATTTTGTAAGACACTTTCTTTACAAAGGCCATATGCAAAGAGGCGTGAATGTTCATGAATAATGCTGTGAATCACACCTGAGAGAACAAAAGATCGCATAATGAGCTGCATAATGAATGAGCTTCAGGTATATGACTGAGAGCCAAGCAACAGGACAAAGGAAATATATTTTGTTGTAGTTTATTTAGAATGTAGTCAACAAAGGCACATTACAAAGGCCTGTTATATTTGAAATTATCAAAAGATTTGACTACACTGCTAAAAATGCTCTTCTTTAGTATATTTTTCCTCGTTTTCATTCAAAATATCAAAAAAATTGTCAAATCAAGATGCATTTACTAGATAAATAATATGACAAGATATTTGTTCTTGTTTTCTGGGAAAAAATCTAAATTAAGTGAGATTTTGCTTAAAACAAGCTATATTATCTGCCAATGGGGTACGAAAAATAATCTTATTTCTGTTTGGGACAGAAACAAGGAACAAGATTTCAATCAGATACTGATCAAGATTATTTTATCTATAACAAGATTATTTTTCTTTCCCACTGGCATATAATTTTTTAATTTTTTTATTTCAACAAAACAAGAAAATATATCTTATGTCATTTTACTTATCTGGTAAATGCATCTTGATTTAAGAATTTTTAGATATTTAGACTAGAAACAAGACAAAAATACTTAGAAGAAGAGCATTTCTGTCACACCACTATCGTCAAAGATTTGTTAAATGATAACAAGGAACGTTTAGCAATAAAACTTTTTTTATTAGCAATAGCAATTTTAAGGTTGGCGATATGGAACTGTTCTGGGTAAAACTCCCCGCTCATTCAAGCAGCTATGCCTGGACAGAGCAGGGAGCGCAGCGATACATTTCCCCCAAAACAAACCATCCCCCAACCAAATTAAATGATAAATGTAAATAATCAGCCTAAGCAAGCTTGAATAATACGAACGGCTGCGAATTTGCGCATGGCATCCTAAGTGAGCCAGCCGGACATGATTCTTGCAACAAGCATGCTGCTGAGCGCATAGCGACAAGCGTGTCATGCACCTTGTCAACAAGCATGCTGCCAAAGTGAATCAGCGATAAGTAACAAGCATGTTACTGAGCCCCAATGAGCCTTATACTGCGACAAGCATGTTGCAAACATGGGTAAAACACGAGTAAATCACATTTATGCGTTTAATAAGAATACACATGAAATGTGACATACCACACATGTACATGGTTTTTTAAGAGTCCATTTTTTTCTGCGCCTTTAAGATGTCCTTTACTTCGGGCCGACCATAGCGTTCGTAAGCCATGGAGGACTACCTCCCCATAGCTTTTAATGTTGGGATCGATGTAAAGGATGCTGCTGTCATTGCTGCTCCGATGCGAAAAGAGTGAGTTGTATAAGATACCAAAGAGAGACCACAGAGCCGGCATATCATGCGAAGCCTTGCTGCAAACCAGAATCTTGTCATGGCTTTCCCCTTGTCAGTGATGAACAGAGGCTCATGGAGTCGGGCATGCGGGTGTAGTTTCAGGAAATGAGCCATGGAATTAAAAGGACAGAAAAGAGTGTTAGTGCAAGCAATGACCACAGAAACACCTTTACGCTCTCGATCACTTTTTGACTGCTTTAGAAATATGGTGAATGACTCCCTATTGAATGAAACGTCAGAGACAGTGAGACTGCATGCAGGGTCAAATTTAGAATTGCGAGTGGTGAATTCCCCCACCTGGAGAAAGCAGTAAAAAGCAGAAAGAAAAACTGCCTCCAACAGTGCGTCCACAAAAGGATTAAAACACCCTTGTCTTAATTTTTTCACCAGTTTTTTTAACTAGAGATTGTGAGAGGAAAACGTTTATCTTTGCCTTTTAGGGATTCCTTTTTGATGCCGCCTGGAAGGTGGCGCACGGATGGATTTCCCAATAGACTGCAGACTGAGGGGTCTAGACACCTTAGATGAAACTGAATTCCTGAAATTTTGCTTTTAATAGATGATTGCAGTTTTTGAGAAATGTGACAATGGGTTATGAATGCACACACCATTTTAATATTAACGGGCAAAACAGGGACTGAAAAAACTACACAAAATGAAAGGAATTGTAGCCAAGCAGAATCGTACATTTTTACAGTAGTTTTGGCTAGACCAGCTCGCATGAATCTGGAGGCTGAATTCAGATAGTTTCTCGGGTAGCATTTAGTAGGGAACAGTCTGGTTGAAAGGTGAGCAATGCAGAAGTTGGGGTGAAGCGTCCGGACACAGGTTTTTGAACTCCTGAAATTTAAATCGAGACAAAAAATCAGGAATTTTGTTATCGAAGCCCGGTATGTGGGTGTCACAGAGTGTGAAATTGCGAGTGATGCTAGTCCACATGAGACGTCTCAGAAACCTATTAATAAAGGGTATTGAAGAGCGCCCTTTTATGATGATAAGCACGGTGGCCTCGTTATCACAGTAGACTAAAATATTTTTCTTTGACCATTGATTACCCCATAGCAAGCAGGCTATGATTACTGGATATAATTCTAGCAAAGCTGTTGATGAAATATCAAGAGGTAAATTGAGCAATTCAGAAGGCCAGGCATTTGCGAACCATTCGTTATTGAAAAACCCGCCGTATCCGACAGAAGGCGCCGCGTCTATATAGAATTTGAGATCAGCAGAAGTTTCTGTGTAATCATTATAGAAAAAACAAATGCCGTTCCACTCGTTACATAGAATGGACCAGAAGCGTAGTTCGGATCGGCATCCGGTATCTAATTTAATGATATCATGCAGTTTGTCGGTTGTTTTTGTGAGATTGAGAAGCCTTGATATAAAAGAACGACCTTGTGGAATGATTCGCATGGCGAAACTGAGAATTGAGCCTAAAAGAGAAAGCGATTCCCGTTTTGAAACGTAAATGTGTCCTGCGAATTCCTTAATTACTGCTCAATTTCTTTCAAGTTTTTCGGAAGGCAACGAAGCTTGCATCAGATATGAATTAAGAGTAATACCGAGAAATTTGATAACATTAGACGGCCGAGTGTTTTCTCTTTGGAGAGAGGAATACCTAATTTTGCAAAGGTTTCTTTTAATGTATTGATACAACGGTCTGGTTTGGAATTAGGATAATAAATAACAAAAAAATAATCTAGAAGATGAAGCACGAAAGGCAATTTGTGATTATTTAGAAGTATCCAACATGGAGCCTCTGATAAGGTGTCAAAAATACGAGGGCTGCTACACAAATGTATCTAAATACAGCCGCGGCGCCTCCCCCTCCGCACAGACCTATTGTCTCAAGCGAACGGGGAGATTTATTACTCACACCCAGATAGGGTAGCTCTCTGGGCTTGGCCCGTGAGAGGACGAACCTAAGCGCGTTAGGGCTCCTCCCGCGCGTGGTGGCTACTATACAGAATGCCTGGGCCATTTCTACACAGTTCTTATATGGCTTTAAGTGGTCGATGAGTGGTGTGATGGGCGAGGTCTCACTTCATATCAGTGCTCAGTTGCTGATATTTTGTGTTTCCTCCAAGACCTTATGGATAAGGGCAGGTCTTTTTCCACTATTAAGGTCTATCTGGCAGCTATCTCTGCTTGTCATGTGGGTTTTGAGGGAGGCTCTATGGTTGGGCAGCATTCTCTAATCCGCAAATTTATGAAGGGTGCCCGTTGCTCATTGCCAGTCATTAGGAGAGCGATCCCTGAATGGGACCTCTCCATGGTGCTAGAAGCTATGTCTCAATTCCCTTTTGAGCCTCTGGGGAATATTTCCCTAAAGTTGCTGTCCTTCAAGACAGCCTTGCTCTTGGCCTTGGCGTCAGCCAGATGTCTCAGTGAGTTACATGCACTCTCAGTCCACCCCTCATACATTAAATTATCTCTGGGTGGAGATAAGGTTTTCCTTAAACCTAATCCAGCCTTCATGCCTAAATGTTTCCATGCGTTCACATCGGAGGTGTTGGAGCTGTCCGCTTTTCACCCTCCGCCCTTTTCCTCCGCGGAGGTTCAAAGGTTAAATGCCCTGTGTCCAGTCCATGCGTTACAGACGTATTTGGCTAGGACCAGTGCGTTCCGGAAGAGTGACCAACTCTTTGTTTCATGGGCTCCTCCCCACAAAGGGGATCCCCTGTCTAAGCAACACCTCTCACATTGGCTTGTGGACGCTATAATTTTGGCATATGAATCAAAGGGAGTGCAATCCCCAGGGAACATCAGAACTCATTCCATGAGGGGCTTGGCCGCCTCTTGGGCTCTGTTCAGGGGAGTATCACTGCAGGATATCAGCTCCGCTGCCAGTTGGGCTTCTCCCCATACGTTACTATATATATTACTGTTGTAACCCCGGTTTTCTGAAACATTGAGTGGCGAGATCCATCAGCTTTGCCCCGCTTGCCGCATGAGAGGCGAATATACTTACTGATGTACAGTAGCGCATGCAGGCTATATATACCCGTAGGTATGGGGTGGGGCCTTACTGTGCATTGGCTGCATGCTCCTGCCTGTCTTGTCAGACTTGGTGCAATTGGATACTTCTGCAGAGGTCAGGTACGGATGCCCTTCCCAAAGGTGGATCTCTCCACTCGATGTTTCAGAGAACCGGGGTTACAAGTAACCTATTGCTTCTTTCGGTCTCCTCCCCCTTTCAGTGCTTGTTTAAATGTGTTTAAATACTTAATTAGTTCATGCTGCACAAATGCTTTTCATACTGAGTATTTATGCTTTTCATGTTTTTAGGCTTTTTAATTAATTCATGCTGCGCAAATGCTTTTCATACGGAGTATTTATATTTTTAATGTACCATTTTTTAATGATAGTTTTCTATATAATATCAGGGATTCAGAGCATATTCGTAAGCAGTGTTGGGTGTAACTAGTTACTAAGTAATTCCACAGGGCTGTGTCCTGAGTCCCCTGCTCTACTCTCTCTACACACATGACTGTTTGTCCACACACAGCTCCACCTCTATCATCAAATTTGCTGATGATACTGTTGTCCTGGGCATACTTGGACGAGGTGGAGCATCTAACATCATGGTGCCAGGACAACTGTCTCTCTCTGAATGTTGGCAAGACCAAAGAAATGATTGTGGACTTCAGGAAGAGACAGCAACGGACATACTCCCCCCTCATGATCAGCGGGTCACCAGTAGAGAGAGTGAGCAGCTTCAAGTACCTGGGTGTAAACATCTCCGAGGACCTGACCTGGACTGCTCACATTCAGACACAGGTGAAAAAAGCCAGGCAAAGACTGTACCACCTGCGCCAGCTGAGGAAATTCAGGGTTTCACCAGCTATCCTGAAAACTTTCTATTTAGGGGCGATAGAAAGTGTATTAACTCTGTATAATCTCTTTCTTCTTGCTGTTGGCCTGAGTAGAAGTCAAATGTAAGGAAAAGGCTGCTGCACATTGAAAAAGACACTGAACGATATTTAATTAATATGTCAAATGTTTGTAAAGTCCCTTTTATGCTTAAAGCTTTACCTGATTAAATAATATTTTTTATACTTGATTTTGATGTGCTACCACATTATTTTTTCTTCTTTTTTGCCGTGGGATACAATGAAAATTAATATTAGTTCAATAACTTGCCGTTCTGCCAGTTTTCACCTCTGATATTATAATAATGATTAAGAATTAAACTTATGTTTTACCTGGAAGTATGCAGACGTCTTTTTGTTGGGTGCTGTTACCAAGGTGAATCGTAATTTCGGAGCTCCATGGATCATGGCTTTTCATAGTCGTGGTGCACGCACTTAACTCAGAGTCAGTCTACTCAGAGTCAATTGAATTCCTCAATTCAGCTGTTCTGAAACCCAAAACTCAGAGTTTCCCATCTCAGGGTAAGTCACCTCAAAGTTCAAGTTTAAACTCAAAGTTGGTTGAACCTCCTTATTGAAACAGGCCCCAGAAAGCAGGTTATGTGACATACCAGGGTATGTTTAAGAGTAAGCAAGCAGATAACCTTAACTTTCGGTTCCAAAAAAACGGAGGTAACTTTCAGGGTATGTAAGTAGCCATAGCAACCTGCTCCAGAGTAGGTTATGTTCCAGGGTTAGTTTGCTTAAGAGATATTAAGATGTGTGTTATATAATTAATTAATTATATTATATTAATATAACCAAATTTGTTATATAGTTACAGTTATATATAAAATTATAACTGTACAATACAATACAATATAATATTATACATTATATATATATTAAAATTTTTTCAGTAAAATATCTAAAACCAGTGTTATATATTTTGTTCAGTTGAGTACTTACAGTATCCCAAATGTTTCCAACTATTTGTAAATCGTGAGAAAATTTCTATTTTAACCAAGGAACCAGGACGTGTGAGGGCATCGCCTGTTAATTTGCGTCATATAGGGGAGCGCGGGGCACAACCTAACGCAGGGTTAGTTGTAACACGCATGGTTTAACACTTTCCACACATGCCAGGATGACGAAACTTTGTGTATTTACTAGTTGCCATATCAACATTATTTAGAGAAAACATTGTGCCAAAATTAAAAAATCTTTGGAAGATATCACTGAACATTTATTTAACCATAGCAAAAGTTAATTTCTTACTTAAGTTTATTTTTCATCTCTGTTTTTTGTGTTTATTTAAAATAAGACAAATCTGATATTATTTTAATCTTATATCTGTTATTTAACAGTTGAGATAGTTCTTTAAAGGAACTGTATGTAAGAAATGTATTTCAATTAATCACAAGATGGCCCTGATATGTCACTAGACACTAAGAAATCATGTTAATTTCAAATACTTATATCACTGACAACAGTAGTCCGGCCAGGATATTGTCATTTAAAAGTGAAGTTGCAGCCCTCGACTGATGTTGATGTTGACATGTTGTGTTTTGGCCTGAAGCGCCACCCTCCACCTATCTACCAATCACAAAGTCAGTAGTGTTTCGGCATCCAGGTTGCCAGCTCTGCTTTAGTTACCACAGCTACAAACTTTTTGGATAAAAAATGCCTAACTTAATGAAACCTAAAAGACCTCGTTATGAATCAGAAAAACGTTGTGACAATGTCCGAAATAAAACAAGGATTTATATAGGAGATGCCTTTGAAAGACGGAGACGGCTGAAAATGGAGAAGAATTTGAAGACAGACGCCAACATTGCTAATTTTCTCCTGGACATGTAAGGTTCAAATCAGGCTAATATGGTCATAATTCCTGGTTGTAGTAAGAGCTTGAGCTGCTGCGCTTTGGACCAGCTGGAGTTTGTTTATTAAGCGAGCAGGGCAACCACCCAGTAGAGCATTACAATAATCTAGCCTTGAGGTCATGAACGCATGAATTAACTGTTCAGCATTTTGCATTGAAAGCATGTGCCGTGATTTAGATATATTTTTAAGATGGTAGAATGCAGTTTTACAGAAGCTTGATGAAAGATTGCAAATGAAAGATTGGTATCAAAGAGCACACCCAGGTTCCTCACTGACAATGAGGACTTGACAGAGCAGCCATCAAGATTTAGACAGTATTCTAGGTTACTACTTGTGGATCTTTTTTGTCCAATAATTAAAAATTTATTTTTTTCTGAATTAAGTTGCAGGAAATTACTAGACATCCAATGTTTTATATCAGCTATGCATTCCGTTAATCTTGTGAATTGGTAAGTTTCGTCAGGGCGTGAAGAAATATAGAGCTGATTATCATCAGCATAACAATGAAAACTAACGCCATGCTTCCTAATGATATCTCCCAGTGGTAGCATGTACAGGGTGAAAAGCAATGGTCCTAGCACTGAGCCTTGCGGTACGCCATACTGAACTTGTGATCGGTGTGACATCTCTTCATTTACTGCTACAAACTGATAACGGTCAGATAAGTATGATTTAAACCATGCCAATGCAGTTCCACTAATACCAATGTAATTTTCGAGTCTATTCAAAAGAATGTTGTGGTCGATAGTATCGAATGCAGCGCTAAGATCGAGTAACACTAATAGAGAGATACAACCATGATTGGATGATAAGAGTAAATAATTTGTAACTCTGATGAGAGCAGTCTCAGTACTATGATACGGTCTAAATCCTTAAAATCCTCACAGATACCATTTCTTTCTAAAAAGGAACATAATTGTGAAGACACTGCCTTTTCTAGTATTTTTGAAAGAAAGGGTAGATTTGAGATTGACCTGTAATTGACTAATTCTGTAGGATCAAGTTGAGGTTTTTTAAAGTGGTTTGATAATACACTGTAACCCTTTACTGTAAATTTACAGGAATTTCTAACAGTATTGTACTGTATTTCCATAAAGCAGTAATATACTGTATCTTTTACAGAATATCTGTAAATATACAGCACTTTTCTGTTTTCAGCCCGCTAAATTCGTAATACAATATCATTCTGTAAAGGCACTGAATTGTGGGATTGATTTCTTTTGCACTCATTTCAGATCTTATGTGAGGCGAACAGACAGCAAACTCGACTTGTCCTGCTATCATGTTAAACCAGTGTTTCTGTGAATTTGTGAGGAGTTTTTAAGCTTTTGTGTGCTTCAGATGAATCGGTTTGCATTTCAAAGCATTACGTTAGTTACCTGTGACACAGTAGAAAATGGAGGACGTTATAATGTTACATGAAGACGAGAGGAAGAATCTGTAGAAGACGACGAGGAGTGTAGAGCTTAAGAAGATGGAAAATTGTTTGACTGAGTTTGATACGGTAAGCCAATCTATGTTTTGCATTTCGATATTGTTTACACGAATTGCTTGATTTTGAGAACGCGGTTTCTTACTGCGAAAACAATCTGTTCTCACCTCTTTACCAAGATAATGCTATATTTCACATAATATTCAACATTTACCATGTCATTTGTATGACCTGCTTTTGCTTCTCTCTCTCTCTCTCTCTCTCTCTCTCTCTCTCTCTATATATATATATATATATATATATATATATATATATATATATATATATATATATATATATATATTATTATTATTATTATTATTATTATTATTATTAAATAGTCTGTTAAAGTTAGTGTTAGTTATAGTTAACTAAAATGCTATGGTGTAAGTACTAAGTAAGAAAAGTATTGTTTGACAGTGTTGGCAGTGTTGTTCCAATATCATATGACTTTTTCTCTTCTGACCACTAAAGGAGAATACAAAAAAAAAAATCCTGCTTATGAGCCATATAATATCAGTGAATTGTGAACAGAATCAAGATTTGAAAAAGATACAAAAATGATCCCATACAACGTGCCATAAGTGTGTGGGTATACAATAGGGTTTGATTGACTGTTGGTCTTCAGTGCTTGAATGCATGTTCATGAGACTAATAGTACTGCAGTTGTGAGAAATTACACAGTTGTGAGAAAGTTCACAGAAAATAAATACAATCCATGTACATTCTTCTATTAGATTATAATATCCATTGTGTTTGTTGTAACAAGAAGTTTTCACATTCACATCTGACGAGTACAGAAGACCAATAGTCATGGTCAGGATTTTCATTAAATAGTACATTACATTTTGGTTTGATTTTTACCAAACCCTATTGTATACCCCAGAATGTTTGAAATATATGGCATGTGTTGCATACTATTATAGATACATACTATCATAAAATTATAGTATTACTATTTTGATGAACGCTACCCAAAAATACTACTAAAACAGAATTAAATGGTGAACCCTGTGAAGGGTGTTTCAGAGTTATTTTAACAGTTATGTAGAACTGTGAATAGACAACTACATAGAACAACTGTGGAACCCACAATAGTTAATTTTTATTATTATCATTTATTTATGTATTTTATTTTTAATTTACAGGTCAATCTTTAAGCAACCAGCGCTGGATGTTAAGTTTGAAAGGTCAAGTTGTGTGTGAAGGAGCACAGCCCAACTTCATCACTGGCCTGACAGCACTGTTTCTGACAGCAATCCTTCTATAATTTCAACTTGCAGTACCAGGAAGAGACAGCATGCACCCTTGAGTTTGTTCAGAGGTTAGTCATTAGTTAATATATTTTAGACTGAATTGTGTCACTAACCTTGTCTTGACAGCATTTGTTAAAGGGTTAGTTCACCCAAAAATTAAAATTAGATAATGATTTACTCACCCTCAAGTCATCCTAGGTGTAAATGGCATTTTTCTTTTAGACGAATACAATCAGAGTTATATTAAAAAAAGTCCTGACTAATCCAAGCTTTACAATAGCAGTAACTGCTCTGTTTTTGAATTCCATAAAAAATGCATCTGTCCGTCAAATAACTGCTCCACACGGCTCCGGGGGGTTAATAAAGGCCTTCTGAAGCGAATCAATGCATTTGTGTAAGAAAAATATCCATATTTAAAACTTTATAAAGTAAAGTTTCGTCCGATCATCTTCCGTGGAAAAAGTGTTGAAAGTGCTTTCTCGCAGTTCAAGATGCTTACGCTACGTCTAACGAGTGTACCTGGTAGGGTAAGCCTTTTGAACTGCAGAGGCATTTTCAACACTTTAAAAAATAAATTAAATTGAATACGGAAGGCGATCAGCCGAAAC
Source organism: Paracanthobrama guichenoti (assembly GCA_018749465.1). Lineage (NCBI taxonomy): Eukaryota > Metazoa > Chordata > Actinopteri > Cypriniformes > Gobionidae > Paracanthobrama > Paracanthobrama guichenoti. The sequence continues at coordinate 43,018,595 of CM031949.1, forward strand.
TTTACTTTATAAAGTTTTAAATATGGATATTTTTCTTACACAAACACATTGATTCGCTTCAGAAGGCCTTTATTGAACCCCAGAGCCTTGTGGGGCAGTTATTTGATGGACAGATGTATTTTTATGGACTTCAAAAACAGAGCAGTTACTGCTATTATAAAGCTTGGATTAGCCTGGACTTTTTTAATATAACTCGTAATATAATATATATGTCTGAAAGAAGAATGTCATGTACACCTAGGATGACTTGAGGGTGAGTAAATCTTGGGCTAATTTTAATTTTTGATTAACCCTTTAAGGACCTTATTTTTTTTGTTCACAAATGTTTTGTACAGCTGACTACAGGGATGAACAACATGGCCCTGGTTTCACAAACAGGGCTTAGTTTAAAGGGATAGTTCACCCAAAAATTTTTATTCACCCATGATTTACTCACCCTTAAGCCATTATGACTTTCTACTTTCAGACGAATACAATCAGAGTTAAATTAAATATTGCCCTGGCAAATCCAAGCTTTATAATGGCAGTGAAGTTGAAGGCCCAAAACAGTGCATTCATCCATCATAAGTGCTCCAGATGGCTCCGGGGGTTAATAAAGGCCTTCTGAAGCAATGCGTTTGTGTAAGAAAAGTATCCATATTTAACAGTAAAATAATTAGCTATATAGTAAAATATGCATACTTCGCAAGCCGACCTGCATTAAATGCATAACACCCTGATGCAGGATGTAGGAGTAGTGTAAGCTTAGACGCCTCTCATGGTTTAAACAAATAAAGCTGGGCAACAAACTGAAGCTCGTCTTCTCTTATATCGAAAACCTCTGTCATTTCTTTTTAAAATGTATTGTTTTAGACTTCTAATTCGTGACCGGTGTTTTGTTGTGCTCTATCCATACGTCATGTGTCGCGGGTCAAAGTTCACCCTTTCGACGCAAATAAATTTTTAGGGCAGTCTGCATGAAACATCAAGTTATTTGATCACAACATCCAACATTGCATTTTTTTCATGTTGTTTTATCTCTCTTTTTCTTCTTCTGCTTTTTAGATGCTTTCTTGACATCAATCCAGAACGTGGATCAGAAAGGAAAAGTAACTTCAAAGAAAACTTGCCCAAGTTGTGCAAAAAAAGAACACCACTGTAAACCCACGTTTCCTCACTTATGTGAAAACTTGCAGACTTGGATTTTGTTTAGATCCTGTTTTTCAGACTCTTTCTGGGTAACTTGAAAGAACCTTTCCATTTGTTGAAAGTAAGTACATTTAAAGTAAATATGATTACTGCATAGTTAATTTTCTGTTAATTGATAATTGCATTTATAAAAATACTGGCATTTCAGCCAACAAGTTTATATAGGGCAATTTTGTGTTTTCTTTCTGGGTCACTTTAAATTTCTGGAAAAAAAAAACTTTCAATTTTTTAAAATTAAACAAGATTACTGCATTTTTAAGTGCTTAATGTCAACTGTTTGAGTATTAGATGTATTAAACTCGCATTTTACATGTTTAAAATACAGCTGGCATTTCAGGCAATTTTGTCTATATCGAATAAATACCTAGGGTTGTGTTTGTTTTCTTCTAAGAGAGTCGAGAAATAAGCAGATCTAGCAGTTTTTATGGCCTTTCTATATGCGATCATGCTCTCTTTCCATGAATTGCGAAAAACTTCTAGTTTTGTTTCCTTCCAGCTGCACTCCATTTTTCTGGCTGCTGTTTTGAGGGCCCAAGTGTGCTCGTTGTACCACGGCGTTGGACTATTTTCTTTAATCTTCTTTAAGCGCAGGGGAGCAACTGTGTCTAAAGTGCTGGAAAAAAGAGAGTCAATAGTTTCTGCTGCAACATTGAGTTCTTCTAAGCTATCTGGGATGCTGAGGAGATGGAACTGATGAGGAAGATTATTTACAAAGCAATCTTTAGTGGCGCAGTGATGGTCCTGCCATATTTGAAGCGAGGGGACGGCTTTGCAGTCTTAGCTAAATTAAGTATACAAGATACTAGGTAATGATCTGAAATGTTGTCGCTCTGCTGCAGAATTTCAACGGTATCAACATTTATACCATGTGATACTATTAAGGTCTGAAGTATGATTATGGCGATGAGTGGGTCCTGACACATGTTGCCTTACTCCAATAGAGTTTAGAATGTCTCTAAATGCTAATCCCAATGCGTCTTTTTCATTGTCTACATGGATATTAAAATCACCAACAATTAGTACTTTATCTGCAGCCAGTACTAACTCTGATAGAAAATCAGCAAATTCTTTGATAAAGTCTGTATTATGCCCTGGTGGCCTGTATACAGTAGCCAACACAAATGTCAAACGGGATTTATCAATTACACTACACAATGTTACATAAAGCACCAAAATTTCAAAAGAATTATATTTGAAGCTATATTTGAAACTAGACTCCTCTTCAACTTACATACTGGAATCTCACCTGAGAGCCCAATCACCTTCAAGTGGTAACAGAACAAGCCAATGCACATTGGTGAGTGAGATTTGCATTGCAAGCCCTTCCCCATTTCTGGGTATATAAGGCAGCATCCTTCAGGGAACAGGGGTATTAGTAACCTAGACATTAGTAACCTAGACCTTCCCTATCAATTAGTCACCTTCGACGTTGTGTCGGACTAAACTGACATATTGAAATCCCTGTGGAATGTGCCACAACTTCTGCCCCTTCTAGCACCCGAGTAAGCCACCTAGTCCACACCTGTTGGGGTGAAAGAAAGGACAGGGATTTACACAGAGAAGGCCGATCACTGGTGTTCCTCCTGACCCTATATAGTGAGACTATTGGATAACACTGGGAAAGTGTGCCTATTTAAACCAGAAAGGCCACATGGTGGTAACATGTGGAGTTACACATATGGACTGACCATTAGGGCAGTGCTACATATGGAAGATACTGTTACAGAGATGGCAGAATGGAAAATACACAAGGAAGCCGCACCGTGGAAGAATATGCATATGGAATCATCTAGAAGGGGAATCACAACAAATGGGTATCTAGTCTAGTGCAGGGGCTGTCATCCACTCAAGTACATCAGATCTTCCACAAGTACATAAGAGGCATCAGATGCCTCCACCGCATCTGACTGCTGAGGATGCTGGAGGAACTCCATCAGGGTTCACCAGGTGGGGAACTCACCTGAGAAGCAAAATAGGCACTCATATCCTGTCCTCTGAGGGGAATGGCACTGAAAGCGAGACACAGAGCCAGCCTTCCCGCATATTACCTGTTTGTACCCAACACACAAGAAGAAACCGTCTCCACTCAGAGATTGTAGAATCTCGCTAATGTGTTAGATGTTACCAAGCCTGCCGTTCTACATATGTCCACCAGAGATAGCAGACAAAGACCTGTTCTGAGGTCCTGAAGCTCTATGTGTGGTCCACATACAAACACAAGGAGCAAAATACAGCAATGCAAGGGTTGGGTGTGCTTGCTAGTTCACCACCTGAAAGGAGTGGTGGAAACTTTGACATCTACTGCATCGTGATGTGTAGCGATAGCGGCAACATACACTTTTAAGGTGGAGGGAGACAGCCTTCGCTCCAACCCATATTGCAGGAAAGAAAGCCCGACTTTGATCAGGCATCTACTGGGGTCTTCCCTGTGGCAAGAACACCAATCAATGAAGAGACTCTACTTCAAAGCATAAGTCAAGTCAAGTGGAAAGTCAAGTCATCTTCATTTATTAGTGCTTTTTACAGTATATATTGTTTCAAAGCAGCTTTACAGTGATGATAGGTAATTAACATAAGAGAGATTGTTTTGGCTGTACATTAGAGGCTGACATTTTTTTGGGAATCAAAATCTGGAAACAAAATCACTATTAATCACGTGATTGGGACGGGAGAGGAAAAACATTCAGTGGGAGTGGGCGGGACCGGGAATCATAATAACACTACAATACCAACTATATACACAAATATACCGTTTATATAAATTAACTATATGTTTTAATTTTGAACTCAATTCTAGTTACCCTGTCTCTATGTTCTCCTGTTTGCTTTGGTGTGGCTGGTTCAGTGAATGACGTGCTCCACACCCGTAACAGTTGGTGGCGGTAATGCACCAAGTTGGTATGCCAAATGCCAACCACCACAAATTTAAGAGAAGGCAGCTTCCCCATGCACTTTGTAGCTGTGAAAATCATAATCAAAATGGAGTCAGACGTGAAAGCCACGCTGCAATGACTACTGTCGGAAAACGATACCTCATTTCTGGGCAGTCTGAAGTAAACAAAAAGATAGCGTGAAAATGACATACGCCAGCTGCAAGACATTTACGTGCTTGTGTGCCTGTGTTTGTGTGTGTTTGCATAGAGGATTTACACTGAATTTAATGTGTGTGCATTGTTTAAGTTGGCTTTCAGTTCAATAAAATAACAAAAGCTACATTTTGGATTTTTATTCAACTAAGTGGGCATGCTGTGATCTGTACTGAATTTTTTCCTGTAGCTGGCAGACAAGAAAACACAACACGGGAGTAGAAGGGAACGGGAGTCATTCTTCTGGGATTGGGACGGGACACAATTTTCCCCCTGTTTTTTTGTGGGATTGGGATGGGACTGGATTTTTTTTTTTTTTTGTGGGAGTGGGATGGGAGAGGTTTGAAAATCCACTGTACATCACTGTATCCACTGTACATCAGCTCTAGAAAAAAAAATGTAAAAAGTAAGTTTTTGATAAGCACATCTCGTAGAGTGGGTTCTAGCTGAAGTGATAGTGTCAGCTGTGATAGCTCGAACATCATGAGGGCGTGGTTAGTGTGGCTAATGGGGGGAAGATGCTGATTTTGGGGCATTGGCAAACTGTTTGCCAATTTGATTCGAGGTTGAGGTGGACCCTAAGGTTAAGCCTTCGAAATGTGCGTTGTTTGCCACTCAGGTTTGTTATTTAGGACACGTTATATTAGTGGACGGAGTACAAGCAGATCCAGCTAAAATTGATGTAAGGAGGCAATGGCCCGTACCGATAAATCAATCTGAGGTGCTAAGTTTTGTGGGTTTGGCATCCTATTATCTGCATTTTATTAAGGGGTTCGCTGAAGTTGTGCGCCCATTACACCATCTCACGGAGAAAGATCGAAAATTTGGGACGATGAGTGTCAACATGCGTTTTTATAGCTCAAAACAGCCCTTGTGACCACTCCAGTTCTCGCATATCCCGACACACATAAGGCATTCATTCTAGACACTGATGCAAGTGATGTGGGGATCGGTGCAGCTTTGTCACAGGAGGTGGATGGTTTAGAGCGGGTTGTGGCGTATGTGAGCCGAGTTTTAACGAAACAGGAGCGCCACTACAAAAAAAAAAGAGTTACTTAGTTTGATTGTATTTACTAAATACTTCAAACATTATTTGCTCGGAAAAGAGTTTGTATTGCGTACAGACCACAGCACTCTAAAGTGGCTTCATAACTTTCAGGGACTGGATGGACAGCTGGCTAGATGGGTTGAACAGTTGGCCAGTTTTCAGTATACAATTGTGCACCGCCCTGGGAAAAAGCATGTTAATGCGGATGAGCTTTCACGATTGCCATCGTTCCGTGTTAAGTGAGAAGATTCTTTAGATCCATGTCTGGATGGTAGCGCTTTTGACTGCGCTGTGCGTAAATCAGCTGCTTCTGAAGAAATCGAGGTTGATGATGAGTTGGTAGGGACACAGAAGACGGATGCAGTTTTACAGCTGGTAGTACAGTTGTGGTCGCAAGGGGAGGAGGGGCTTGCAGAGGCGCAGACCAGAGCGGAAGTGAGGGGATTTTTGCCTGTGTGGAATCAATTGGAGTTTGAGCGAGGTCTGTTGGTACGTAAACCACCCCTGAATACTGATGCGGCGTCAAAAATTCAGGTGATCCTTCCAAAGGTGATGGTCCCAGATGTATTGAAAATGTTACATAATTCTGCAACCCGGGCCATCTTGGGGTGCAAAAATCACAGGCTAAGGTAAAAGATAGGTTTTATTGGTTTGAGGATGTAAAGAAATGGTGCAGAGAATGTACCGAATGTGCTTCTCGTAAGGCCTCAGGTCTAAATGCTCGTGCCCCCTTACAGCCTTCTTATGTTTCAGTGATTGGGGATTACTTTTCGAAGTGGAGAGAAGCTTTCGCCCTCCCAAATCAAGAGGCAGTATTATAGGTAAGGTTTTTGTGCAGGAGTGGGTGTGTAGATTTGGGGTCCCACGCAGTATTCATTCCGATCAAGGTCGTAACTTTGAATCAACATTAATTACGGAATTATGTCGTCTGTTGCAGATGCATAAAACAAGAACGACAGCGTATCATCCACAATCAAATGGAATGTTCGAGCGGTTTAATCTGACCTTGCTTTCTATGCTGTCTTTGTTCGTAGATGGTAACCAACTGAATTGGGAAACACTCCTGCCTTATGTCATGATGGTTTATAGGAGCAGGACACATGCTACTACAAAGTTTTCATATAACGTTCTTTTTGGACAAGAGATTATTTTGCCTGTTGATGTTGTTCTGGGAGTGGGGGAGATGGAATATTTTGATTCCGTAAATTATTATGTGGTGAAAGTAGCTTAAAGCCTGTCTACTGTAGAATGAGCTGTGAAGACACACCAATTTAAAGCATCAGGACGGCAGAAACAATGTTTCGATTTTAAAGGTTTCTCATCAGTTTTATTCAGAAGGAGAATTAATGTGGGAAAAAAATATGGCGCGTAAGCAGGGGCTATGTCCAAAATTACAAAGGCATTTTGTGGGGCCTTTTGCTGTCATTGAGCGAGTTACAGATATTTTGTATCGAATAGCCCCACCGGAGAAAGGATCTGAGCAAGTTGTACAGTTTAATCGTCTTAAGCCATATGTCTCTAATTCCTTCGTAGGAATGCCCGAACAGCAGAGTGGTTTGGAGGATCGAATGTCTGCTGACTCTGCGCTGCCTCCTGACTCAGCACTGCCTCCTGACTCTGCGCTGCCTCCTGATTCTGCGCTGCCTGTTGATTCTGCGTTGCTTTCTGACACTGCCCTGCCTTCTGATTCTGAGCCTACTCCTGGTACAGTGTGGAATTTTGCGTTGACTCCCGATCCTGCACTGCTGGGTAATTCTGTGCTGGATGTTGTGCTGCCTTCTGCCCCTACTTTGCTATCTGTCCCTAGGTTGAATATGGCAACTTCTCTTTCTGGTGATGGAGCCACAGAGTCTGTAGCCCACGAGTCGCAGGCTGTGGCACTCGGGAGACTGGGTGAGGCTGGGTCAATTTTGTGTGCTAAGAGTTCTCAATTGTGGGGGAATGCTAAATGGCCGCTCAGGACAAATAGTGTCTCTGGCGGTGAAGATAGTCAGCTAGTGGGGGGGAAATGTGCTAGATAGTCAGGGGTATAATCACTGGCTAGGAGAGCTCCTCAAGGGCAAAAAGACAACTGTCAAGTGACCCTGAAACCCAGAAACCGAGCTGTGGATGATGCTGAACCTGAGAGACTAATTTCGTTCTACTGTGTGATTCAATCGACAAGGGTACCTTCCCTGCTGACGTGAGCCCATCTACATGCGACTGCACTGACCGATAAAAGGGGGGTAACGTGTTTATGAGGTTGTATTGTATTTTAATAATTAATGAAGTATTGTCTGTAAACTGCCATCCTGGTGTAGTGTTCTCTATTCTCCTGTTCCATTCGGCTGTTACAGTATGATACTTGTTCACATTAAACCATATAGATTTTGGGTGAATTTTAACATAATGAGAAGAGAGATGAGGGTGGAGGGAATGAAATGTAAATTAAAGCATCCTTAAGTGATTAACTCAGTGTGACATTGTCTCAGATGGGGACGCTAAATGCATAAGAGTTCAGATGTTAAGTTCTTTTGTTTTCTCAGAGAATCACCATTTCTTATAGTTCTTCCAGTTTTCACAATCTTACAACTTTACTACTATTATTAATGTAACATAGAGATGTTACCGCACCATTATCCTTCAATTTATACGGCACACAGATCAAGCAGCTTGCGGTGAGGGACAGGAATAGCGATTCATGATGCAAATGGAATAATTTCTGCTGTGGTGCAGCTCTAAAAAGACAATAGTAAACAGTCATTGTCAGCTGAGTCAGCTCAGCGTTGATTAGTTTTAAAGTTATAGTTGATATTGGAAAAGTTAAATCAATCAGTCTTTAAATTTGTAATAATAATATTTTTTTTTTTTTACATTTATATAGCGCTTTTCTGAGTACTCAAAGCGCTTTACATGGAAAGGGGGGAATCTCTTCAACCACCACCAATGTGCAGCATCCACCTGGATGATGTGACGGCAGCCATATTGTGCCAGAATGCCCACCACACACCAGCTTATTTGTGGAGAGGAGACATGCTGTAGTGTTATCGGAAACATGCTTGTTAAGCCGTAGTGTCATTGGAAACACACTTGTTCTTAAAGCTGTAGTGCTATTGGAAACACACTTGTTCTTAAAGCTGTAGTGCTATTGGAAACATGCTTGTTCTTAAGCTGTAATGCAATTGGAAACATGCTTGTTCTTTAAGCTGTAATGCAATTGGAAACATGCTTGTTCTCTAAGCTGAAGTGCTATCGGAAACGTGCTCGTTTTAAAGCTATAGTGCTATTGGAAACACTTGTTCTTTAAACTATAGTCGCTATTGGAATCGCTTGTTCTTTGCTATAGTTGCTATTGGGAACATGATTACATTGCAACATGCTGTGTTAATGTTAGCAACATGCTTATGGCTTAAAGTTATTTAGAATATCGGTAACATGCTTGTGCTTGTGCTTGAATCACAGTAGGTACATTTCACTGCAGAAGTCTCTTTTTCAACACAACAACATCGTAGCTTGATGATCCCGTCAAGGAGTGTGGAGCCACAGGAGTCATCATCTTCTCCACAGCCGATGGAATGACCCGACAGGAGCAGAATCATGATCATGAATAAGGAAGCACACTATTGCTAGCTCCACGTTGCATCTAACTTGTGTATGGGTGTATGTTTCCCCAACCAGACTACCACTAGCTTAACGTGATACTTTTGTATCCTTTTTGTAAAGTTTTAGCCTGGATTTCACTGCCATTCACTGATGGAGGAGCGCGCATGCAGGACTTTTTTCTTTTTTCTTTTTTTTCTGCTTATGAGGTTCGAAAAGATAGAAGGACATATGGCCAACAGTAGGGTGACTTTATTTTCATTCCAGGGTGACTCTAAAAAGTAATTAATTAATGAATGATTTATTTATTATAATAAGTCATAATAAAAAAATTCACAGGACAAAGTGAAATTCCATTAAATAAAAACACAATGTCCAATAAGATTCTAAGAATCCAACAAGATCCTACAGGATAAACTGAAATTCCATTCAAATAAATCAGAATGTCCAATAGGATTCTAAGAATCCAGTAAGATCCTACAAGATAAACTGAAATTCCAATAGGATTTTTACTAGTACTAGGGTACTTGTTCTAACATGCTTGTTGTATCAAATTTTGCTGCTGCTAGGGGTGTAAGCTTCACCTAATAGAGCCCATAAGATTGGATCTACAGTGCACAACATTTGCCGCTAACATCAGGATGAATTAACCAGTCTACAGGAGTTTACTGTCAACCAAATATAACAAGGATGACATCATTGACAAGCGACGCAGTGAGCGGACCACTTCACTGGTTGGAATGGTGGATTTCTCTTGACTTCAACACGTTGGAAACATTTGGGATAATGCGGTTGCACGTTCAACAATATATACTTTGTTCTAGTGATTCTGAATTATACAGTTCTAGATATTCATGCCCTATATCTAGGTATCAGCATCACGCTGTTGTATAAAACCATCCAGCTTTTATTGGTGACATGTTGTGATATGTATTGGTGACAAGTCTGTGTGAACTGTAAGTTGTCACAGACGTTACTTCAGTATTATGATGTATTCCCAAGTGAAGAGGATATTTGAAGAGGAAATCTCCATCTCTCATCTCTAGCTCACAGCAGGTGTTGCAGGGGGGCAGCTAAGGATGTTTTGCCCTGTGGTCATCTGACGTGTCAGAAAAGGAACTCCATTCCAGAAGGGAAGACATCCTCACACTTCACAAGGTTATTAAAGACAGCTTGCACAAATGAAGGTTTACCACAAGACTACAGCCAACAGACATCTGCACCTACATAAGAGGAATAACGGTCCAAACCAGCAGGTGGTGGTAGCATTCATCACTCAAGAGCTGGAACTTGGACTGCTGATATACAACCATAAGCAAGCAGCACCTGATTAATTTTGATAACTCAATCTTCACTTTATTTATTCCAGATGGCATATAATTTGTGGAAAAATGCTGTGTTGCTTGAGCTTCAGGTATTGGCAACATGCTTGTTGCTATGGCTTATGCGGGTATTGGCAACATGCTTGTTGCTATGGCTTATGCGGGTATTGGCAATATACTCGTTTAGGTCATCTGGGTAAGGGCAACATGCTTGTTGCTTAAGGCTTTCTGATATTATTGGCAGCATGCTTGTGGCTTTTTCATTAGTTGTGAGTTGGGGGTTATCAGCATTGGTTTTGTTTTGGGGGTTTATCACTGCTCTCCCCGCTCTTATCCATGCTAGGCTGCATGGATGCGCAAGGAGTTCTTACCCAGAACAGAACCATACTGCCAATCTAAACTGTATGCTAATTGTCTATCATCTTTGACAATAGTGGTCCTGACAGAAATCAAGCATATAGCGTTAGTTCTGGCAGGTCACGTTAGTCAAGCTCGCATCAGCTTACCATGTCTACCTATAGGAATATGAGGCCTATCACAGCATGCATATATTAGCTCCTTCAGTATTAACAGTTGCTATCGCATTTCTCCGGAGCTAATTACCCTCCTCTTGTCAGTCAGGATTTGGCATTCTGATTCCCCCTGAATCAGACTAAATTCCTGAATAAGGTTGTAAATGTTAATATTGACATTAATGCTATCTGCAATACATTGTTGCTTCTGTTCTGTTTACCCTAGGGGGGTTATCACTGCTCTCCCTGCTCTTATCTATGCTAGGCTGCATGGATGCGCAGGGAGTTCATGCCCAGAACAGAACCATACTTCCAATCTAAACTACAAACCCGATTCCAAAAAAGTCGGAACACTGTACAAATTGTGAATAAAAAAGAAATGCAATAATTTACAAATCTCATAAACTTATATTTCTATTCACAATAGAATATAGATAACATATCAAATGTTGAAAGTGAGAAATGTCATGCCAAATATTGGCTCATTTTGAATTTCATGAGAGCTACACATTCCAAAAAAAGTTGGGACAGGTAGCAATAAGAGGCCAGAAAAGTTAAATGTACATATAAGGAACAGCTGGAGGACCAATTTGCAACTTATTAGGTCAATTGGCAACATGATTGGGTATAAAAAGAGCCTCTCAGAATGGCAGTATCTCTCAGAAGTCAAGATGGGCAGAGGATCACCAATTCCACCAATGCTGCAGCAAAAAAATAGTGGAGCAATATCAGAAAGGAGTTTCTCAGAGAAAAATTGCAAAGAGTTTGAAGTTATCATCTACAGTGCATAATATCATCCAAAGACTCAAAGAATCTGGAACAATCTTTGCGTGTAAGGGTCAAGGCCGGAAAACCATACTGGATGCCCATGATCTTCGGGCCCTTAGACGGCACTGCATCACATACAGGAATGCTACTGTAATGGAAATCACAACATGGGCTCAGGAATACTTCCAGAAAACATTGTCGGTGAACACAATCCACCGTGTCATTCACCGTTGCCGGCTAAAACTATAGGTCAAAAAAGCCATATCTAAACATGATCCAGAAGCGCAGGCGTTTTCTCTGGGCCAAGGCTCATTTAACATGGACTGGCAAAGTGGAAAACTGTTCTGTGGTCAGACGAATCAAAATTTGAAGTTCTTTTTGGAAAACTGGGACGCCATGTCATCCGGACTAAAGAAGACAAGGACAACCCAAGATGTTATCAGCGCTCCGTTCAGAAGCCTGCATCTCTGATGGTATGGGGTTCATGAGTGCGTGTGGCATGGGCAGCTTGTATTAGACAAGAATGGGACAATTCCTAAACTTGAGCAACAATTAAAATGATAAATTTTCTCAGTCTGTTGTATTCTGAATAAAATATTGAAATTTGAAACTTCCACATCATTGCATTCTGTTTTTATTCACAATTTGTACATTGTCCCAACCTTTTTTGGAATCGGGTTTGTATATGCTAATTGTCTGTCGTCTTTGACGATAGTGGTCCTGACAGAATTAAAAAAATCAGTTTGAATGACTGCTAAAGACAGATAATGTCTTTGTCTTAATATCCTTTTAACAGTGGCTGGTGGCTTTATTCCATGGTGTCGTCTCGACCAGTTTCAAAACATGTCTCCGTTATGTCATTTTCTGCTTATTCAACACTTTGCAACAACACAACCTAATTTCTGAAGTGATTTTCAGCATGTTTCCTATAACAACTTCTGATGTTTAGGTTTTACTTGGTGTGAGAAATCTGATCAGTAATTTCTAGAAATGCCATTTGAGTAGGATTTCAAACCACATATTTTGTGGTTGTTTGATTCAAGATTCAAGAGTTTTATTTGTCACATACACCGTTATATACAGAATATACAACCGGCAGTGAAATGTAAAACAACCGGCAGTGAAATGTAAAAATTTGATTTGGTTTGGACTGACAGTCCAAACCAAATTTGATTTGGACTGACAGTCTGAACGTAGCCTAACAGACCCTTTCAATCCCAAATACAGTATATTTTTTATTGAACAACATTTAAATGAACAATTATAGCCTTTATAAAAGTATAAGAAGTTTGAACAATATGAAATAAGCAATCAATCCAGTCAAAAGTAGCGCTAGTCAGTACAGGATTTAAGTTAAAAATATTATGAAACTTAGTTATGAAGTTATGAAACTTAACTTTGCCCTTAGTCAAATTGATTTGCTCTGGAACAAATAATAGATTAATAAGACCAAATCCTGTTCGAATTATATACCTAAAACAAATTATCTCTCATGTTTAACCACTATCTACGTTCACTATCTACCCTGCAGAAAATTCCCGATGGACTGGCTGAGATAAAGCTGAGATGGAGTCCACAGTTTCTACACAGTCTCATCCTTGACACTAACAATCAACGACTGCTAAAGAAAATGTGTGAAGAAGAAAAAAAGGTTTCAGAGGACTAACTCTAGCATTTTGCGTTGCTAGGAATGTATCCATGGAGACCTTTTCTGGGAAGAAAATTTATTTTTCTGCAGTAAAGGGATTGTTGCAAGAAGTTGCAAGATGTATAGGAATAGGTTATGCCTTTACAATTATTCCTACCTTTCTTTCTTTGCCTCGCTATGGAACAAAGTGGTGTCCTTTTCATGAGGCTTTATAACCATGCAAATGTTTAACAACTGCTGTTTGAAACACCATGGCCATGGCTTTAGGGACCTTGATGACAAGTCTGTGATAGTGTCATTGTTATCAGTGTTTTCACAGCTCTGTGTGTGCAGGTCAGCTGTGATCCACGGTAACGTTTAGAGCATCATTATATCTGAATGACTGTGTGTGCATTTGCAGGTGATCATGCTAGACCCATGCAAGCCACTTGCAAATTTTCACCCTGAAGTCAGGCAGGTAATAGGCCATAATTTACCTATACAGTGGCTTCAGAGAGATCTGCAGCAATGTTTAGTGACATTAACTTAGCAAAAATAGTTTTGGAATCTATCTATCTATCTATCTATCTATCTATCTATCTATCTATCTATCTATCTATCTATCTATCTATCTATCTATCTATCTATCTATCTATCTGTCTGTCTGTCTGTCTGTCTGTCTGTCTGTCTGTCTGTCTGTCTGTCTGTCTGTCTGTCTGTCTGTCTGTCTGTCTGTCTGTCTGTCTGTCTGTCTGTCTGTCTGTCTGTCTATCTATCTATCCACATGTACGTTTAAGTGTCAACAAGCTGTCTAGAAATGTTGAATGTGACAAGTTATAGGTGATAGATTAGTGATAACCTTGGTTGAAATGATTTGGTAATAATAACAATCATATACCATTGTTTTCTAGCAGAAGTGTGTATAAAAATCCGTAATTGTCATTGATTTACATGATAGCTGCTGCATCATATTTAGCCTTTTGCAAATTACTGTAAACCAGATGAATTTACTTGTTTTAAGTCAAGAAAACCTCACACATTTAATGAACAAAATATACATCAAAGTCAAAAGTCAAGTCAAAGTCAGCTTTATTGTCAATTCTGCCATATGTACAGTACATACATACAGAGAATTGAAATTCTATGACTCTCAGACCCTAGGTGCCTAACAACAACAAAACAATAACAATAACAACAAAAGTTTAACAGTGACAACAACAGAAGAAAGATTTTAAAAAAAGATGGATAAAGTGAATTATAGAGGTAAAGTGGCGATGGCAAATAGTGCAAACAATGGTAACAATAGTGCAATTTCAGATTTAAGTCGGGGGTGGGGGGGTGGGGGGGGTTGGGTGATTCCCTAGATCAGGTGCGTGGGGCAGAAGAGGGGAGGCTCGGCAGAGTCGGGAGGGAGTTCAATGCCCTGACAGCTTGGGGAATGAAGAGGCTGTGCGATGGGTGGGTGGGGTCTCTCGCAATGATGAGGGCTTTGCGGGAGAGGCGGGAGTTATAAATGTCCTGGAGGGGTGGGAGAGAGACACCAACGATCTTCTCAGCTGCTCTCACTATGCGCTGAAGTGCTTTACGGCAGGATGCGTTGCAGGCGCCGTACCACACAGTGATGCAGCTGGTCAGAATGCTCTCGATGGTGCCTCTGTAGAAGGTGCGCATGATGGGGGCTGGGGCTCCGGCTCTTCTCAGCTTGCGGAGAAAGTAGAGTCGCTGCTGTGCTTTCTTGGTCAGTGCTGTGGAGTTGGCGGTCCAGGAGAGGTCCTCTGTGATATGCACACCCAGGAATTTGGTGCTCCTCACCCTTTCCACGGTCACACCGTTGATGGTCAGAGGAGCGTGCTGGGTGTGCATTCTCCTGAAGTCAACAACAATCTCCTTCGTCTTCTCCACGTTCAGAGAGAGATTGTTGTCGCCACACCACCTGGCCAGGCGGCTCACCTCGCTCCTGAAGTTCGTCTCATCATCGTTGCTAATGAGACCAACTACGGTCGTGTCGTCCGCAAACTTGATGAAGAGATTGCTGTTGTGTATGGGTGTGCAGTCATGTGTCAGCAGAGTGAAAAGGAGGGGGCTCAACACACATCCCTGAGGGGCTCCAGTGTTCATGATGATGGAGTTGGATGAGTTACTGCCGACCCGAACTGCCTGAGGTCTTCCCGTCAGGAAGTCCAGCAACCAGTTGCACATCGATGTGTTGAGTCCCAGCTGTGACAGTTTTTGAGTGAGCTGTAGAGGGATGATTGTATTGAATGCTGAACTAAAGTCTATGAACAGCATTCTGACATAAGTGTCTTTATTTTCCAGGTGAGTGAGTGCTGAATGGACGGTGGTGGCGATGGCATCATCGGTCGAGCGTTTTGACCGATATGCAAATTGGTAGGGGTCCAGGGAGGGGGGGAGGACAGACTTAATGTGGTGCATGACTAGCCGCTCAAAGCACTTCATAAGGATGGGGGTAAGTGCGACTGGACGGTAGTCGTTGAAGCAGGATGGAGATGATTTCTTAGGGACTGGAATGATGGTGGTTGCTTTGAAGCATGTGGGGACGACAGCTTGACTCAGTGAGATGTTGAAGATGTCTGTGAAGACATCAGTGAGTTCCTCTGCACAGTCTCTCAATACACGTCCAGGAATGTTGTCAGGACCTGGAGCTTTGCGTGCGTTGACCCTGCTGAGGGATCTTCTCACGCTGTCCCTGGGCAGTGACAAGATCAGGTCATCGGGAGGAGGAGGTGACTTCTGTGCAGTGGTGCTGTTGTGAGCTTCAAAGCGAGCAAAGAAAGTGTTCAGCTCATTCAGCAGGGGGGTGGAGCTGTCACATGTCCGTGCAGGGGGCTTATACATCTATTTCTTGTTATTTCTTCTCTCTCTCTCTCTCTCTCTCTCTCTCTCTCTCTCTCTCTCTCACACACACACACACACACACACACACACGTTTTCATGTTTTATGGGGACATTCCATAGACATAATGATTTTTTACTGTACAAACTGTATTCCATCCCCTAACCCTAAACCTACACATCACAGAAAACTTTCTGCATTTTTGCATCTTCAAAAAACATCACTTAGTGTTATTTATAAGCTGTTTTCCTCATGAGGACCAACAATTGTCCCCACAAGAACAAGAATGTTGGATATTGCCATCCTTGCCATCCACATTTTGTCCCCATAATGTAGGGTTTACCAGGCCACACACACACACACACACACACACACACACACACACACACCTTTATTTTGTGGTGGGGCAAATTTGTCCAAATCTGAACTTGTTTGTCCAGTATCATGGACCCTTCTCTTACAGTATCATGGACCCTTCTATACAGTTTTATAGGCGGGTAATATTGGCAGTGACAGTAGAACAACTTCTTAAGATAATAGGTTAAAAGAGATGCACGTCTGAGTGCATATGTGCGCATGCAATACACAGATAGCCTACGTATTAATGCAATGCACTTATCTGGACATGAAACGTGAAGCTATGGAGAGAGAGAAAAAATCTCCGCAGAGTAGTCTTGCACATGTTAAATGAAACACTGTAATTATACTCCCCTCCAGTCCAGTACAGAATTGCAATATTACAATAATTACACAGACACTGATGATTGACATCACAACAGACCACAGGGAAAGCACATCTTCAGAGCGGGAGGGTCCCCTCCACCAATAACTGGCGCCATCAGGGTAGTGGGCGTGTCCTTTACGGCTGTAAGTTTGGTTGCGTTCCCTGAGAACTTGATACAGTGTTGCAGTAAATCAGACAGAGCTACAGTAACAGCGTTGAAATTTGTCACCCTGTTGCAAGTATTTTTGGCTAGTGATACAAGCGATCGATATCACTGCCGTCTCCCGTTTGGGGAAGAATTGAGTTGTTGAGCAAGGAAGTACATCGGATCGTTTTCAAGAACAGTTTCAGAGAGAACCGACACATATTTGACTGGAAATGTCTGAAAACAAACCGAATGATGATCCGAAGTTATCCACGACGGACAGAGTGGTTAAATGTAAGTAGACTACCCATGCCACTCAAGAGCGATTGGGATCATGGACTATTTGAAGTGAGAAAACATCGAGATTTGAGTGTAAACGTGTATCTCGTATGAACAGTCGTCTTATGGTTTGGTAATGCTCTATAATATGAGATCTGCCCATGGACAAATGGGTGGTAGCCGGGCTGTATTGGTAAAAGTAGGAAGTAAAGGTAGTTGTAATTATGACAGAGTTGGTTGCATGGCTTATTTGTCCAAAGAAATGGAATAGAAAGCCTCAATTTTCAAGTCAACAAACTGTTTTTATTCGCAACAGTTGTAGATCGTGAGTTTTAATGGGCGTGTTATTGCGTGCATGTTCTTTTGGACAAAATGTGGATCTTGCACAATACTGACAGCTTGAAAGAGCCAACGTAACACTGGGTTTAGGAGTTTTGCATGCTCGTTTGTACAGCCTGATGATCATTTTGGACATGAGGCAGCATATGACAGGTTGGGGGCCCCTGACTGTTTGGAAACAATCCCTCTCAGTGCGGCTCCTCTATGCAGTTCAACAGACACACTTGCCGTCATGTCCCATTTGTTCTTCCTCATCAAGGCAGTTGCTGTCATTATTATTTTGTTGTTATTGTCACTGCAGTGGATCTAATTTTCTGGCACAAAGCACTCTGCTGTACTTTTATGTACCAAAACACACAAAGAGCAACATTATTGCAAATACTCTATGAGTGGCTATTAATGTTTTTCATCCTAAATGACGAGCAATGAATTTTTCTGGCTTGTAATAGCTTTTGCAATCATCAGGCATAGCACTGTAGCAGATCCATCTGTAAGGGATTCCACAACTCAAAACCTATGACAACTCCCCTCCCAACCATAACCATGCAACAGCCTCCTACTCCCAACAAACATGTCCTCATTGAAATAATTCAGTAGCCAGACTAGTGTGTTATAAGTGTGGGGATCTGATATGAATTGATTGCTCTCATAAAGGAGCCCGGGCTGCTCAGATAACTCACTTACCTTTTTTTCCTCCTATCAGCTCTTAGTGTGGCCCCCATGAAACATCGGTTTCCTCTCACTGCTTAGAAGATGGAAAGGCGAGGGCTGGGAGTGCCTTAGGAAGGAGTTGCACTTAAATGTTTAATGAGATTATTGCACAATGTGTCCGCTTGATAAGGGAAATCTAAGTAATGGGAGCTCCAGAAGTCCTAAATGCTCAGCTAAGTTAAGGGGCTTAGGGTGGTTGGTTTTAAATTAGGTCAGGACCGTATTATTATCTGCAGCACTGAAATAAATATATCCTCATAAGACTATATGAGAAATGGTGTTTATGCTGTATTTTTGTAATATACAGTATGTTGTTCAGCCTTAAAAACAGGTGATATAATACACTGCATAGCACAGCTATTTCTCATTCTTTTATTCAACATATCACTCGACTCCCATACTTTAGTTTCAATGTTTTCAAAATGTAATATGTTGTTTGAGAAAATACAGTCTTGTATTGTAAGTGCTACATCATTATTCAGATCATGTTTATTCAGCTGCCACAGCTTGGCTTTTCTCTTGTTTATGGTTTTGTTTTGTCTATTGACAATTAAAATCTCTATAGCTCTATTTTTAATATCTTCACAGCATTAACAAAATCCTTTCATTAAAAAAAAAAAAAAAATGTAATAACCTAAGGAGACTTCTGGGCCAGTTTCATCAGATAGAGAAGCTGAATTTGAGTGAACAGTTTAGCACTGATGATTTCTTTTGTAGCTTCTGACAGAGAAGCGCTCAATCACACAGATCTATTATTTGCCAATTGCTCTAAGCTGTTGAGAGATGAAGCTTTTAGTCGGGTGTCCTTGGTTTTAAATGATCCTCACCAGGCAAGGATCTTTTATGTAATGTTGCGTACTGCCACTTTTTTCACCCGCTCCTAATGCTAATAGAGCCTTTAATGTGTTCAGGAAGAGACTGACTGACAAAGAAGGTACAGAGATAGATGGACACTGGGAAAGACTCTTCAATGGTCCTTGGGTGTGACTCACTATGGGACAAATTGCAAAATTCAAAATTCAAGCTTGTTGTTCATTTAGACTTTGTTTTTGCACTCTCTTAGCACATTTTCACCAAAATGGTGTTGGTTCTTGTACTGCAATCCGGGTTGGGTCCCAGTTCCACGGGTCTCGGGTGCTCCATGTAGACCTCTACTCTAAACACACCTCTTAAGCATGCAGAATAGTATAAGTGGATTTGTTTTTGTTTTTTTGTTTTTTTTTTGTAATCCGGGCTTTGAACGATTACATAGTCGTGGCATTCATGATCGCGATTAGAAATTTGATTAATTGTACAGCCCTACTATCTCTGTGCAATTGTCAGACATTATAATGAATACTATTCATAGCACATACATACATTGTAAATCACTCACGTATGCAACCAAATTTCAAGCTAGGCAACTAAAACGTCTTTAATTAGACAATGGCTAGTAAATTGCACGATTACATTCACCTATGATAGAGTTAGAGACACACACACACACACACACACACACACACACACACACACAAAAAAGTTTAGCGCAGATATAATTTCATTGCCTGCTAAGTGAGCTTTGTGGACTGTCGTTAAATGCAGGGCTCGACAGGACTGCCTGATGACCAAGAGTTGTCAACCGATTGAGCCAGTGCTGTATGGTCATGAAAAGTTCATCATTTGCACTTGTTTTTAACCTTGCCATTTTAAACATTCTGAATTGAGCTTTTCACGTCTTCATGAGCTTGAATGGACAATTTCACACAAAATTATGACAAAATGCCGTCTTGGCGAGTATCCTAGTAAAAATAGTCGATTATGTCTTAAGTGAGCGTAAACAGTCAAGATAGAAAACTCTGTGCATTGTCTTAAAGTGACAGCAGCCTAATAATACCTGCTGCTTTGTGTTTTTAATCAAACAAAAGACCCATTGACAAAAATCACTCAATATTATTGACTGAATAACTTTTGTAACTTTATTAAGGGTTAATCTATATTTAATTTATACAGTGAAGACTATGCAGTGTTATTTTACATTTGATTACTTTATTCAATTTCTGTACCTAATCTACCTATCTGTATCTAATAATTGTTAGATCTACCTGAAAAACCTGAAAAGCACTGTTTATTTAATTTGTATCTGTGTCTATTGTGTTTATTTCTGCTATTGCTTGTAGTTTGATTTATTTGTTGTTATTTTATTACAGATTGTTTACTTGTCTTTTAAGAGTGTTTGAAATTTATTATATTTATGTAGAAGTTTTATTTATTTTTTCATTTGCATTGTTCGTGCATTCCATGTAAAAAGTCTGGTGAGTAAAATAAAAATATTTACTAGCCAATGGCGACTTGAGCTTCAGTGTGTCCGTAGAGTCTTGTAGAAATCAATTCACACATATAATATTTGCTAATAAGAGTAATTTTTGACAAACTGAGAAAATAACTGCATCATATTGCCACATATAGGTATGCACCGATATTAAACGTCAATAATGTTAGCATGACCAATAACTGATAAATGTTCAATATTAAAATTCTGTATTATTTTGTTTAAAATTATTAAAAAGTAAAACCCTAAAATCTAAAATTAACTGTATTAAATGCTACAAGTAGATTTGGGCATCCCAACATTATAATGTACAGTAAGAAAAAATATTAATATTTATTTTGAGTTTAAATCTAACATTTAATAGTTATTGCATTTTTGTGTGTCTGTTTTTAAAGATTAATTGAGTGTTAGATTGAGGCTTAGGTAATCTAAATGTAAAAATGGAAAATAATGATATTATGAAACTGGCTAATACCAATATATTACAGAAATACAAAATTTCATGTTTCTGCTGTTACATATCCATTTAAAAGTTTGGGGTAAGTAAGATTATGATTATGATTATTATGATAATAATAATAATAATTTAATTTAGCAAAAATGCAATTGACCAAAAGTGACAATTTGAAAAAATAATATTTCAAGTAAGTACTGTTCTTTCAAATGTTCTGTTTATCAACGAATCTTGAAAAAAGTGTGTTAATAAAATTATTAAGCAGCACAACCATTTTCAACTTTAAGAAATTTAATTGAGCACCAGTGCAGTATTAGATATGATGTGGCTATTTTGCATCCCTAGCCACATCAGTTGCTTGCAGTCTACAGAGCTTCTTTTTTTTTTTTGGTGGATGTGTGTATAGGGTGATCTAGCATTGTTTGTGTCAATCTCTCTAGTGAGTTGTTGTTATTTTAAAATCTTAGTAGTTATTATCCAGCCCTTGGCCCAGAAGTAGCAGAATCTCTTACTTTGTGTTTTCAGCGATCAGTTTTTTTAAGCATTTCCTAATACTAATGCTGTACCATGAAAGGACAAGATAAGATGGTGCCTTATTTACTTTTCACATCTCTCTTTACTTTGGTCAGGACTGTATTATTATTTTTTAGAGTATTCCACTTTGATAAGGTTAGAACTGGCTGTCTGGAAAGTAGACAACATAGTTTTTTACTTCTCCCTGTGAAGTCCACCTAAACTCAGCGTGAGACCATTGTCTGTTGGTTTTATGCTGTAGTTAAAGACGGATAGCATGTGACATTTGACTCTTGAACAGAGGTGCGGGCACTGCACACAGCGAGGGGGGAACCACCATCTCGGTAGCTGATCCCTGCTGGATAGCTGAGTCATTTTTAGCAACTGAACCTTAAGTAACACGACATACCTCAGTGTTGAGACACCTGTAGAGAAAGACTCCCTTCTGTTGACTCTCACTCACCTACACAAACACAGTTGTGCTATCAACTTTTTATTCTGTACCTTTAATATATGTGATCAAAACATTTTTTACTTTAGAGAAGACAATGTTATAGATGATTTCTATCTTAAACCTCTTACAAACAATTAATTGCGGGTACAGTCCCTTGTGTTAGTTTGCCTTGTATTCTGACTATCAGTATGAAGTTAGATCCTCTTTTTAACATTTTACCTTTTTCATGGGAAATGTCAGTGTCACGTAATTTATCTTTGCATGATTATGTAATAAACAATTCCACTCTTTATTCCATAAATAAAGAGTGTATGGGGTTTGTTAGTTCTGGCAGCTTGTAGCTTTAACTAATTAATTTAATAAAATAATAGATTGTTCAAAAGGCAACCAACTGAGGAATCAGCCATTAAAACAAAGAAACTTTGTTTCATTGAAGAACTTACAATCAAAATGGGAAAGTAACAAAACACAAAATAAACCTGTATCAATGTGATTGACTTTTCAGAGGTGGCGACTAGTCTGAGACTTCAAAGGAATTAAAACTGACCCAAGATATAGTATTTTATTCATCAACAGATAAGATATCTAACAATTTTTGTTGATTGTCAGCGTTGCCTTTTGTAATATTTATTTTAAAAAGACCACTGTTCAAAAGACATTATGTTGTCTTCCTTCGCATGTTTCACACCTCAACTGCCAACACAATCTCATGCCAAACTCACAGCGTTTTAATGCTCTTTAATGTGACGTGACAGATCGTTGTAGCGCATATCTGTTCAAGTGTCAAAACGGAGCGCATGTGCACTGATCATCTCTCCTGCTTTACTACTAGTTATAGCACGAAATAAACATGAATGAACATCAGAAAGTATGTCGAAAGATGCAACTTAATGAAATGTATCATGCCTAATGGAATTGTTTTTAACTGCAGGTATACATCAATAAATCATAAAACGTTCCGTAATGCTATTCACCCAGGGGGATAGTTTTCAGGGGGATGGGGGGAGGTAACCCCCTCCCAAACTCCCAATAACTAAAACAAGCAAGTACAACCCTCCCAATATTTATAGCCTACCATGGTTAATGCTATTAATTAATTATATACATTGTGTTATAATTATATACATAGAGCTTTTATAGTACAGAGAAAGTTGAACGTGACCTAGAACAGCCTCAAGACTGATGAAAAGAGGAGAAAACATAATTCTGCACCAACATAAACTAGAAAGCTTTTTAAACTACTCATGACCACCTTTACCGGAATTTATCACGTTCTGTTTTTTTTTATAGTAGTCAATTTTGACTAAAACTTTTAAGATTATCTATTAAGGGAACAGATTTTTCACTAAATATTTATATTATAACTGTGGCGTGTTGTAGCTATAGTGTCTAAACGTGTATGTTGCTGTTTTTCATTACAAATGCTATAGATATATAAAAAAGAAAGAAAAAAGTTTAAAGGATTAGTTTAAACTGCTCAGTTAACTGCTTTGAAACTAACAGTTTCAAAGTGCTTCGAAGGGATTCAAAGGGCTTTGCACGATCCCAGCCGAGGAATAGGTCACAGTATGTGGAAGTACCGACCCAGTGCAGAAAAACCCCATCTCATGTTCTCCTCCAACTTTAAAATTGTCTGACATCGTTGTTTTACATTTATTTTTGTAAAGGGTGTTTGATTTAGTCTTTGCACGTTTGTTTTAACACTGGGTCGGTACTTCCATGTACGTCATGGCCGTGTCCTTTCCAACGCGATAGCGTCATACGTCGTGAAGAAGAAGAACACCGAAGTCATGCATTTGAGGTTAAAAAGTATATAAATGTTTATTTCTTTAGCAAATGGCCGATGGTTTCACTAGATAAAACCCTAATCCTCGGCTGGGATCATGCAGAGCCCTCTGAAGCCCTTCGAAGCCCTTTGAAACTGCATTGATTTGGACTAGGGATCTCAATTTACATAAAGGAATTAATTCACACCGATTTATTACAATAGTGTTCTCATTAATGTTATAGAATATAACAGTCCCAATCAAAGTTATTATTAGTCGTACGTTGCTGTTTGAGCTGCGTGCACATGAACACTGGGAAACTGAAGCCCTTTGCTAGCGTGTTATTTAACTCGAAACACTTCCTATATGAGATTAATCAGATATATACAAAGTAAATATAATATAGCAAATTATATCTGCACAAAATGATGCAAATGGACAAGTGAACTTGAATTAAGCTATTCAGAATGTGTGACTCATGTCGTGCAAACACTCTTCCTGAGCAACGCGATGAAACGGCCAACTAAACCCAAATAATTCACTATGTTTTATTACAATAGTGTTCTCATTATAATGTTATGTAATATGACAGTCCCAATCATAGTCATTATTAGTTGTGCATTGCTGTTTGAGCTGAAGGAGAACACCGGTGCACTTTACTACCACGTTATTTCTTAACCATATGCACCCTATATGAGATAAATCAAGATATAGATAGCCCCACACAAAATAAACACAACATTACAACTTTGTTACTTTTTCATAAGACCAAGTACACGTTAGAATCAAGAGGAACATTTAAAAAAATTAAAATGTGTTCTGCTAACAATTACATATATTCGGTAAACCTGGCTTTAAGATATTCCAAAAGATGATAAAAATTTACATTTTCAATATAAGAACATTTTAAGGACAGTTAGTTTGACCTATCATAGCACTTTAATTTAGAAAATTGTCAAACTGTTAAGTTTTTAGGTGTTTAAATAAAATACTAATTCATCATATCCTATGTAAACAAGTATTTGTTAACTAGGCTATTACTTTTTGCAGTGATGTTATCAACACACGTGTGGATGATGCCACAAAAGACCATTTTGCAAACAAACAAACAAACAAACAAACAAATAAATAAATAAATCTCATGAGGAGCATGCCCGGGACCCAGCTAAACGGTGTGTGTGTATATATATATATATATATATATATATATATATATATATATATATATATATATATATATATATATATATATATATATATATATATATATATATATATATATATATATATATATATATATACACACACACACACTATATATTTTTACTTAACCATAAATCTCTCATGAAAACATTTTATGAGAGCCACTGTTTAAATGATTATATTTCAACTTGAATTGGAGTAGAAACATAAAGTATATCAATTATGTTATTATATCAAAAACTAATAGCAATTGAATATAATAGTCTGAGCTCTATTCTTAATTTGAACATATTATAGTATTCATATTTTATTTTATTTATATTCATTGAAAGGGTATACATACTGTTTTGTTTTGGTAACTTTTGGTGTCAGAGAAATTGTTTACCTACTTAAATACAAGTGCTTGTTTTCAGTTAGTAGCAGCAATGTGTAACTTAACTGCATGAACTAAAACTAAAATTGTGATGCTTGTGGGGGGGTTTATTGTTGCATAAAAGGTAAAAAATAATTTATCAGACAATAATCATAGTCAAAAATTCACATTGGTTATGACTACCCCTTGTACTGTGCCTTTTTTGACTTGTGGGAATGTGTTTTATACCAACAGTTGTAGAGGAAGAGCCTATGGATGACAGTTGCTCAGGCATATGCCAACAGAATGTTTGACTTTTAAACACATTGCTCAGAGGCTTCAGGTAGGTATATTACTGGAGATCTCCACTTACCTAGCAGTCAGTGGCAGGATAGTTTCTGAGAGTGTAGTGTCAAGGCGTTTTCATGCGGTGGAGGTGTTGTAAGTTTGTAACACTCTTCCTCTGCTGCCAAAATGCGAGGGCTGAAGCGACAGGCATGCAGAATTCTTTCTGTCAGAGATCCATGGGCAGAGAAGGAGAGAAAAGAAAAACGATTGCAGAGCGAGCAGCCTTTTCTGCATTGACACTTTCACCTAATGACAGCTCTCTTACTCAGTCACTGCAGTTCCAAAACAGTCCAACCTCAGCTGTGTTTCTATAAAATTGATATGTACCCTTTCCTTACCTCTATCACAGCACCACCAGAGTGCACTCAACATGCACACGGTGACCTCGGCTCACTCCCACTCAAACCAGTGTGCACTTTTTCTCCCGTACATAATACTGTACCTTTCATCCAGTTTATGGCCTTGGACAGAATTCATGAGGAGGTTTTTCCTCAGGCACTACATAGTCAGCCCAGGGGTCCTCCAGTGAGAGGAGGTTAGTCCATCTGTTCAGACTGGCGGGATGTAAAAGTGTGTGTCTGAAATCGCATAGCTGCAATACAAATTCAGAGAAGATTGTTTACGGTCACATCATTGTCAAAAAACGTGTTATGTACCTCCCAAATGTGTTAGTGTTCTCGCCAGTGCTCACTCTTGATCTGGTATGAAGTATGTAGCATCACTGCAGGTTTCAAAGCATTTGATGCTTTTCCTTGTCTTTCCATCCCAATTTGTGTACTGCCCACTCAAAATAGTACCCGAGTTCAGAATTAATGTACCCAAATTCATTCAGCAGATTAAATAGCTGCTTGAATACATATCTGTATGAACGAACAGCTGAAGTCACAGCTGTACAACAACAAAGATTTTAAATGATTTTTAGTTTCTTAATCACTGTGAGTAAACGAAATCCCTTCTAACACGGGACTTATAAACAACTTATCAGCACGATCTTAGTTTAGTGTAACCTATTGACATCAGACAATAGAGGATTGACATCCTCTTTTGTTTATCATTCAATTACTTTTTTATTTGCTGTTTTGATCGTTTCAAAACTAGTGCAATCCACTACTACCTACAATTTTTTTTTTTTTTTACTAAACTGTAGCTTTCTACTTCATATCATAAAGATTGTGTGCTTAGCCTTGTTGTTCAACCTATTAGTATGTCTCTGTAGGCCTAGCATGGCTTTAATGGTTGCAAGAGGTGTGTGGAATGTGTTCTAGTTTATGCATTTCAGCCGGAGGCTCTTCATGGTGGTTTGTCGCCCTGCAAATGACATCAGCAATGTGCTGGAGTCCGCCTGTGGTACTGAAACCCCTCATGACCCTATTCCACTCCCATTAATACTGCCTGAGCATACCATGAGCCCTCATTAAATTATGTTGCCATTACTTTAGCACAGGTTGTGGATATGGAGCAGAGGAAAGCAGTGAGCCTTACCATATTATGTACCGTTTGCATGGATGAGAGTGCCTTAACTTCACTGAATGTACTTTTTTTACTAGCATTACCCCATGCTACCCTGATGATTGCTGGGAATTCTGGATAAATGTGTATATGAAAATGTGTCCTAATATTTGATATTGCAGAATGATATAAGCCTTATAGACTAGCTTCTTTTAAAAATTTGCACCAGCTCTACACACAAATGGTTCATGCAAATGATTTCTAAGGAAAGAACATTTGGTTCAGCTCTGTGAAATATGATTTGTGCCCTGTGTGTGTGTGCGCGAGTGTTTAAGACCTGTCTATTTCTGTCATCCAGACCACTATCAGTGGTGTTTATTTTTTTTGTCGTCTTCATCTCATAATCACTGAAGTGTTTAAGGCTTCTGGTAATTTGTCAGCTGCTTTGTAACATTTTCAACTAGTGGCACCTGTTGTCACCAAAATCCACATCATGAAGAACATAGTGTGATGAGCCCTGGTTCAGATGTGAACCAAGAATCATATTCATAAATATTTCAGCTAAAATGTCTTGTCTCCCTTAGGTCACAGTACATTGATCTCCTTCAGAAGAGCCTAACTAAATTGACCGTACTAAATTACGTTTCTAGTATAAAAATGATGTGCACACAACTTGGGTCTAGACAATATTGAATATCAGCGATTAGTGATGCACTGAAAGGAAAATCTTTGCAGAAATGTACAATTCTGGACACACACACATACTCTGTTTCGCTATCTTTGTGGGGACTCTCCATAGGCATAATGGGTTTTTTTTTTTTACTGTACAAACTGTATTTTCTTTCCCTTAACCCTAATCCATTACCATTCTCAGAAAACGTTCTGCATTTATACATTTTAAAAAAACATAATTTAGTATGTTTATTAATCCATTTCCCTTGTGGGGACCGCTGGCTGATCTTTTACTATCATTGTGGACACACACACACACACACACACACACACACAAACACAATCTTAACTGGTGCTTGGCTAATAAGAACATATTATACCCTACAAACAACAAAGGACAAAATGCTGTTTTATTTTCTGAATTAGTTCAGGAATAGAATAGAAGTAATAGAAATATGTGCCTTGTCATGCTATTGAGTTTCTCTTCTGATGTATTTTGAGATTGTGTGCTAAATAAACTCAAACGTCTGCAAGTGCATATTTGAGATAATAAAGTGATTGCTTTTGGGAATACATTGTTATAAAACTAAACAGTTTCGCGAAATACTATGCTTTTGATTTTTCTATTAATCGTCGTTGTGTTTCAATGTGAAAACATGCCTTGATTATTATGCTTAACATTCCTTAAATGCTTTGGGCAAACATATTTCTTCCACAAAACCAGGCTTGGCTAAAACTGCTAGAATGGCTTTGAGTGAGAGGTTTGTGGCTTGTAGGTTCATTCACGTTGGGACATGTTTGTTCGTCTGCAATTACATTCCGTTTCAGCACATACATAAAGAAATCATGTCACTGTTAATTATGATCTGTGTTAACTTCCTTCATTAATCTTTTAATTAAATGTATATGCATTCTGTACATTCTGTAAATGTATATGCAGTCTGTACAAGAAGAAGAATATACATGCCAGTGTGAATATCCTTACAAAGATGTTTGCAACAATCACATTATTATCAATCATGTAAACATTCACTAACCTTTCACTATTCTGAACAGGTTGGGTTGACCTGATATGAGTAATTTTAATATTTTTAAATGTAATTTTATAATTACAATATAGATATTTAAATTTTTTTAAAAATGTTTTAAATAAGCCTAAATGTAAATTACAAACAAAATGACAAAAACAGTGCTTTATTTTCAGCTACAGTAGCTCTAACAGTAGCATTCAAGAAAGAAATGAAATAATCAAGCGTAAAATCAAAAATCCATAGTCTGCATAGTCACTCTGTAAATGAACTATACACTGATTCTTAATAAATATATTAACGTTATTCAGTCAAGCATGGGGTGATTTTCTATTTTCTTTTGTTGTTTGATTAACATTAATCACACAGAATATTAGGTCCGGCCCTTTTAAGACCTGCACGGACCAAATTCACTGTAACACATCCGATTTCTCACTCCACTCTGTATAAGTTCACTAAACGGTTCACTATCAGTTAAACGGTTTAACGTTTTTTTTTTGTTTAATTTTTGTTTATTTTTTTATTGTACACCACAACGGTGAGAACGCAGTCACAACTCCCTAAACGGACAAGGCACACTCGCAGTCAGCGGAGGCTTGTGCTGCGGAGCCAGATGAAAGTATAAACAAGGCTTGAGAGGGTGTTTTCTGCCGCGGGTCTAACTGTCAACAGGCTGCACTCCAGACTAACCCACATCACTTAGACATGTTACTTAAAAACAACAACAACAACAACAACAAAAACATACAAGGTGTGGATTGAGGGAGGCCTGCTATTTTTATTTGACGAAAAACTATTCCGGTTCTTCAAAGCTTCAAATGGAATCAGTGTATTTTCGTTTTGTCATCTTAATTTGGTAATTATTTAAGTGAAAAATATTATTTTAATTATTTTATGCTTTTTATTTATATTTTATTCTGTTTTTCTCTGTTGTCAGAAACGCTGCAGGTGCGTGGAAATGTGATAATGTGAATCCAGGTTCTATTGTTGATCTGTTCTGTATGCTGCTGTTTGCACAGTAAAATAAACCTGTGAAAAAACTCTCTTTTTAATGGGTCACAGACATTTGTCAATTGTATTTTTATTTAATACCAATTCAATATTATAATCTTATCAGTTAACGGTTCATAATCGGATAATGAAAAGCGGTTGTCGGTCGGGAAAATTAACTGAAATGAGCATCCTTAATTCAAACCCAATAATCCGCGAAACTGATGTTGCGATCTGTCTGAATGAAAGGCGTGTGTGTGGCTGCGCACGCTTCAGGTCAGAGTCCGGCAGCGCGAGCACGTCCTGGCCGCGCCACACTTTATTTTCTAATGCAAGCGTTTCTGTTGTTTAGTGAAAGGTGGAAGCAGAGCTCGCACACACGTCCTCACTCCTGCTGTCACACATCAACGCAAATTAAGAAATACTGCTCTTATTAGAGTGCTGTCATTTTTAAAGTACTGGTACTCATAAAATTTCATATCGCACCCAACTTACCTAGTCGATTCAAAATATTTATGTCGACTAATTATCAGCGGTGACGCATTCGGTTGCATCGACCAATCGCGATAGGCCTAGATATAAGGCTAAAGTTTGGCTTGAGTACTAAAGCCAAAATTGCTCTTTCCCAAACAGTGTTAATTTCGTTGATGAATAATTTTCATCATAATTTTCGTAAATGACCTTTTTTCACTGACAAAAACAAGACAATAAATAAACAGATTTGGATGACAAAAACTATGAGGAAAATCTGCTGTCATTTTTGTGAACGAATAAAAATGAGATGAAAATGTTGGGGAGGGACGATTAGGGAAGAAATCCAGGCAGTACCAAGCCTGCCGCACTCGTGTTGAAAACTGAAGCCAAAGCATCTCGATCGCCCCCAGGTGGTCGGTCCCAGTATAGCTCGTAACCCCAGCCCCTCCATGTATTCTAATGGACGCGAGACAAACTAAACAATCAATTTACACTTCAAATAATTTTTTCCTAAAGATGGTTTCTGTGATTTTTAAGCAGTTTTTATCATGCTGGTTTAATTTCAATTGTTCGTTTTTTTTTTTAAATAAGTTTGGTTTTAGTTAGTTATTTGATGCTATAAAAATGGGGGGGGGGTGACTTTTGTGAATATTTATTATTTATTTTTTATTTTTTAATTTTTTTATACTGAACTTGAATGAGCAGCTGCAACTCATAGGCTGAATCTGAAATCGCCCCCTAAACCCTCATTCACTATTCCCTACTTTAGTCCACTAATACAGTACACTTGAAGGAGTGAATGAAAACAAGTGAGCGAATTCGGACAGCCTCTGTGTGTACGTCGGCTGTACACTCGTTATTGTGGCGCAATGTGGAATAGAATGAGTGCACTCAATGATGTCCACTATGGTTTCGGACACCACTACAACTGTGTGTGTGTGTATGTGTGTATGTGTGTATATATATGTATGTGTGTATGTGTATATATGTATGTGTGTGTATATATATATATATATATATATATATATATATATATATATATATATATATATATATATATATATATATATATATATATATATATATATATATATATATATATATATATATATATATATATATATATATATATATATACATATATATATATATATACATATATACATATATATATATATATACATATATATACATATATACATATATACATATATATACATATATATATATATACATATATATACATATACATATACATCATTACATTTCAACAACTAATTGGAGTAAAAACATAATTTTATAATTAGATTTAGAAGTTAATGCAAAAACTACCTTATGTGAAGTTTACATGTTTGCATACAATGTTATTTGAGTGTTGATTATTATATCTAAATATATATAATCTGTTGTTAACCTTTAAAATTTCAGTAATGTGCAAGCAAGTAAACCTATATAGTTTACAGCATTATCTTTAAGAAACTTTAGTATAACTGAAATAATTTAAGGACAGACACAATTTGTTCAGTAAACCACTGTTTAATAAAAATAAATAAAAAGCAATTTTATATTTAGTTTTTTCTCCCCTGCTGTACCGAACCCGTGCGAACCGTGACTTCAAAACCGAGGTATGTGCCGAACCATCAGTTTTGTGTACCATTACTAATATTTATATAACTAACATAAGTTAAAAAAAAGCTTACTGAAGACAATTAAACAGTCTATAAATAAAATTAAATAAAAACAAATAAACTAATTACAAGCAGTAGGGAACTTCAAGCACTAGAAATCTTATTTATTAAATATTAAGTAAAACAAATATAAATGATTAGTATATCATCTTTATATCAGAATCGTCCATCATGGTCTCTAAGATATCGGCATCAGCCATAAAAACAATCAATAACGGATGACCACTATGAATAATAATTAATAAATATAACATAAACATAACATAAATTGTATTTTTACAAAAAGTTATCAAATGTACAAAAAACACTGCATATTCTTCACTGTGTAAATTAAATATGCATTTATTATTATTAAAGTTATGAGTGATTCAGTTAATACCAATGAGAGATTTTCTCTCTTTTATTGTTTGATTACTCACCTCACCTCTCTTTTATTGTTTGTTCCCTGGCTCACCTGAATAAGACTGAATGCACATATCTAATGTACTGATACACATGCGTAATGTAAGATTAAAATAATATCAGATTTGTCTTATTTTAAATAAACAAAAAACAGAGATGAAAAATAAACTTAAGAAATTTACTTTTGCTATGGTTAAATAAATGTTCAATGATATCGTCCAAAGATTTGCAATCTTATGCATACTTTATCTCTGTGTCTGATTCAAAGGAGGCAGAATGCTAGATCTAAGGAGCTGTAACTGACGAAAACAACTGTTAATGTTTCCCAGTGAATAAGGTTCCAAAAAGAACTCCATTCAGCACTCAAGCTCTGTCTGAGCAGCAGCTTTATGTGTGCGCATTTCAGGTGTGTGCGCTCCGAACCAACTCTCATATATCAAAATGAATTATCTTTCACAGCTTATTGCGCTTGAACCGCAAAGCTTAAAAACACATTCAGTTGTGATACACTGTCATGAAGGTGCAGCACAGTAACATTGCTTGAGCGTAAAACCAATAGAAACTGTAATCCAAAATCCAAATTTCTACATGTTTATCATGGTATATCGCCCATCCCTACTTGTAAATGCCAGAGCATACTGTCTTGAGCAAATTATTATTTGCATTTAATATGATTTTTAATGATGGCACTAATGATTATTGTTGTTACTGAATGTATGATCTCATGCCTGAGTTGTGTGTTTAGTGTGTGTGCGTTCCAGTTAAAGGTTGTCATGGCAGCTGTAGTGGGGGAGGGTTGAACAGCTCATTCACATCTAGACAGACAGCAGGAAAATTACAACTTGAGGATCTGTGAAGGAAAAAGACGCTGTTAAAGTAACTCGCATTGGATCATAAATTGTATCAGCAGTGCACAGGTAAAAAGTTGCCTGCAGTCAAGCTACTAGTGCTTTGATTAGAATTAAATCCAGATATTCAGATATTTTTCAACTTGTTTTGGCTGATAGCCGATGCTGATACCAATATACATATCTTTTCACCTTTGTTTGGAAACAATACCAAGTCTCTCCTGTGTAGAAATTACAAATTAATTATTTTTCATTCCACTCACTATTGAGGATATGTATTTTCCTTCATTCCGGTTTCAAGGTTTGCCGGGTCTTACTGAAAGATAACTTGTAAGAGCTAAATAAATGTTCATAAAGTTCTTTTTATAATAAGGTGCATTGAAAGCTTTGAAATGAACAATAATAAAGGCAATCACTGCAGACAGATTAACATTTGTAGATGGTCCACAGCATCGGAGTCTACAGCAATATAGTGGTTTCTGGTTACCGCTGTACACCAAGCAGTGCTGAGCTTATAAACATTATACAGTGGTAAGAGGAAAAGATTATGCCATCAAAACTTTTCTGAAGACAGTCAGTTCACTTTAGAGATACATTCATATAAACCCCAACCCCAATTCAATATTTATATTTTTCTTCCAATGTTTTGGGCATCGTGAACAGTGAGCTTGCTGTGCCTGGTAAAGTATTTTCTCTGCTGGCATGTCTCTGTTCTCCTCTTTCCATCTCTGGCTTGTGTTAACGTCCTGTTTTACAGACTTTGTAATATTTCCACACCAATTACATTCTGGGAAATGATTGCAGTTTGTGCACAAGTCCGGAATAGAGATTGGCCAAAATAAAATGAAAAAACAGCCGGTTCCGGCCAGTCGACCAGTGCATCAAAAAAGTTTACTTCAAGAATGACCACTGTTGATGTCATCTTATCACTAGCACTCCTTGAACACAAGTGAGTACAGCTCTATTTATCCACAATTTACACCTCCCGACAATTGGAGAAAAATATCTTGGGCCTCATTTATAAAACTTTCCGTAGTTTTCATCCTAAAAGAGATTTTGCGTATGCACAAATGTTTTCAGATTTTTAAAACCGTGCGTACGCCAGAACCTGTGCAAAAATCCAGTCAGCAGAAGATTGTGCGTACATGCATCTCCACCCCGTCTCCTCCCCGAAATAAGATCTGTGGAGCTAACAATGCCCAGTTTTACTATGCATAATGTCATCTGCATATAATTTCCATGCATATCACATCCATGTGATTACCATGTTTAACAGTACAAGATATTAGGAAAATACGAGAGAACCTACGGACTACTAAGCTATGTGCCGTATAGGGCTGAACGGTTAATCGAAATCGAACCGCATTCGTGATTATTAAAGCGTAAAGGCTGCGATTTTAATTAATTAATTAAATATATGCCCAGCGTGTTTGTGAAGTGCGGCTCTGTGATCAGTAGTAAACTCAGCTCTGTCTGAAAGCACTGCGAGTTTGAGTTGATTATAATGTGCATTTGAAAAAACGAAAAAAGACAACGTTTAATAACATGTTTTAACTCCCTTCATATCGAGTGTTTGAGATTTCCTTTTTGTGAGCTGATGTGGCTTCTTATCACAGAATGAGGCAGACAATTAATTATTGTATAGTATTCTATAGTGATGAAGTCTATGTCAATTAGCACTGCATCATAATATACTTTATTATTATGAAAATACCCAAGACGGCTTGAAGAATTGTCGCAGTCGTGTTTTTGTCTTCTTGTTTAATCAAACCTAGCTTCACATTAGGGATTTCCTGAAAACCTCATTACATTACTTCTCTCTGAGTCATATGTGGAGCTCGAGGGCGCCCTCTGGCTTCCAGTATGAATGAAACAAGTGCGTTTAGTGCCCAGCTTTGCTCACTCCATAAAAATAATAATCCTCTAAATAAATATATATGACAATCCATGTTTTTCTCCAGTGTACAGGAGTTTTTTTTTTTTTTTTTCCTACAGTGGATGCATAAGAGGCTCATATTTCATATTAAAGACATAGACTAGTTCTTGATTTTGCATACCTCCTGACAGAAATTAAGAAATTGATATCACAGATTTGTACCTTTTTACCAGATTTTAACCCTGCAGTTTTTGTAAAATAAGTTCTCTGTAAAATATTTTTATTATTATTATATGGTTATAATAATAATATTAAATTTATAATATTATATTTATAATATTATATTTATTCTTAAATACTCAATTTTTATTATTCGCAATAATAATCATAATAATTATTATTAGTCATAATAAAGCACAAAATGTTATTATATTATAAATAATAAAATTGTATATTACATTGCTAAAAATTATTCAGTAGTATCCTTGCCTTGTTTTAGAATAAATAAATTAAACAATCAAAAATTTTATGAAATTAACCTACATTTCAGAGAAAGTTTTTCCACTGGCCAAATAGTATTGAATTGTATTTAATTAGCATTTCATTATTTTAAACAAATCAAATGTATGCAAATTTGCCTATAATTTTAATGAAAACAGATGGGCCTTATTTTTGCAGTGTAAATAATTGTCAGACTCAGCATGTCACTGACAAAACATGTTAAAAATAAAATGTGCATATCTTACTGTTTCCTCCTGTCTGTCTGTGCACGACTCCAACAGCACACCTGCGTGCAGCAGAGCTTGTACAGTACTGTGTCATCAGACTTATTCAAACCAGCCAATAGACCGTGCGATCACCGGGCAAGTCCTTCGGTGTCTGTCATTATACTGTCTGAATTGTTAAGCCATCTACTTGGATGGAGTCAAGTGCGCATCATTTATTATTATTCGTGCAAAAATATTTCCTCAGAACATGAGTTCTGCTATTCAGAACACAATTTAAAGCGGAATTACCATGCGCCAAGCAATCCTCACTGTAGGAAAACACAGCATGCCTCAGGAAAAGTGTTCAAAAGCAGCACATCCGCTACAAATATTTCTATTTAAATTCATATAAAAAATGTTGCAACTTCTGAATAATGATTTAATGCAATTTGAGTGTTTGACTCCATTTATGAGAATGGCATATTTAATTGAAATGCGTATATAAGATGTAAAACAGAGTTTAAATAATTCTGTTTACTTCATTATTTTGCTCACTACATTGAAAGAGTGCGTACGCACGGTCTAGAGCAGGGTTCCTCAGACTCGATCCTGGAGGGCCACTGTCCTGCAGAGTTTAGCTCCAACCCTGATCAAACACACCTGAGCTAGCTAATCAATGTATTCAGGATCACTAGAAAATCACAGGTAGATGAGTTTGAAGCTGGGTTGGAGCTAAACTCTGCAGGACAGTGGCCATCCAGGACCGAGTTTGAGGAACTCTGGTCTAGAGTGTCCATACGGTGCACACATATTTACGCCTAGTTTATTTTTTATAAATCCCGATACGTGCGTGTGAAATTGCGTACGCACATTTCAATGCTTTTTTGTGCGCATGCAACGTATATACGTCAGGTCCCAGGAACGTGGTGTGAGATGTTTAAACCAGGCTCAGACAACAGGAGTTTCAGGCTGATTTATGCCCGATTTACCTGTTCCATCATTCGAGGAAAAAATCGTGTCCAGGGCATCGGTTGGTTTCATGTTCTGCCCAGATTATCTGGTAATGTGAGGCGTTTACAAATCAAATCTTAAACTTGCCGATCTGTTCACGGACACAACAGGGCCACCCTGGCAATATCAAACATTATATTAACCTTATTGCATATGTATTTGTAGGAGTTTCCCTTTCAGGCGCAAAATTTATGGGAGGAGAGTATTTAAATGAGTCACGCAAAGTGATTTACAAAGGTTTGCGCTCGTAAATTTACTGGTGTTTCCGCCATAATTTACTGCTCAAAAAAAGCACATCTTAAACCAGACACTAATGGGTAGATTGGTTATTATGGAAATGATCCGGCTGCGTCTGTGTGCTTTAATTTGCGCATCATCGGTAGATCATGTGCAGAACTGTCCACTCCCATCGGCACTTTTATGGATTTGCACTCATGCTAATTTGCCCTGTTTAGTAAATCTGGCCCCAAATCTTAAACCCTCACGATCTGTTCGCAGACACTTTGAGGCCGCCCTAATAATATCAAAGATGTGTTTTGATATATAGGATTTTAAATCGAGATTTAATGATTGAGAGACAAGTCTACAAGGAGACTGAGCTGAATGAGAGAAGTTTTGAAATGGTCACCATGAAACAAGCTGTTGTACGGGTCCATTGGACAGCGGAAAGACTTGTGGAAATCTTTGAAAACACACCACAACCCATACAAAGAGAAGAGTTTTGAACGTACCAGGTGAGGGTAGAAAAGCTGCTTGCGCTATAAGCTAACGTGCTAATGGTGTTGCTTAGCAACGGTTGATGTTTTAGCCTATGAGGCTAATGTTAACTATAGCGTACTACTGTAAACAGATAATTACAATTGGCAGTTAAATCTCACCTCCAGTTCTTGCTGAAGAACAGACAATATATATTTTTATCTGCTTCTGCATTAGATCATGTGAGGTGCTCCCTTTGGCATAATAATCTTAATAGTACCTTGTAGTGTGTGATGTGCCACTATTTTCAAATCTGTGCATATTTGAATTTGAGAGAAATTGAACTCCACATGATGCACTCTTCCCATACTAACAACTTGCACTTTACTGTATTTTCATTATCAGGCATCAAAAATGCTGCAATAACCAATCAGAAAAAAGATTGTTTTGTCACGGCGATCGTTGTTTTCATGATCGATGGTCGCCGTCATGTTTGAGTACTTGAGCGAACGTTTTCAACTAATTCCTATGGCAGCTTAACTGTATGCTCATGCATGAGCTTGAAGCTCAATTTCCATAGGAATGAATTGAAAATGCTCGCTCTGCTCTTGCTTTACACCAGTGAACACCTGCTTGTGATGTGAAAGATGCATAATAGTGCCCCCTAGCGTATAACAGTGAAAACACGGAAACAGAAAATTCCATGTTTGGTGGGGAAGCGTTTTCTTACAAATAACAGAAAATTCTGTATTTGGCGGGGAAAGAGTTAAATGTGAAGTGTGTAATTTATGCACCACTAGAATATAAGAAGAAGATATTGCCATTACAGTTTTTCAGTAGTTAACACTGACACATGCTTGTATTATGAATTACATTTTAGAATGCCACGAAGCAAAAATTAAGCTTGTGTAGCTTGAAGTGCCTGTCTTTACATACTTTTGGGTCTAAACCATTGAATTCCAAATAAGTTGCCTTCCCCTCATAGCTGCTGGAGTTCCTGTGAAATGCTTTGTCACACTCTAGGTATGCATCAGCACATTACATTTTTATCTGTTATTATGTGATCAATCAATACAGATGAAAACTGCTCCATTTTTATTACACCGCAAAGGTCATGTCCAGCATATCTGGCTTTCAGAAGACAATCCTAGTAAAGTACTATGGTTTTGATCCTTCCTGTGCAGTCTTATTTAATATAAAAAGTAAGTGATAATCTTGAGAGGCTCTTAGACCCAGCTAGCCTGAATACTCCCTTCAAGTCATGAAGAACAAATGGTGAGGGATGTAGCGATACCAATACTGGTATCGGTAGCGGGCCCGATACAGAGCCCGATACTAACTTGCACTCCTCAACATACTCTGATACCAAACACTGATATAGTATCAGTAATTGATATTAGTACCAGTAATTGAACAGTAAACTGATACCGATGATGTAATTAAGAATTTTCAGTGCACAGAGACAACGGCAATAGCAGAAAAAATGCCATCTTCAGCGGTGTGTAAATATTGCAAAATGAGTGATGACAACCCATGCATGCAGACTGTAAACTTTGTTCTGCAAAAATATCAAGAGGTACAAAAATGTTTACTTATGAGAAATCTGATAAAACAGCAAACCCTAGCAAAATGAGAAATTGTCATGAGATGACTGTGGTGCTTACCCAATTCATTATTTTTGAAAATCAACCACTGTCAGTTGTTGATAACGTGGATTTCCGTCACCTAATGATTTGGTGTTGAAGTACGAGATTCCCAGTCGCCGCAATGTCAGATGTCATCTTACCACAAATACACTATGCAGTGAAAATGCGATAAACACAGTTGGCTTTACCACTGACATTTGGACCAGTAGTGTAAGCCAGTGTTTCTCATCAGCTTATCGGTGTAATGGATAGATGGTGATTTTACTCTACACCATTTACACTCACCTAAAGGATTATTAGGAACACCATACTAATACGGTGTTTGACCCCCTTTCGCCTTCAGAAGTGCCTTAATTCTACGTGGCATTGATTCAACAAGGTGCTGAAAGCATTCTTTAGAAATGTTGGCCCATATTGATAGGATAGCATCTTGCAGTTGATGGAGATTTGTGGGATGCACATCCAGAGCACGAAGCTCCCGTTCCACTACATCCCAAAGATGCTCTATTGGGTTGAGATCTGGTGACTGTGGGGGCCATTTTAGTACAGTGAACTCATTGATGATTCGAGATTTGTGACAGGGTGCATTATCCTGCTGGAAGTAGCCATCAGAGAATGGGTACATGGTGGTCATAAAGGGATGGACATGGTCAGAAACAATGCTCAGGTAGGCCATGGCATTTAAACGATGCCTAATTGGCACTAAGGGGCCTAAAGTGTGCCAAGAAAACATCCCCCACACCATTACACCACCACCACCAGCCTGCACAGTGGTAACAAGGCATGATGGATCCATGTTCTCTTTCTGTTTACGCCAAATTCTGACTCTACCATCTGAATGTCTCAACAGAAATCGAGACTCATCAGACCAGGCAACATTTTTCCAGTCTTCAACTGTCCAATTTTGGTGAGCTCGTGCAAATTGTAGCCTCTTTTTCCAATTTGTAGTGGAGATGAGTGGTACCCGGTGGGGTCTTCTGCTGTTGTAGCCCTTCCACCTCAAGGTTGTGCGTGTTGTGGCTTCACAAATGCTTTGCTGCATACCTTGGGTTGTGCAGTGGTTATTTCAGTCAAAGTTGCTCTTCTATCAGCTTGAATCAGTCGGCCCATTCTACTCTGACCTCTAGCATCAACAAGGCATTTTCGCCCACAGGACTGCCGCATACCTGATGTTTTTCCCTTTTCACACCATTCTTTGTAAACCCTAGAAATGGCTGTGCGTGAAAATCCCAGTAACTGAGCAGATTGTGAAATACTCAGACTGGCCCGTCTGGCACCAACAACCATGCCACGCTCAAAATTGTTTAAATCACCTTTCTTTCCCATTCTGACATTCAGTTTGGAGTTCAGGAGATTGTCTTGACCAGGACCACACCCCTAAATGCATTGAAGCAACTGGCTTGTGATTGGTTGATTTAGATAATTGCATTAATGAGAAATTGAACAGGTGTTCCTAATAATCCTTTAGGTGAGTATATGTTCCATGCATAGTGCCAGTCCTCACTTTACGCAAACTATGCAAGCATAATCTTGCTTGTTTAAGTAGCATATCACTATATAATGTAAACATATTTTAACTTGCAAATATAAATGCAGATGCAACTTTAGCTGAGTCGTTTGTAAATGTATTTTTTTCTAATACTTAATGATTCATATTTATTTAATAACTGTTTTGGCTTCAGGACATCAGGCAGTTCGGCAGATAATGACATGCGTCTTGACATATGGCTATGGCTTCCAAACGAAGCTCGGGGAGAAAATGCACCTAGAACGAAGTAGGTATATATTTTTGTAACATTTTAAATTCTTATTTAGTCTTGACAAACCAATACATTTTCGTAAAAAAAAAAAAAAAAAAAAAAAAACCTCCAGTCCAGATCTCCGGGTTCAATATTAGTCAACTATGTTTTGTTACATTTCTGTTTGTCAGTATACATCAATAATCAAAACGTTTTTGTGCGTGGGTTAATGTATAAGAATTGTCATTAATACTAATATATGTATGAATACTAATCTATGTATGTATGGTGGGGGGGCATTTTGACAGGGGCCCCTTCACAAAGTTTTGCTTGGGGCCCCCAGATCTGTAGGACCGGCGCTGTCCATGCAAAGCAGTTTTGGGGCCGATTTGAGGCTCTCGGAGTTGATCACAAAATAGTCTGCCACTTTAAACATTCCAACCTGTCATACTCTAGGTCACAGAATATTCAGATATAGCTTGGTCAACCAATTAAAAGACTCCAAAAAGAAGTGCAGACTTGTTGGAACAGCACATTCTACATGCTGCAGTCTCTTGATTGAGCAGAAATGGGCCATTGGAGTATACGTGTCTGAAAATGAGCTCCCTGCCACTCTAAATGCAAACCAGTGGAATCTTATGGAGATGATGCAAATTGTCTTGGCTACCTTTTAAGAAATGACTCGTCAAGTGAGTTCTTCAGATGCTTTAGTCTCAGTATTTCCTGCTGTCACTGTGCTAATGAGACTGTTATTGAAACAAATGGATAAGGACCATGGAATCAGAACGATGAAGAGCACTTTGCTTGCTGCTTTGCAGAAGCGTTTCACCAACACAAAGAAAAACCTGCTTCACTGCATCACAACTTTACTCAATCCAAGGTAGTTATTATAAGCTTTTAATTTGTTCATAATAAATACATTAATTAAAAAAATTTTATTAAATTAAAATTCTATTATTTATTCTGTATTATCAATTTATTTATTATCTATTATAA
This sequence comes from Paracanthobrama guichenoti, assembly GCA_018749465.1. NCBI lineage: Eukaryota > Metazoa > Chordata > Actinopteri > Cypriniformes > Gobionidae > Paracanthobrama > Paracanthobrama guichenoti. The sequence goes on from CM031949.1 coordinate 43,060,397, forward strand.
ATTATCTAACTATTCATTTTTATTACATTTCTTTTGCACATAACGAATGCTTGTATCATCATTGATTTATGTTCCAGGCAGGTCAGAAATGTTGATACTGGAGCTATAAAAAATGACTGCTGGAGAGACACCCACCTGAGGAGCATGAGGAACCAGCTGTCAAAAGGTCTCACAGTGACCAGACAGGTACCAGTCTGGACAGTGTTGTTGAAGAAATTTCAGATTCTTCATCTGAAAGCAGAGATCCAACAGCTGCTACCACACATCTAGAAGCATACCTTGGAGAGACCACTGTGCGTCGTTAATAATCTGCGATTTCCAGCTCTGGCTCAAATGACACAAAAATATCTTTCAGCCCCATTCAGTATTGTGGAAAATAAAATATTGTTCGGCTCAGAGTGACATTCTGAATGAAAGGAGAAACAAGCATATAGCTGAACATGCCGAGATGCTTCTGTTCCTTAAAAATAACCTACTACTTACTTTTGAAAAATAATCCTAATAGATTGCCTTTATGCTTCTCATCTAGCAAAATTATCTTCAGAAACATACTGTACAACTGCTCTGAGAAACATCCTTAGCTTATATAGCTTACACTCCTACATTTATAGTCTTGCTCACCATGATTAAACTGTACAGTATTATATCTATTACACTCTTGGTTGTTATTACATTGTTACACAGTGCTGTGTGTGTTATAAACATTTGTTCTGTGAAATTAGTTTTGAGCTTTTTGTGAACTTTGTGACAGTCAGATGAAATATGATTAGATATTTTTTATTATTATGCCCTTGGTTTGGTAGTGGAGGTAATTTGATACTGTGACTTTTTTTTTACAGTCTTTAAGTCATTTTAGTTACAGTTGCTCATAATCATCATAAAAAAGCTGTCCTTAAATCATTAATTTCGCTGTATTGTACTTGATAACCCGCCAAATTACAGAAAAAAGTAAAGGTATCGGTATTGGCAAGTACCAGAAAGAAAATATTGGTGCTCATACTTTTATCTTTAAAAAATTATATTGGTGAATTCCTAACACAAAGGCTCTTTGTTGATGTTGCTCTCAGTTATCTGCGTTTATCACCTCTTTGCTGGTTTGGTTTGTTTTTCTTGATCAGTAGGATGTAGGAACACAGGGAATCCCTTGCATACAGTCTGTTTTGATTTTCTGTTTTGCTCCAAACAGTCATTCATTTAACCACTAGTCTGAAAAACAGCCTACATCCCGTTTTTTTCCCTATTATTTACTTTCATTTCAAGCCTGTATGCTTTTATTTTTCTGTGGAACTGGAAATTTTGAAAAAGAAAAAAAATCTTCACTTAGCTCTTTTGCAGTTTTGCAGTTCAGATGTGGACACTATGAACTGCCATTATAATGAAACGAGCTTTATATTTTAATAAGAATTGGACAAAGGAAGAGAGAGTTACAGTATGTGTTATAGACATCTCCTTCAGAAACTGAACTGGTGCAGGTCAGTCTACTACAAATGGACAGAAAATGTGACAGTCCAATGAATTAAGGCTATAATGCCTCGAAAAAGGCTTTTAAACCCTGAAGTAAAACTGAATTTTCAGCCCTGCCAGCTAATTCCTTTGTGAGTGAGTATGTAAATCAGCAGAGAGCTGTTTGCAACTCATGCCAAACCACTACTGGTGTGGCAGCAGAAGAGAGGGGCAGCTTTGTGCTCTGCAGTTTGTCCAAATTAGCAAGAGTCAGCAATTTATAATGGTAAAAGGGCAGTCAAATATCAAGTAAAAAAAAAAAATAGATGCCGGAAATATCCAAACCTATGTATGTACATGCTTAATTGAGTGCCCATTAGAGCCCATATTGAACATAGAACAACTTTTGTCTCTGCTTACTTCCTGCAAAGGTCCAGCTGATTTATTTTCTGTTGTTCACAAACAAACATTGCCTTTGTGTTCAGTAGAGTGTGGGAAATTGTGCTATTCTGGGCCATGCTCCCATTCCCGAAGCAGTGTTGCAACATGTCCACTCTGAGGCATTCCAAATGCTTCCTAGATCAGAATCTCAGATTTCCATTGAAGAAGTACAGTACATACCTGAGCACTTTGGATATCAGAGAATCTTTGAAGTTTCATATTCTGAAAGAGGCATGTGTCTGGAGTTGGTCCTAGGGTTGAATATCCATCCATCCATCCATCCAGCCATTATCTTCCGCTTATCCGGGGCCGGGTCGTGGGGGCAACAGTCTAAGCAGAGACGCCCAGACTTCCCTCTCCCTAGCCACTTCCTCCAGCTCTTCCGGGGGAACCCCGAGGCGTTCCCAGGCCAGCCGGGAGACATAATCCCTCCAGCGTGTCCTAGGTCTTCCCCGGGGCCTCCTCCCGGTGGGACATGCCCAGAACACCTCCCCGGGAAGGCGTCCAGGAGGCATCCGAAATGGATGCCCGAGCCACCTCAACTGGCTCCTCTCGATGTGGAGGAGCAACGGCTCTACTCTGAGCTCCTCCCGAGTAACTGAGCTTCTCACCCTATCTCTAAGGGAGCGCCCAGCAACCCTGTGGAGAAAGCTCATTTCGGCCGCCTGTATCCGGGATCTTGTCCTTTCGGTCATGACCCACAGCTCATGACCATAGGTGAGAGTAAGGCGTAGATTGACCGGTAAATCGAGAGCTTTGCCTTACAGCTCAGCTCCTTCTTCACCATGACAGACCGGTACATCGACCGCATTACTGCAGAAGCTGCACCGATCCGTCTGTCAATCTCCCGTTCCATCCTTCCCTCACACGTGAACAAGACCCCAAGATACCTGAACTCCTCCACCTGAGGCAGAAACTCTCCACCAACCTGAAGTGGGCAAGCCACCCTTTTCCGACTGAGAACCATGGCCTCGGATTTAGAGGTGCTGATTCTCATCCCGGCCGCTTCACACTCGGCTGCAAACCGCCCCAGTGCACGCTGAAGGTCCTGGTCTGAGGAGGCCAACATAACAACATCATCCGCAAAAAAGCAGCGACGAAATCATGTGGTTCCCAAACCGTACACCCTCCGGCCCTTGGCTGCGCCTAGAAATTCTGTCCATAAAAATTATGAACCGAACCGTTGACAAAGGGCAGCCCTGCCGGAGTCCAACATGCACCGGGAACAAGTCCGACTTGCTGCCGGCAATGCGGACCAAGCTCCTGCTCCGGTCGTACAGGGACCAAACAGCCCTAAGCAAGGGGCCCCGGACCCCGTACTCCCAGAGCACCTTCCACAGGACGCCACAAGGGACACAGTCGAATGCCTTCTCCAAATCCACAAAACACATGTGGATTGGTTGGGCAAACTCCCATGAACCCTCCAGCACCCTGGAAAGGGTATAGAGCTGGTCCAGTGTTCCACGACCGGGACGAAAACCACACTGTTCCTCCTGAATCCGAGGTTCCACTATCGGCCGAATTCTCCTCTCCAGTACCCTGGCATAGACTTTCCCGGGGAGGCTGAGAAGTGTGATCCCCCTGTAGTTGGAACACACTCTCCGGTCCCCCTTCTTGAAAAGAGGAACCACCACCCCGTTCTGCCAGTCCAGAGGCACTGTCCCCAACTGCCACGCGATGTTGCAGAGGCGTGTCAGCCAAGACAGCCCCACAACATCCAGAGACTTGAGGTACTCATCTCATCGACCCCCGGTGCCTTGCCACCGAGGAGCTTTTTAACTACCTCGATGACTTAGGGTTGAATAATTTAATTAAATAAAAGCAAAATTGCGATTATGGTTTTGTGTGATAGGACAAAGGCTGTGATTTAATTAAGTATACATAGTGTGTTTTAGAGGGAAGAGCAGCACTGTGTTAATTTACATGCACACAGCTTATTATCCAGATTTTTCAGTGTCTCAGAGTAGCTTGGTTTACAGTAAATGCTGCTCCACACAAACTCCATCTCTGTAGTAGCTTGTTACGGGTGTTTGGGAACACAACCTGCACCTCCTGTTTCACTAGATTTGTAATGAGAAGCATTTATAAACCTGTTGCCAACAAAGGAGAAGTTTAAGGGATCCCTGCAGTTTTACGCCCAAATAAAAGCTTGACCGCTTAACATTTGAAAATGAAGAAACATTTTAATACAATTAACGTGTGTGTGTGTGTGTTTGTGTGGATTGATTAGAATGGTGCATCGCTCCGCATATACATATCTGACAGCATGTCTGAAATGCAACTCAGAAGAATTTGATCCAATTTAGACCATGTTTATACTTTGCATGAACATATTTTTTTGTGATTAGATCACAAGTTGTCAGGGCTAAATACAGGTGTAAACACCTGTAGGTAGTCTCACCTTCCACATGATCATTCTGGGACGTGTTATGAGAAAACAACAAAACAAGCTACTGATGTTTCCATCATGCACTGGTGCATGAATATTTAATAAGATTGCATTTTTCACTGTTTTCTAGTTGTATTTACACTGTTTAGCCTTGCTTTTGTTTTTAGTTTTAGTAACTTGCTGTATTGTGACATTTGGAGTTAATTTTCTACTCAAAATTCATACTCAAACTGTCCACTGATTGTTGCCATTATTGAGGTCTCTGTGTTGGGTACCTCATTACCTATATTACTGAGTAAAATGTACTTGAAACAGAGTATTGCAAAGTAAACTTCAAATGAGCAAGTAGAAATTATTCAACAAACTATAACTCTCTAAACTAACTTCTCTCAATGTACCTACGCCTAGAAAAAGACATGAATGCAGCTTCAGAGACCGAAACATCTGGCTTACAAATGGTCTGATCCTGTAGCCTTTGCTTGCGGGGTGGAGAGGCAAGTTCCCAAAGCACTTTAAAAGATTTGGTTAAATCTTGGTAAACCTAGAAGGACCAGTGAGCTGGAAAAATGAAAAAGAAAGACAGTGAGATATTATCTGCATTCTTATATTTCCCATCAAATCCTCAATTATTTTACTGTAGAGCCACTCTCATATGCACACGTATTAGAAAGATATACAGCTTAAGCTTTCAGCAATGTGTCTATGTACAGTCATTCAAATTTTAGTCATATAGGATGTAAGTCTCACCGGTCTTCAGATGCTCTGAAATGCCTAGTTTCAGTATTAAAAGATAGCTGCATGTAAGTGTTCTTGTGTATGTTAGTCATACTGAATACTCGTCCCCTGCAAAATGCACAATAGTGTGGATCATCATGTTACTGCACCTTAATAGTGTCTGTAAATCTGAAGCTCTACGACATGCGACATACGACCAGCTTCAGTTTTGCAGTGTGTGCTTGACTTTGGACTATAACTTTTGTATTAGTTACAACTGTAGGAAATGAAATTAATACACTTAAACAATTTTAAAAGTCAGTACATGGATCTGAATTATTTATGCTGTTTTGTGAGAAAAAGACTGCAGTATATGATTGCATCAGCTCTAGAAATGTCAAAAGTACCAATACTGTGGTAAATAAATAACAATTAGTTTTATGCTGCTTAATAAAATTCTCATGCATATTTCAAGAATAATGAAATCTCCCTATTGCTGGTATTGAGTACTGAAATGCATAGTATTGTAACCACTGAATTGACAAGTCCTGTTATACAACTGTTGGTTTCCCCATTCAAGTTTCCAGAGCTACATACTTCCAGTCTTCCATCACCTCTTACCCTCAGAAGCTCACATTATTCTGCTTCATTACAGCTTTGTAAATACAGCTGATGAATCATATATTATTTTGTACATTTTTATTGCTCTGATTGCAACTTGATTGGCCTTTGTTTACATTCATTACACCTCTAGATGCATGAACAGGTGTGCGCCTGCTTTCTTCATTAAACCACAAGCGGGATTGAGTCCTTGAAAGGAGCGTGCTGTTATAGTTTTGTGTATGTTTTTAGGAATGCATCTGCATTTAATGCACACACATTCAGTCTGAATAACATATATTAATAAATAAATGAATAAATAAATGAATAAGTAAATAATTAAATGCTGAAATAAATAAATGCATAAATAAATAAATGCAAAATGCATAAATGAATGCATAAATAAATAATTTTGTCAAAAGTATAATTTTTAATTGTGATATTTTTTATCATTTGTGTTATACTATAATTTTTCTACATTTATTTATGCATTTCTACGTTTATTTATTTATTTATTTATTTATTTATTTATTTATTTATTTATTTATTTATTTATTTATGTATGTGCACTTGTGTTAATAAGGTAAGCGGTCCTAACCTCTCTCAACGCAGGATTGATCAATTAGGCAAACCAGTCAGAACCGTTTCTTTGGAATGAAGACGAGATAGATAGCCTTCTTTGACTAAATCATGGTAAATCATGCTAGAACGTGGTAAATCGGGAATGTGGTAAATCATGGTAAACTATGGTAAATCATGCTAGAATCATGGTAAATCATACTAAAATGTGGTAAATTGTGGTAAACTATGATAAATCCTGGTAAGCTATGGTAAATCATGAAATTATTCCCTTCCAGTGCCGTAACGTGCATCTTGACGACATAAAACGCAACGAAATGCGCATGCACAGGCAAAACTGTGTGGGGTAATGCTCCCTTCATGTGCTATAGGAATTATCGTAAATACTAGATTCCTAGTTAAAAGATGGGACATGAAAGATGGGACAAAATTTGAATGTAATGAGCTCGTAATCATGACTTCAGAAGTGGGAAATAGGACATTTCTGATAGCACGTGAAGGCAGCATTAAACTGTAACGCTAGTTGGGGTAAAACTGTGGCTCTGCGGCTCTGCAGTCAGACCCTTCTCGATCCAAGTCTACAGCCATATCAGCACTGAGCTGAACTAAATCATCGACTACACGTTCCAAACGAAACAGAAGGTACAGAAGGATCACGCTTGGTGCATGATCTATATCATTTGCTATTAAACGCAAATCCTTAGCAATGGAACTTAAAAATCCCACCATATTTAACAAAACAAATCCACAGTAGTACAGCCGTAATGATGGTAACGATCCTGTTTAACCAATCCTGCATTGAGAGAGGTTGGGACCGCCTACCTTATTAAACACATAAATAAATAAATGTAGAAATGTAGAAATAAATGTAAAAATAAATAAACGTAGAAATACATATAAATAAATGTAGAAAACAATATATTATAAGTATAACAATGATACAAAAATAGAACAATTAAAAATGACAATTTTTTTTGATAATTATTTATTTATGTATTAATTAATGTATGTATTTCTGCATTTATTTCAGCATTTAATTTATTTGTTCATTTATTTGTTCATTTATTTATATATTTCTATATTTATTTCTTCATATATTTATTTCTTCATTTATTTATGCATTTCTACATTTATTTATTCATTTAATTCTGCATTTATGTATTAAGTATAAATAAATTAAATAAGTAATTTCTCATCCTCCATAGTGGGCTCTTTATGAAGGGCAACTAATAATTGTATGCTGTACAAAATTGTTGGGCACACTTCCATGGTGTAAACTTCTAGATGGTTATTTTGCAGATTTTTTTCAGGGCTATGTCTAAATTATTTTGAGCTTTAGGCTTTTGGAAACAGCCTGTTGCTTATGGAGTTTGTTGACGCTTAAGATTTCAGGGTGATTATCCACAGCTAATTAAACTCTGAGAGTTGGCTTGAAGTGAATAGAGCTGTTGTATATGCTCTGCAGCAGAAATCTGTTCATATATTAAAAAAGATTTGAAAGTCTACTTGCCTCAGTTATTTTGTATGCCTTTTAACTGTGTATAACCTTGACTAAAGCAGCGTATACAAATTGGCAACCTTATTGAAGGTGCTGAACATTCACATACATCTCATCCAGACATTGCAGTTTGCAGCAAAGAACGCTGTCATGTATTTGGGCTTACTGGGATCTTCTTTTTGGCATTTAAGAGGACCTACCCTGCCAGACACTTTGCATATCCTTCTAGTAACCTGATTTGTGGATTGTATTTGGCTATATGCTTTGGTATGAAAGTTTCTGTGAAGAACTTAAAGTATAAATGTCATACATCAGGTGGCCTCTTGGGGAGTATTACATATTAACTCACGGTAAAACCTTTGCCACAAAGTTGCATATCTAATTTAATTTAGTTCAAAACACAAAGATCCCAAAGATTAAAATATAGACAACGTAGTCAACCTCACTAATGAAGTAGCTGATTGTTGGACTACTTGTTATATATTCTGTCCAAACTAAACTTTTTTTATTTTTTATTTTTATTTTATTTTATTTTTTTATACGCTAGGTATGTTAGTGTTCTAGGGCTGTATGTTAGTGTTCTAGGGCTTTTTACAAAAGCACGTTTTGTTGTTATTTTACAGACATTTTAGTTTACAGAAATAAGAGGAGACACTTTACAGTTTGCATTACTCTTTTCTGTATGACCAAAAGTATTTTAAGGTAAATGCAAGTGATTGCGTCGGCACCTGTCATGCTTGTCATGCAGTAAGCACACTCTCCACACAAAAACAGATGTGTGCCTAATAGCGCATTTTTATCTAGGTTAACATTAGTGCGAGCAGACTTGTAAAATTGCTACCACTTGCATATTTTAAGTGATAAGTCATATTTGAGGTCAATGAATGACAGACGAATGTTTGGATTTCCTGCCGTTAACAGCCTGCGTGATTTTGCCGCTTCCTGTGGAGTTTTTTATTTTTTTTTGCGGCTAACTGACTAATACAATTTTGGTCGACCAAGCCTCTTCTAGTCGACTAATGGTTAGTCGACTATTAGGGGGCAGCCCTATATTTTTTGTTACGTATCGATACTGAAATATCTGAAACGTTCCCATACTCATTTTTCACAATATTGATACAGTGACACCATTTTCTTGCTCTCTCTCATCACTTTCGAGTTGACATACTCTCATGCATTTCATTTGAATAGTAATGGTGTTAAAAGGCCTGAATTTCAGCACGGGATTGCAGGTATTGCGTATTACTTATTCCCACAGCGCGCACAGAATGCTGCCTGTTAAACAGCTCACAAGTACCAAATTGAGTTCTTTTTTTACGTCTTATTGCTCTTAAACCGTCAAATACACATCAAATTATGTCAAGATTTCTGTCATGGAAAGTATTCACCTAAACACAGTCGGTTTTGTGAAAGCCACTGCAAGGCAAGCCTTTAAACAGCTGACAGAAGCATGTTTGAGCGGGTGTCTGTGTGATACATGTCACACTGGCTGTCTTCTGTGCCCTGGGACTATCATGAGATCATGCCAAAGTCTGTGTCAAGGATTTGTCACAAATTTTGCTACAGCAAGTTAACTGTTTTGACCCCATGACCAGTCATCTCCAAAGCTCATTTCTTAAAAGTAACCTCCCCACTTTCAGACAGGGTGCTTTGCCCTTCATTCCAGAGTTGTTGAATTGGGATGCCAATACCCTTAGAGATGACATAGTTGTCCCCAGATGCAATTCATGAGCCAAGCAATCCAGTGCTGTTGATTTAATGCCTACACTAGAGGATCATTAAAAGAAGGAGCTGGATATGTAATGGCATTCTGTGAATTCTGGCAGTGGCTCTGATCTCAGTAGCAGAGAGAGAATAAGAGGCTGGCTGTGCACTAGAGAGCCAAAGAAGGTGAGATTGATGCCTGTATGTCTGTCTTCATCGATTAAATGCTGCAGGGACTTGAATTCAAAAGAATGCCTCAGCTTGGGCTACTAATGTCCGTTCAGTTCTGAGACACTTCTAAGACTAGACTGCAATACATTTTGTATATGTTAAAGAGGTCATATGATGCATTTTCATGTTTTCCTATTTCTTTAGTGTGTTATGTAGCTGCTTATGCATGTATAATATCTGCAAAGTTACAATACTCAAAATCTCCCACAAGATGATTTACTCTATCTAAAAGAAAAGAGAAGGCAGATCCAGACCTAGCGTAACTAGGTGGAAATATATGCATAATGCTGCCCAAATGTATACTCAAAGAAAGGTGTGTCGTAGCAGTGTTGTCGCCACACTTTATTTGGCCTTCTGAAAGTAGAGACAATTAGGAATCTGTGGTTAAGTTTGATTTACAACACTGTTCCATAACAGTACAACCCAATATGTGTGTGTGTGCAGCGTATTTTACGGAGGACAGTTTACTGAACCTTGGAGAGCACAAGACTGGCTGTGTACAAAGGCTATTTCTAAAAAAAAATGAGGCAATTCCAACTTTGCTAGGGCAATCTGGTGCTTCTGAATCAGAGCCTGTAAGTATGTTTTATTATTTGTTAAAGTATTTTTGCTATTGATTGTTCAATGCAGTTTTGTGCAGTGTAATGCATATTGTTTGTCATTCTTATGATCAAAAGTGCAGACATGGATTTATGTTTACAAACATAGTATGCTCTGTTCTCCGCTTATAACTTGTGGTGAAAGGATAACAAACATAGATGCACTATGTGTTATATTTCACACTGTCCGTTTAAGCAGAGCTGAAGCAGCACGTGCCCATTGTGTTTTCAAACTGGCAGTGTTTAGTCATGTGCAGCTGAACCACAGCTTGTGTACTGTAAATACATATGAGTATCAGATTCCAATAGATCGTCTTGGTCATCTGCATTAGGGCTGAAACGATTCCTCGAGTAACTTGAGTAACTCGAATTCAGAAAATTCTTTCAGAGCTGCGTGCTTTCATTGTTTTGCGTAATTTAAGTCTCACACTTTAATCATATTTATAGCTCCTAACTTAATAAAACAAGCTGTGTTACTATGATGAATGATTAACTCAAAATAGATCTGTATGTGCAATGTAGCTACTTTATCTGAATTGAATACAAACACATCTTTCGCTTTTGCTCACGTTCCAGCAATTACTCCTCCGTATAGGTTGTTGACCCTGGTTTAGGTTATTTAAGAAATTTAATTTTCGAAGATTTTTTAAAGCAACTGAATTCAGTGTAGCTAATATGCCACGATCGCATCACACTTAACACTGAGAATGTGAATAATTGTAATGTGACGATCGGATGCGGATATCTAAATCAGAGAAAATCATGTGCAGGCAGGTGGATGGTTTGTTTTTAACAGCGGATTCGGTGACGTTAGTGCTGATCCATATCTCTAGTATGCCCATCTCTACTCTTGTTCTTGTTCCAAGTCACCTTCCTGTCCAATATTTTTGCTTCTTACAAAAGCCACAAAGCCTTCTGAAGACCGTAAAGGCTTATGTCATGCCTGAGCTGAAGCTGAAACTTGAAAAAAATCATTTTAAGATACCTGTCTTATTTTCTCTTATATATTTAGTATTGGTCTTTAATAAAGAAAAGGGTACTTCTTATCCGATTAATCGATGGAATAAACGGTAGAATACTCAATTACTAAAATAATCAATAGCTGCATTATCCCAATCTGCATTTTTAGAATCTGACTCAGGCTTGACCTGATATGGTAAAACTGACGTCAACATTATTAAAAGGTTAGTTTACTAACCTTGAACTAACCCTTTAACTGTCTTTATAATTGCTTTAGAAGCTGAAGCGCGTGATTATGGTAAGGGGCGTTACATTTTCCACGCACGCTTCAGTGTGGAAATGCACTGGGTCAGCTGGCCAATCAGAGCACCCTACACTTTTCGGAAGGAGGGGCTTTGTAGAAATTTACATTTTAGAAAGACTGGGCATAGAGGAGCCTGGTTTCACAGACAGGGCTTAGATTAATCCAGGATTAGGCCTTAGTTCAATTAGGGCATTTAAGTAGCTTTTATTAAAGGGTTACTTCAGCGATTAGCATTAAGCTTTGTATCAGTATACACCCGGTAGTATATTAGAATGATTATTAGCGCCAATTCGGAGGCGGGTTGCTTGAATTGTGGGCTCATTAGCTTATTTTTCTTAATGAAAAAATGGTACAATGACAAACTACTTAAATAGGCGCTTTTACATTTCGCTTTGAAACCAAATCTTCTGTGATCTTGTCTGTCAGCTCTTCGCTCTCGTGTTAAATTAAATCTGACTCCTGTCCTGCTGCCTTTGTGCTGTGACTCTCGTTCGGCTCATGCTGTATTGAGCAGAAACGTATAGTTTTTAATTGTAATGTCTGTTCTCTAACTGAACTAAATTATTTTTTTACTATAAAAATCAAAATGGGTGGGGTGGTGCCGCGGTGGGCAAGTGATACATACATACTGTATCACTGTATCACCAGATACATACTGGTCGGTTTCACAAACAAGGCTTAAGCCTAGTCCCAGACTAAAATGACCAGAATAATTCACCAGAATGCACTTGCTTCGCTGCCCTACGAGGCCACTCCCAAGCCACACCTACCGGTTAGGCTAGGCTTAAGCCTTGTTTGTGAAACCGACCAGTATGTATGTGAAAAATAAAGCATGTTAACATATTCTGTTACACCAATATACAAAATAATGATCTTTGAAAATAGCATCATATGAACCCTTTAAAGCCATGTCCCATACAGGTGTGCACAAAGCTATACTACCATATATACTACACATAATTCAACCATGTTATAATATTGCAAAGATTATATTTTTTATATATATATATATATATATATATATAAGTGCTTTGTCTCATTCAAGTTAAAAGAACAAGGGCCTGATTAATGCATTAGATAACATGACCTATCAATGAGCAATATATTTTTGCAATGCAATAAATGCTGTAGAAATTTCAGTCATTGTTAGTTCATGTTAACTAATTTTAACAAAAGAAACCTTACTTACTGTAAAAGGTTACCTGTTTTATTTGATGATTATTATTATTATTTTTACAAGGTCTCATTTAACAGTAGTTAATGCATTGAGTAACATGAACTATAATGAGCTGCAGATTTTACAGCATTAATTATTATTATTATTATTATTATTATTATTATTATTATTATTATTAATCTTAATAAAATGTATTTTAATACAAATACAGTTGTTCATTGATCATTTGTAATTCATGTAAAACTAATGGAGTTCATTAATATTATAATAAATGAAACCTGAAAGTGCTAACTTTTATTTTATATTTTATTTGAGGTATTTTTGTTTGTATTTTTGTATTAACCTTTGTATTTTTATTTTGTATACAAGACTTGTATTTTTATCAAAAAGCAGTGCATTGAATTTAAAATATTGCATTGAATTCCCCATCACTAATCAAAGAAACTAATCTTCATGAGAAAATACAGTCTGTTATTTTAGATTACCCATTATTTTAGTTTTGTGTTCAGGTTCCATGAGACTGGGAGGCCTTGATCCACCAAGCAAATAGATGCAGTGCAAATTAAAAGGATAAAATATAAAGCCAGATAAATAGCTGGTTGATAAAAGAGAAAATGTTATAAAAATTATACAAAATAATCAGTCTTGTAGTTTGTGTTATACGGTATGTTAACAAATATTTTATGTCTGGGATTCTTGTTGAGGTTGAATTCTGCTAAAGTTTCAAAATATATTCGGATGAAAGTAGATGTTTAAAAACAGTGGAAAGGCAAGTTATATTTGCAGTCTGATATTCTTCTACTACTAAGAACATATTACTGTTATTCTCAGCCTGATTTTAAAAATACTAGGAGGCCTATGACAGGAACTAAGGGGTCTCAGCCCCCTTTATATCCTCCATAATTGAAACATGGCTTATGGTTTCGCTATATTTGCATCCCAGTTATGTCTGACCCTTTGTTTAACACACTCTCAGCACATCATTGCCAGTAGGTCTGTGTGGAGATTTGTTGCATTCAGTGTAATTAATGTGCTTGTCACAGACTAATTAGCTGTTCACTGTTAGCTGTGGGACTGGCAGGGTTGTGATGGCGTCCTCTGGTCCGTATGCTGAGATATAGCAGAGTGTGTCGGCCTCACAGTGAGCGTGGGAGGGCTGCCTATAGTGAATGCAGAACATTGTGGGCAACATCAACATTGTAGCCCAGCCTAATGCTGCAACACTCACTAGAGAGATGCTTCAAGAGTAATTGATGCTAGTTCATTTTCTTTAGCTTTTTCTGTGCTTCATTTATAAGAATAAAAAAATAGAAAATGGATTCCCTCCATCATGTTTTTATCTGTCTTTGCTCTTCCTCTGATTTTTCCTGTCTCACACTATTTTAGACATCTCTCACCCTGACATTTATAGACCAGGGCCTGAATTTCATTTTGGAAAATGTGAGAATTCCCCCTTATGTGACTTTTACAGGGATATGGATGGATATATATATATATATATATATATATATATATATATATATATATATATATATATATATATATATATATATATATATATATATATATATATATATATATATATATATATATATATATATATATATATATATATATAATATAATATAATATAATATAATATTAATATAATATAATATATATTTGTTTTTACAATTTTGTGGTGAGAGGTGGGGATGAGTCATATTTTAGACATTTAAAAAAAAAAAAAAAAATTTATTCATTACAAATTTCTCACTTAAATGTTTGATCACTCTGTGTATTTGTTTTCACAATTGATGCAAGTATGTGTTTATTCATACATTTTTGGGATGCATTTGGATGCTAAATGTGGTCATTGTGCGACGGCCCATATACATGGTGAAAGGAAGTTTGATTTCAAACTTTGAATTGAATTCATTTATTTTAACTGAAAAGGAAACTAAAAGGCATTACATTTTGTGTTGATTACCAAATCTCACCTACTCACCAACAATCTTATCACAATTGTTTTTTTATTTTTGACTATTTTGCAGTTCAGTGAGCTGTACAGCCAAACTAATTTCTATTAAAAATAACCTTGACAGACAGACAGACAGTATTAATTTTGTTGACGAAAATGAGATGATAACTAAATAAAAAACAGTTTTGAATGACAAAAACTATGACGGAAATCTATTGACATTATTCAGGCAAACACAGTCAGTTATGTCTTGAGAATGTAAACGGTTGTGAGAGTATTGGATGTATATCAGTGTATTTGATCCATGCATTTGTCCTTAAAGTGACCCCTAATAGGGTGAGTCAGAACAAAATCTTATTTCAATTTGTTTGATTTAATTAAAAATAAGAACATGGATGCAAATTACAGATGAATAGACAGATACAATACAAGATTCAAAAGAAATGAACAGTTCAGCTTGAGTAGGTATATTTAACAGCATCAAATTAGAAATTGAATAACAAATGTAAAAATAAGCCATTAGTCTTCACTGTGTGTGAATTTACATATACATTGATTTGTATGAAATCTACAAAATTTATTCAGTAAAGAGCAGTAAGTAATATTTTTATTTTGTTGTCTACTTAACATTGAGACAGACAGTCTAATGCACGGATCTAATTTACTGATAAATCAGATTTTCTTTCCCCCCACTTTCACTTATGTTCACATAACCAACTGTCTATATGTGAACCTTGTGTGTTTTTGACTTTAAGAGCAATGAAAAGAACTTTGTTCATTACTGAAACACTGTGTTGACAGCCAGTATGTACAGTCTATGTGTGTGCACTCAGAAAGCCGTATGTCAGCATGTGAGTAAAGTAGTTTAAAAGTGTAAAATTAATGCCTGCAATGTCTCATGAGCATAATCATTGCTTAATTGAGGATGCACCATTGCCTAATTAGGGATGTACTTTGCGTGGTGCACTATATTGGGATTTGGGAGCCTGTGCTAGTGAACTGCAAGTGATAGAATGTGCACTGTATTGTGTAAATGCAGATCATGGATTTTAATCGTTCATGGTCTGATGTCATATGGCAATCTCCTACAACAGGCCCTTTTTGACACAATATTTGACAATTTAAAAAAATTGTTTGGGCTGTTTGACTTGCAATACCCCAGAGTCTATTGACTCTTGATCAGCACCACAAATGACAATGTAAATATTTTTTTAATATTAGCAGTTTACCTATCTGGTACCCACCCATTTGCAGGATAAATGATGATCCAAAGTTAAGCCCCTTTTCTAATCTTGCAAAAGCCGTGAATGATGCCTGTAACCAAGATCTTATATTACAATTGACATTTAATGACAGATTAATTATCCAACACCATCTTTGTTCTTTGTTTTTGTTTTTCAATCGAAACCACATTTGTGTTGTGCACAGACCACAAAACCTAATGGGAGAAGCTTCAGTGTAAACTTTTGTAAAACTGATATCTCTGCAAGTTACAGAAACTCCACATAAACAAATGCAGCACACAATATTCTAGTTCAGTTTGTTTGTAAGGGTGTAATGTTTCATATTACTCACAGAATTCAAATGACTCATGGTTCGGTTTGTATCACGGTTTTAGGGTCATGGTTTTGATGTGGTTCAGTATGTGCTATGTTCAGGAAAAAATAAGGACTGCTATCAAATAAAAATAAATAAAATAAAAACAAATGGTCAAATTACAAGCAATAGCACAAATAAATACAATAGAGCAAAGATACAATAAAATATACAGAAATTGAAGATAAAAGAACACTGCGTATAGTCTTCACTGTATACATTTACAAAGTTACAAAAGTTATTCAGTCAAGAGCAGTGAGTGATTTCTTTGTCTTTTGTTGTTTGATTAACATTAAAAACAGACAGCAGGAATATTAGACTGCTGTCACTTTAAGACTAATGCATGGATCCAATATACTGATACTGTATACGTGTTGTCTTTCTCAATTGTTTGCATGTATGTTTACTAGGATACTCGCCAAGATGGGCATGGTGACAATTTTAGTGTGAACTTGCTTAAGTGCAAAAAGACTTGAAAGACTTGTGTGTGCACACAAAACTTCTCACACAGCACGCAAGAGTTCTCTTTTGTATCTGCTTATGCTTATATGATTAAATTGGCAAGTCTTAAACACATTTGCAAATGATAAGGACAAGGACAGTGACAGTTCCGCCAACTGTCCCTAGCGTCTTTTAGGCTGGCCCCCTTATTATTGATCCCTGCCCAGTGCTTTTGTTATTGTTGTGTGCCTGTCCGAATTAGCACTGAGTGTATGTTTAAACACAGGCAGCGTGTGCTGTTTTGGTCTCACCTGCGCTCATACTCTGTTAACACCTGGGTGAACTTGCAACCTTCTAGCTGCCGGCATTTTAGCCACTGTGCTACATAACACCAGCTGATTGAGATCTCAGAATGCCCAGAGATTCTTCAAACCCCTTACAGTCCAGATTATTTGTTTGAATTAAAGCAAATGCTGAGTTAATCAGGTCTCCAGGCCATATCTGTCAGTTTGATGGTGACCACTCTTATTTCTTAATTGAGTTCTTTATAGCAACATATAACACAGGGTTCCTCAAATGTGGCACTGGAAGGCCTCTGCTCTTCAGGGTTTAGCTCAAACCCTGATCAAACTAACCTATCTGTAATCTTAGACCTTGATTAGCTTGCTCAGATGTCTTTGATTAGGGTTGGAGCTAAACTCTAAAGAGCAGTGGCCTTCCAGCGCCACATTTGAAGAACCCTATGTTATATTTTGCTATAAAGAACTCAATTAAGTCAAACTGACAGATATGGCCTGGAAACCAGATTACCTCAGTAGTTTAATTCAAGCAAATAATCTGGGCAGTGGCCTTGAGGAACCCTGATATAGCGCATTTGGGGTGAGTCCTAGAATTATACATGCTTACCAAACAGCTTCAGTGACTTGTAGGCAGTGGTTAATTTCCTGATATAGTTCATATGTTTACTGCTTAGCCAAGCTAGTTCACTGCCACAGCCTTTTTTAGCATACAACCATGTTACCAAAAGGCTGTTACACCCTTGCTAAACCTATACAGTGATCCTGCAGCTTTCACTTGCTTGTTAATCTCGCTACATGTCTGGATCTGTAATCGTGAAGTTTGCACTCGCTAGTAACCCTGTAGTGTTTTGCATGTGGTTGTCAAGAGACTTGGCTAACCACTTAGTAAAGGTCAATACTATTTTATGTTTTTGTACTTTTTTTTTTTTTTGTAAAATGGTAGATAGATTAGACAATGGTAGATATCGTTATGCCTAGTAACCCTTTTGTAGCTCAGTACTGGTTACATTGCTGCTCACTGTAGCAGGTAACTTGAGCTGTGGTTGGTATGTGTCAGGCCTGTGGGACAGCCAAATCCAGCATTGGACTCTAAACTGAAGGATTGGGTGTCCCTCTCTGCATATGAACTTGCATACGTGTAAGACCACAGTTGGACAAGACACAAGCACAAGCTTGTGCAAAGTGTTTATCAAAGGACACGAACCATCTTTATTTATAGTACAAGGCTCGACTTCACTCACATTTACGACTAAAAATAGATGTATGCGAACTTTAAAAAAATGATTTAGGAGCACAACAGCGAATACAATGTTTTAAATGTCATATATGGTATAACAAACATCTTAATTATTTTAAGATGTCTTCAATTTGAGGATAAAAAAAAACAGCGATACAGCGTAAATATGATTATTAAACTTCAAAAGGCTTTGATTTAAAGGGGTGATGAATTGAGAAATCAACTTTCCCTTGAGCCTTTGATATATAAAAGTTCATTGTGATATAAGAATATCCTGTAAGTTTCGGGAGCTGAAAACTTCCTTGTTAGTCAAAGAAAAGCTTTTATTTACAACAGGCCCAGCAAACGAGAGCTCTCAAATATATATTGATCAATGACATAATAAAATGGGGAAACGCCGCCTAAATATGTACGCCTGCTTCTGTAGCCCCGCCCACCGACTCGTGGCGCTAAACGGATCGCACTACCGAGCAATAAACATGCCGAAGATGGCAAGATATTGCGCTGTGCCTGGATGCGGAAGAACACAGTCGCTGCATAAGCTTCCTTCGGATTCTAATATTAGGAATGAGTGGACGTTTGTTTGCTTCATTTCACTGCGGAATCGTTTGTAAATAAAACATAGGTCGAGTCTGGATTTGCAGACATATTGAGATTAAAACACAATGCTGTACCTTCTACATTGGATCCGACAGGAATGGTGCAACACACTTATGTGAGTAAAACGTGTTTTTTTCATATGTGATAGTATTGCATTGTTACAGATCATTTTGATTATGTGTACATGTCTAACAGAACATACCTTAGCACACTGTCACAGGCTGGAGAATCCTTTATTTGTTGGTTCATTGTGATTCGTATGGGCCAGGGCTCGCAAAGCCCATCGTCCCAGGGCTAACTTATGTGTTTTCCAGATGGGCTACCAAAACGTAAGCCTGTCGGCAGGCCGGTGAATCTTAAATAGTGAAATAATATTCCTTTCTTTATCTGCGCTGTTCACTCTCTTGACTTGATATTTGAAGGGTACGCGCGTGTGTGTGTGGTTCGTGCTTGTATCCACCGATCGGGTGGGCCAAGTAAAAATAATATTCCAATCAATCGTGGGTGGGTGAGAGATAAATCATTGTGTTTGATTGATAAAGACGTTTTGCAAGCCTTGTGAGAGAATCATTTCGGTTGCCTCTTTCAAAACAATCCCTCCCTCATTTGAACTGACAGGGGAGCAGAAGCTCATTAAATATGCAAATCTTATCCAATCCTAGCCGTGGGCATTTACTTCCAAGTCTATAATGCGGCACGCCCATCAAAACCGAGAGTTCAAAATAATAGCCTATTACTTATTCATTATGATGTTTTTGAATGTAAAAACCACACAAACATCTTTAGTTGACCTCGACAACAGTATAAAAAAATTTAAAAAGCCAGTTCATGACACCTTTAAATGGATAATTTTAAAAGACGTTTGTTAATCTTCGGAACACAAATGACAATCTTTTTGATTAAATCTGAGAGATCGTAAAAATAATCCATATGAATTGAGTGGTTTAGTCCAAATTTTCTGAAGAGACTCGATTGCTTTATATGAACAGATTGAATTTAGACTTTTATTCACATATAAACATTGATCAGTGAACATAAACAGAAGCTGAAGCAAACCTGTTTGATGCATGACAAACCTCTTGCTCAAAAGTGCTGCGTAACACAAGAATGAACCTCACTGGTTTTTGCTCATCAATCGAACATGCTGGACTAAACCGCTGAATTCATATGGATTATTTTTACGATCTCTTTATTAACTTTTTGAAGCATCAAAATGTAATTTGTGTAACTGTCTATGGATGGATAAAAAAGATCTTGTGTTCCAAAGATGAACGAAAGTCTTAGGTGTTTGGAACGACATGAGGGTAAGTAATTAATGACAGAATTTTCATTTTTGAGTGAACTAATAAATTAAATAATTTTACTAATTTGTTTTTTTTTTTGTTTTTTTAATAAATTTGCCTGTTGTAATGTCTCCTTGTATTCCTTTATTAAGGTAAAACACATTATTTGATAAATTGCATTGCATCCCTAAAGTCTTTTAATGCACTCCTACATTTTTCAACTTACAAGCACATGTGCTCCTAAAAGTAAGTGTCAAGCCCTGTAGTGCACAATTCTTGGGGGTTTGAGGTAGGTCAACTGTGAGGATAAACCTGCCTTAGAGCCTCTTCTTTCATTTAGCCTTGAGCACAAATGGACGTTCCAGAATGAGACCAGTTACCGTCACGCAGCTATTTACCTAATCTATCATACACACCATTGTAATTCCAGACATGTACAGCTATAAGATGAAGGCGTCGATGGTGAAGGTGATTGCCTAAGTGCAATTGGGCAAATCAACTGTGGGAGTGTTATTGTGTAGTATGGGTGTTTGTGTATTTTATGCTTAAGTCACTCAGAAACAGTCTGTTAACAAGGCCTTTGGCTTAAGGATATTGTAAAGGGAGTCAGTTTTTATGCTGCTTTTCTTTCGTTAAAATGCAGCATAATAATGGTGAATGCCTCCAGCACTGTGTCAGGAGCCTTTAAATACTCTGCAAGTCAGAGTAGAGGTCCTTCTGAGAGAGATCTCTCTCTCACCTCGAGTCTAACCTTCTATCTCTAGCTGTCACTCTAAGTAGGCTTTTTAAGCCTAGTCATCTCTTGTTAGTCTATTTCTCTCTCTTTCTGGGTTTAATTGTTTTGGGGTTGACTGTGGTTTGTTTTCGTGTCTACTTTCCTTGCCCAAGTTTTATTTATTTATTTATTTATTTTCTTTCTCATATAAATACTAGAATTACCAGAAATACAACAACTTTTGAACAGTATCAACAGTCATTTGGTTTAAAACCTTGAGTTAATTCCTGGGGTTCACATGGTGCTATTCATCA
Source organism: Paracanthobrama guichenoti (assembly GCA_018749465.1). NCBI lineage: Eukaryota > Metazoa > Chordata > Actinopteri > Cypriniformes > Gobionidae > Paracanthobrama > Paracanthobrama guichenoti. The sequence goes on from CM031949.1 coordinate 43,081,481, forward strand.
ATTATAGATTGTACTGGCTGTACCTACCTGATGATGATTATTCAGAACAAAAGGTTCCTTGTCTGTTTTGGTTTATTTGAGTAATTATGTACAACATTTCACAAAGCTGCTCTGCAGGCATATTGTACAATATTTAGAATCTGGGTAAAACTTTTCAGTACACTGTGTCCTAACTAGGCAACATTTTTCCAAGTGTTTTTGTGTTTTTTTCTGTCCTATCATATTTGTAAATAACGTATTTGAATGAATTAAATGTCTGTGTGCTGCAGCATTTGGGACCAGTGGCAGGGTTACACAACAGAAACAAACTAAGTGACCAATAAAGACTTGTTTCTTGGTTTTATTTCATTTATTTATTTTATTTTATTTTGGTGACAGCTGGGTGCACACCGTAAAACATTTTTTGCCAAGATTAGCACAATGTTTTTGTTTGCATGGCAGTTTAAATTTTCTTTTGTCAATAAGTTTATCAGAACATAAAAGGGATACACTGATGTAAAAATTCTTTCAGAAATTCAATAACCCTACTATTAGTGCAGCACAAAATTATTTCAGAGATGACTGATAAAAGCCATAAATTCCATTTAAAAAAAAAAAAAACCTGCAGATCAACAGTAAGTTTTGATTCATGTGATTTCAAGACAAAACACAAATTTAACAGCTTCAATGACTGATAGCATTGTTTTATTTTTCTCTTATTTTCTATAGATATTGCGACGATATTATATCATCTTTTGGAATATCATCTTTTATAATATTTTTTATTCTTTTCGCTGCAATAGTTGTGTAGTGAAAATTTGTTAATGTGAAAGCCCTAACATCCAGTATTGTGTGTGTGTGTGTGTGTGTGTATGTATATATATATGTATATATATATATATGTGTGTGTGTGTGTGTGTGTGTGTGTGTGTGTGTGTGTGTGTGTGTGTGTATATGTATATATATATATATATACACTCACCTAAAGGATTATTAGGAACACCATACTAATACTGTGTTTGATCCCCTTTCGAGCTTCAGAACTGCCTTAATTCAACGTGGCATTGATTCAACAAGGTGCTGAAAGCATTCTTTAGAAATGTTGGCCCATATTGATAGGATAGCATCTTGCAGTTGATGGAGATTTGTGGGATGCACATCCAGGGCACGAAGCTCCCGTTCCACCACATCCCAAAGATGCTCTATTGGGTTGAGATCTGGTGACTGTGGGGGCCATTTTAGTACAGTGAAATAATTCGAGCTTTGTGACATGGTGCATTATCCTGCTGGAAGTAGCCATCATAGAATGGGTACATGGTGGTCATAAAGGGATGGACATGGTCAGAAACAATGCTCATGTAGGCTGTGGCATTTAAACGATGCCCAATTGGCACTAAGGGGCCTAAAGTGTGCCAAGAAAACATCCCCCACACCATTACACCACCACCAGCAGCCTGCACAGTGGTAACAAGGCATGATGGATCCATGTTCTCATTCTGTTTACGCCAAATTCTGACTCTACCATCTGAATGTCTCAACAGAAATCGAGACCTATCAGACCAGGCAACGTTTTTCCAGTCTTCAACAGTCCAATTTTAGTGAGCTTGTGCAAATTGTAGCCTCTTTTTCCTATTTGTAGTGGAGATGAGTGGTACCCGGTGGGGTCTTCTGCTGTTGTAGCCCATCCGCCTCAAGGTTATGCGTGTTGTGGCTTCACAAATGCTTTGCTGCATACCTCGGTTGTAACAAGTGGTTATAAAACAAAGTTTGTAACAAAGTTGCTCTTCTATCAGCTTGAATCAGTCGGCCCATTCTCCTCTGACCTCTAGCATCAACAAGGCATTTTCGCCCCACAGGACTGCCGCATACTGGATGTTTTTCCCTTTTCACAGCATTCTTTGTAAATCCTAGAAATGGTTGTGCGTGAAAATCCCAGTAACTGAGCAGATTGTGAAATACTCAGACCGGCCCGTCTGGCACCAACAACCATGCCACGCTCAAAATTGCTTAAATCATCTTTCTTTCCCATTCTGACATTCAGTTTGGAGTTCAGGAGATTGTCTTGACCAGGACCACACCCTAAATGCATTGAAGCAACTGCCATGTGATTGGTTGATTAGATAATTGCATTAATGAGAAATTGAACAGGTGTTCCTAATAATCCTTTAGGTGAGTGTATGTATATATATATATGTGTGTGTGTGTGTGTGTGTGTGTGTGTGTGTGTGTGTGTGTGTGTGTGTGTGTGTGTGTGTGTGTGTATATGTATATATATATATATATATATATATATATATATATATATATATATATATATATATATATATGTGTGTGTGTGTGTATATATATATATATATGTGTATATATATATATGTGTATATGTGTATATATGTATATATATGTATATATGTGTATATATGTATATATATGTATATATGTGTATATATATATGTATATATATCCATCATTAATCCCTAGAACATAAGCCAGATGTAAAATGCTAGTCATCACTAGCTGCGTTTCCATTACCCTTCAAATTACGCAAATTGAAATTGAAAATACACTCAATGGAAACACGTCAATTTTATAAAAACTACCATATATCGCAAAAAAAGTTTTTACGCTTGTGTGAGGTGGTGTTTCAGCCAATTCAAAAAAGGAATATTTAGCAAAACTGCAATGGAAACTTTATTATAAATTTCGCATTTACAGGTCATCTGGTGCAAGTACAAACCTGATTCCAAAAAAGTTGGGACACTGTACAAATTGTGAATAAAAACAGAATTCAATGATGTGGAAGTTTCAAATTTCAATATTTTATTCAGAATACAACATAGATGACATATCAAATGTTTTAACTGAGAAAATGTATCATTTTAAGGGAAAAATAAGTTGATTTTTAAATTTCATGGCATCAACACATCTCAAAAAAGTTGGGACAAGGCCATGTTTACCACTGTGTGGCATCCCCTCTTCTTTTTATAACAGTCTGCAAATGTCTGGGGACTGAGGAGACAAGTTGCTCAAGTTTAAGAATAGGAATGTTGTCCCATTCTTGTCTAATACAGGCTTCTAGTTGCTCAACTGTCTTAGGTCTTCTTTGTCGCATCTTCCTCCAAATGTTTTCTATGGGTGATCTGGACTGCAGGCTGGCCATTTCAGTACCCGGATCCTCCTTCTACGCAGCCATGATGTTGTAATTGATGCAGTATGTGGTCTGGCATTGTCATGTTGGAAAATGCAAGGTCTTCCCTGAAAGATACGACGTCTGGATGGGAGCATAATGTTGTTCTAGAACTTGGATATACCTTTCAGCATTGATGGTGCCTTTCCAGATGTGTTAGCTGTCCATGCCACACGCACTCATGCAACCCCATACCATCAGAGATGCAGGCTTCTGAACTGAGCGCTGATAACAACTTGGGTTGTCCTTGTCCTCTTTAGTCCGGATGACATGGCGTCCCAGTTTTCCAAAAAGAACTTCAAATTTTGATTTGTCTGACCACACAACAGTTTTCCACTTTGCCACAGTCCATTTTAAATGAGCCTTGGCCCAGAGAAAACGCCTGCGCTTCTGGATCATGCGCTTTAGATATGGCTTCTTTTTTGACCTGTAAAGTTTTAGCCGGCAACGGCTATTGGCACGGTGGATTGTGTTCACCGACAATGTTTTCTGGAAGTATTCCTGAGCCCATGTTGTGATTTCCATTACAGTAGCATTCCTGTATGTGATGCAGTGCCGTCTAAGGGCCCGAAGATCACAGGCATCTTATATGGTTTTCCGGCCTTGACCCTTACGCACAGAGATTGTTCCAGATTCTCTGAATCTTTGGATGATATTATGCACTGTAGATGATGATAACTTCAAACTCTTTGCAATTTTTCTCTGAGAAACTCCTTTCTGATATTGCTCCACTATTTTTGGCCGCAGCATTGGGGGAATTGGTGATCCTCTGCCCATCTTGACTTTTGAGAGACACTGCCACTCTGAGAGGCTCTTTTTATACCCAATCATGTTGCCAATTGAACTAATAAGTTGCAAATTGGTCCTCCAGCTGTTCCTTATATACATATACATTTAACTTTTCCGGCCTCTTATTGCTACCTGTCCCAACTTTTTTGGAATGTGTAGCTCTCATGAAATCCAAAATGAGCCAATATTTGGCATGCCATTTCAAATGTTATCTATGTTATCTATATTCTATTGTGAATAAAATATAAGTTTATGAGATTTGTAAATTATTGCATTCCTTTTTTATTCACAATTTGTACAGTGTCCCAACTTTTTAGGAATCAGGTTTGTAAAAGTTGAGCATTCTTTAAAGATCGTGCCATATGTTTGGACAGAAGATGAGACAAAGTTCTTTATTAAAAGACAAAAGAATTTACAGGAATACTGGATGCTAAACAAAGAAATGCCACAATTTATCAAGACCTTGAATCAGAAAGGAGGGAGAAATACCCAGAAACATCTCATACGTGTCCGCTCACTTCGATTAAAAAATAATGGCCAGTGCTATGGCTGGGATAAATGTAAACCTACCAACATCTGTTGTCATGATTTTTGGAATGACTTTTCACGAGGAAAAAAAATTGTTTAGTAATTGTTTTAGTCACATAACATCGGTTACTGGAAACAGTGTCATTTCGCAATCGTTTTTTATCGACATTTAGAAAGTACCGCAAAAGTTTTGCGCAAATCTGTAATGGAAACGCGGCTACTGTCAACAATGATCAGAGTCTTGGTTAAGAGTCATATATTGTACAGTCTTTCATTAATTTCACACAGTCTGTCGTAGGCTTTTGCCAACATCTTTTTGGGGTCATATATAAAATCAAAGGACATCAATAGCACATAATATAGTTCTGGCATAATATGGAAGAGATTTTTATAGCGCCACGTCTGGTTTTGTGGTGCCAGTGCTCCCTCAAAGCTAAGCATGTCCCAGCAGCTAAATCGAGGCAGCTAACAGCTCTACTTTCCACCTGCGGTCCTCTGGGAGGCCTGTCAGTGACTGAGTGCTGTAATTACCTTAGCTGCTGTAGACACACAGTGGTTCAGGCTCTGCTTAATGTGGGTCAGTCACTGCGTGGGTTTAGTGTCGGGCTACTGTGGGCGCTAAGTGTGTAAGGCTAAAAGAGAGAAAGCTCATCCCAGTGCTATCCGCTGAGTCATAGCATTTTACACATACCACAGGAGACACCAGGCTGAAGAGGTCCCTGTTCCTCGGGAGTTAACATATCTTATTTTCTCTTCTCTTCTCTTCTCTTCTCTTCTCTTCTCTTCTCTTCTCTTCTCTTCTCTTCTCTTCTCTTCTCTTCTCTTCTCTTCTCTTCTCTTCTCTTCTCTTCTCTTCTCTTCTCTTCTCTTCTCTTCTCTTCTCTTCTCTTCTCTTCTCTTCTCTTCTCTTCTCTTCTCTTCCTCTCTCTCTGTCTGTTAGTCTTCCTCTCACTCTCTTATTCTGTCTCTTCCCACTTTCCCTTTCCCTCCTGCTGGGAAAGATCTGCTTTGGCTTAAGTTGTGAACGACAGAGAAACTGTTGAGTGAATACTACCCACACAAGTGGCAACTGTTTAAGAATCAAGTCATAATGTCTAAAAAAAAATTCAGCTTGGTGTTTCCTGATAAATAGTACTTAGAATAAAATGTTGTATATTCAGGATATATTCTATTATTGAATGAAATATATAGACTTGTAATTTTGTAAATATTTATTTTGGGTGCTTTTGACTTTATTTGTACAGGGAGTACAGAAAGCAGACATGCAAAAGACAGCAAAGTGTTATGAATTTGTGTTATTTTTATTTTATTTTATTTCATTTTTTTTTTTTTTTTTTTGTCTATTGGAACACTACCATCTAGTGTTCTGAATATTTCACATGCATGTCTCAAAAAGCAAAACAAATGATTGTGTGATTTTCAGCAGTTATTAGTCTTTATTATCATATGACCCTTCATTAATCATTCTAATATGCTGATTTGGTACTCAAGTATTATCAGTTTTGAAAACAGTCGTATGCGGCTTAATATTTATTAAAATCTGTGATGCATTTTTCAGGATTATTTGATTAATAGAAATTTCATAAGAAAAGCATTTATTTGAAATGGAAATCTTTTGTAACAAAACATAAAGACAAATAGGTTACACTTTTTTGCTGGTCCACTTTAGACGTTCTACTGACTATAAGTAACTTTGTAGCTACATGTCAACTAACTCTCATTAGAATATTAGTAGACTGCCATAGATTTAAATAACTGTTAGTAAGTGTTTTGGTTTGGGTTATGTGAGTTTGACATGTAGTTGCAAAGTTACTTATAGTTAATAGAATGTCTAATGTGGAGCATCGGAATAAAGAGTTACCCATAAATGTCCTTACCAGAAGAGACTTATTAATTTCTTTAAAAAAAAAAATAGAAAAAGTGTACAAACATTTAAATTAAGCGTATTGTGTACATGTTTTTCACTGTACTTATATATATATTTTTAAATACCTGAATGTAATTACAGCTGTATCTCTAATAACACTGTCCATAACCTTATCCGTATATCACCTCTTTGTTTGAAATATGCATCTGGCGGTCAGCAGATGGACTGTAAGAAGTAGTAATATGGTATTTTGCTTAGAATATTGCAGAAGAAATTGAAACAAATGGGTATATACAGTTTTTATTTATTTATTTATATATTTATTTATTTATTTTAATGCCTGGTGCCTAATAGCATCAAAACTCTGTAACACCATGTTTGCACTGGACGCGAGTGGCACAACATGACAAAAGACAATAGAACCCATTATAATCAGTGATGCTGTCTACACTAGATGGGGCGTGATATGACAATTCCCGACAGTCAACTGATGCCGCACTCAATTTTTTTGACATATTCCAAGTGCTCATGCTACTTCTGGTTTTCTCTCGTCCAGTGTACACTTGCATGCTTTGCCTCTGAGGACAAAATGCTTGGCACTGCCATATCTTTCAATGAAAGATTGAAAAAAAAAAAAAAAAAAAATATATATATATATATATATATATATATATATATATATATATATATATATATATATATATATATATATATATATATATATATATATATTATTATTATTATTATTATTATTATTATTTAATTTATTTTTATTTTTCAAAAATTTCACTGAGCTTTGTAGTTTAGTCCAGAATCCTAAAGCTGCCTACTGTGCAGGAACAAAGAGTATCCTGGGCAGGAGATATCTTCAATCAGATACTACATCTGAAGATTGTGTCATTGTACAATATTGTGTGGTTGACACTAAAATGCCAAAAACAGTGACTTAAAATTCTGCAATATTTTTTAACTGAAATTAATGACCAGTGTCAGCTTTAGATAATGTAAGATGATAGTTTGATGATGCTCTTTGTAAGTCTCTAAATGGCTTGCTGGCTTACAGCAAAGTAATGCTTTGGTATAAGAAACTGGCAGCTTGTAGCTGAAATGAATGTATTGCACAATTATATATATAGTAACAAAATGAGAAACTGATTATTTGATATATTATTTGATATACATAAGAGAGAGAGAGAGAGAGAGAGAGAGAGAGAGAGAGCGGGAACACAAGCATACACAAAGCTGCATGGTTTGCAGTTGCAGGAGTTCTAGATTGTGACATCATATCCTGTGTACCACATTCATTGCAGTGTCTGTAATTTTGCATGCTCAAAGCTAGGGTTGGGTTGAAAATATTGATTTCTCAATTTTAATCGATTCTCATTTTTTTATGAACAGATATTGACTTTTAAATGGTTACTTAAGCCAAAACTGAAAATTTGCTGTAAATTTACTCACCCTCAGGCCATCCAAGATGTAGCTGTCTTCTTTTCTTCAGTAGAACAGTAAAGAACAGTAACTGAATCCGTAATCCTTGGTCATTCTTATAAAACCGTCACAAAGACATACAGGCAAAACAAATTTAATGCATGTGTCTCCTGACATTGAGGGTTTTATAAAGCAAAACGATACGTCTGTGCAAGAAACTGAACATTATTTTGCAACATTATTATCTATAATCCCTGTCCCTTTGAAAGTGAAATTGCCCTTTTCGATCGCACCGCAGTGCCCCCGCAAATGCGGGGGACCCCGATTTTTATGCTTTTTGATTCTCAAAGTGACTGTAGCCATTGACTTGCGTTATACAAATCACCATGTACCATGGTTTTAGATTTCTACTGAAGAGAAAAAGACACCTACATCTTTGCCTGAGGGTGAGTAAAGTGGTGTGTAATATAGAGGTGAATATTGTTTAGTGCCATAAATTGCCCTCAAAGTACAATATTCTTTATTCAGCCTGTAGTCAATCGTTCCAGTGGATGATGCAGGTACAGCAAAGTACAGTATATTAAAGAAGGAAAAAAAGAAAAAAAAATCCAACCTGGATCCAGCTGACTACGGTAACCTCGGATACATCTGGTGTTATGGGAAGTGTTCACGGTTCTGGTTTACCTAATATATGCAGCCTAACAATCCAAAAACAGGTTTGAATTATAGAAATATGATAATGTGTCGTGTTTTTAGTCTAGATTTATGGACATAGTGTGTCTGCTTCCCAAACAAGGCTAGAAAGACTGTTCCAGAGTTATGGTGCTAAATAGAAAAAGGATCTACCGGCCACAGTAAATTTTGATATTCTAGGTATTATTAACTGGCCAGAATTTTGAGACTGAAATAGACATAAAGGGCTTAATGCATAAGAGCTTGCTCAAGTACTGAGGAGCTAAACCATTTAGTGCTTTGTAAGTAAATTAGCAAGATCTTAAAATGTTTGAATGTTTATTAGAGAGCCAATGCAGTGTTGACAGAACCGGGCTAAAATGGTCATACTTCCTGGTTCTAGTAAGAATTCTAGCTGCTGCATTTTGGACCAGCTGGAGTTTATTTATTAAGCATGCAGGGCAACCACCCAGTAGAGCATTAAAATAATATTGACAGAGCAGCCATCAAGTGTTAGACATTATTCAAGGTTATTATGTGCAGAGGTTATTGGTCCAATTATTAGAATTAAGAATATTTTTTTTTCAGAAATAAGTAGTAGGAAATTACTAGTCATCCAATATTTTGTGAATTGGTATGTTTTGTAAGGGTTGCGAAGAAATATAGAGCAGAGTTAGACTGGGTAAACCCAGCCTGATCTGCCGGTGATTTGATTTCGCCCTGCAACTCGGCCTGGAAACCTGTACATTCATTTCTACTGCTTCTGTTACACTTTTTTCGGGAACCAATCGCAGACTGGCTTATCCACCTGGTGTGCTATTGACGGGTTTAACATGATGACGGATAGAGAAGCAATGGGTCGTTGCCATAGCGTTGGCCGTTGATCATGCCTCTTGTGGTCTGATTGGTTGAAGGACTATCCAATTGCACACAGAGTCATTTGAATTATGCTTGTTTATCACACCTCTTGTGGTCTGATTGGTTGAAGGACTATCAGAGTCATTTGTACGCAATTGGCCACAGAGGCCTCTTGTGCAGTAGAAAATACATAGCAGACTCCCCAGACCAATGTTCAATCTTAAATTGAGCTTTAACAAGAGCAGAGTATCATCAGCATAACCTTTGAAAACTATTGCCACGCTTCCTAATGATATCTAATGATATCCTAATGGTAGCATGTACAGGGTGAAAAGTAATGGTACTAGTACTGAGCCTTGTGGTACTCCATATTGAACTTGTGATCGATATGAATGAATGGAATTGGGGTCTATAGCGTGATAGGGGTTCTTTACGTTTTTATGGACACATTTCACATACTCTCCTGTTTCAAACATGAACTAGCACCTGATGTATAACAAAAATTAAAAAAATGGATCAAAAAGTAATTACGCCTTTATTCTGTGTTAAACTGATGCATGTTGAGATTGTATTCCTTGTAAACGTAATGAAAATATTTTCAAACTTTTTAAATGTTCGTCTTTGTTTTTCCATATAGACCAGTAGCTCTGCAAAGTTATAATGCTGATTTGTTGATGTTTATCAGTAGGGCTGCATGCAATTGTGATTTGGGTTATGTGCGATTATGAAAGCGCAAAGGCTGCGATTTTAATTAAATAAATAAATGCACTGTGTATTAGTGAAGAGCGGCTCTGTGGTCAGTAAACGCTGCTCCGTCTGAAAGCACTGCAAATTTGAGTCGCTTATAATGTGCATTTGAAAAAACAACACGCATCAAACATCTTAACAAACTAGTAATTCAAAAGCATTCATAAACCTGTTGTCCAACAAAATACAATGTATTTACAACACGTTTTAACTCCCTTCATATCGTCATTCGACTGTTTGTGAGCTGATGGCTTCTTATCACAGAATGAGGCAGACAATGCATTATTTTATAGTACAAGTCTGTCAATCAGCACTGCATACTTTATAATGATGAAAATACCTGAGACGGCTTGAAGAACTCAAATACACCATATCTTGGTGCAGTCATGTTTATTGTCTTCCTGTTTAATCAGTCAAAGAGTTTCTATCTTCTTTTTATTCAGCTTAGCTACACAGTGCTAGCTTCACATTAAGGATTTCCTGAAAACTATTACTTCTCTGAGGCAAATGTGGAGTTTCTGCTCGAGGCGCCCTCTAGTCTCCAGTATGAATTAAACTTTTGGGTAAAAAAATAAGAAAAATAATACTTCTCTCTAAATAAATTTATGACAATCCATGTTTTTCTTCATTGTACAGGAGTTTTTTTTTTCCTCACAGTGGATGCATAAGAGGCACATAGACATAGACTTTAAGAAATTGATATCACAGATAAAAAGCACAGATTTATATATATATATATATATATATATATATATATATATATATATATATATATATATATATATATATATATATATATATATATATATATATTTTTATTTTATTTTATTTTTTTACAATAAATCCATAGACCTTAGACCTTTCTAATGATTTTTAGTTTATGACACTTTAAACATAAACTTTAATAAATTATTTATTATGGACTGCCCTAAATGGCTCTTTTTGGGTGTAGGCCAAAACACACTGTTTTTGTGTTAGTATCTTTAAATGCAAATGAGCTGCTGCTCCCCACCCTCCTTTCTAGAAGAGGGTGGTGCCTTTACAGCTCATACTGTTGGCAAATCCTGTCTGACATAAAATGTTTAGAAAAACTTAAGTATTTAACTTTTTTCTGTGCATTTTCAAAAGTAAATTTACTCCACTGCCTTTTCTGTGACTCAGATGCCGGAAATACATGAAGACTCTTATAATAATTATTACAGCTAACATTTTAGATTGTTGGCTGTAACAAATTGTTTAATTAATGGAAAGCCACAGTTCTGCTGGTCGCGACAAACGCTACCAGTGTGAAAGCACAATGGGCATGTGCTGCTTCTGCTCTGCTTATGCGTAGTATCAAACAGGCGTGAGTCATGCACTGAGGAAAATGTGTTTCACAATTTAGGTTTAAGAAATTCATTATTCACTGCAAAGTGACGTTGCTGGATTTATTTTTTATTCTTTTTTTTTTTTTTGTGCATTGTGTGCAGACGAGATTAATCGCTAATCAAATTCACTGTTGATTAACCATGTAAAAATGTTGTAGTTAACTCCTAAGCCATATTCAGCCATACTCAAGTTTAAGTACATTGATTTAATACTGTACTTTGTGTGTGTCCTATTTAAAGCTAGATTATTTGGATAGGTCCTGAGGTCCTGTATGGATGTGCACAAATAATTTTGCCATACGTTTCCTTATCCCGTATGATCACGTTACATCCACTGTCTCCCCTTTCAGTCCCCTGATATGGTCAGAAGCTGGGGGAAACTCTTTAACACAACTAGATGCTGATGGGGTGAAATGTCAGGCTTCATTCACATGGCTGCGTGACATTTAAGCATACTTGAAAACAGAATTACACCTCTTGGAAGTATAGAAGGGAAAAGGGAACCATGAGATTGTGTGTCACTGTTTTTGAAAGAGCTCAGTTTCCCCCAGGCCACTGCAGTATTTTTCCACAGTACTATCTTAAGTTTTATACATTTAAATTTCATGTTAACAATATAGTACAATTAGAGTCAGATCAGAATAAAATTTCCATTATTATCCAAGGACTTAAAGGGATAATTCTCCCAAAATTAACATTCTGTCATCATTTACTTGCCTCATATCATTCCAAACTTCTGTGCACACAGGCCAAGTTCCTCTTTGACCCTGTTTAAAGTCGAGTGGACCATCAGCATTTAAAAACCTTTATTTGTGACTCAAACTTACTTGAAACACACACAGCCTCAGTGTTTTTGTTGACTTATTATAAACATTACATTAACCGTATTTATGCAACATAAATGGCCTGGTTTGGTTAATTATGCTTATAGGGCTTTGAACCCCAAACGTATTATGTCAGAGCCACACCCTAGTGATTTGAGCTCCAGACTTGTTAAGTTTGAATAGTTGGTTATATTCTCATTGTTAAATGCACTTTGATTTTGTCAGCTGGCTTCCCTTTATCTCTCAGGTATGATTCATTGTTTTGGCTGGTTCCACTGTACAAGCAGATTTTTATTCTCTGTCGTAATGTTTCCTAATCCTGTGTCACGGAGTTGTGGGGAAGCTGGTGCCATGAAATTGGCCTTTCTTTCTTTTTATTCGTGTCCACAGGGCCAAACATGAAATACCCTTGCAAACACAAAGTGATTCACCAGTTCAAACATTTGTCTCCATACATCATTTTCTTGCACACGAACTAACAAACAAACCCAAAGCATGACTGCACACTCATAAACTCAAAAATCAAGGATTTTTGTCCGATTCTGAAATGCTGTCATGGATGAGGTAAGAAGCAGATGTGCATGAAGTCACGCTGTCAATCAGCAGGACATTTCTAGTTCTTGTTAGTGTCCAGTCTGAGTCCCTGCTGTCGAAAGGAGGGCGTTTACTGAGGATGTTTCAGACAGCACAGTGTGCATCAGTTTTCTTTTCAACTGAAATGGTTGAAAAACCATGAATAAATCTGCCGCCTGTTGTATGCTTTCCTCTGCCATGTGTGCAGCCAGTCTTTATAGAACAAAATTTCACTCCAGTTTCCACTCTACCCTTTTGTGTCAGGATGTCTTAGCCACCCATTTTCTTACTTTTATTCATTCACAGAATATTTACATCACAATTTTTGTCACTCTGCATTGATATGCAATAATATAGAGGATTGACATCAGTACAACCTAACAGGTGTCTACTGATTTCATCATCGTTTCATAACAGCATTCCTGGTACAGTACAGAGAAAACACACACATACTTGCATATCTAGGCTGTAGCATGGTTTTATTATTTTACAGCATTTATGCTCATAAATGAGAGATTTTTATCTGTGTGGTTTTTTTACAGTTTCGCATGGCCACCATTTCACTTGAACCTCGTTCACTTGGTTCTATGTAGAGGTCAACCGATAGTGGATTTTACCGATATGATAACTAGATTGGACCACATTTGCAGATTATTAAAATGGATACTGGATAAAAAATAAAACCATAACACTAAGTAAAACAGTGCTGAAACCATGAAAATGTGCTAAATGAAATACATACACTCACCTAAAGGATTATTAGGAACACCATACTAATACTGTGTTTGAAATGTTGGCCCATATTGATAGGATAGCATCTTGCAGTTGATGGAGATTTGTGGGATGCACATCCAGGGCATAAAGCTCCCGTTCCACCACATCCCAAAGATGCTCTATTTGGTTGAGATCTGGTGACTATGGGGGCCATTTTAGTACAGTGAACTCATTGTCGTACAAGAAACCAATTTGAAATGATTCAAGCTTTGTGACATGGTGCATTATCCTGCTGGAAGTAGCCATCAGAGAATGGGTACATGGTGGTCATAAAGGGATGGACATGGTCAGAAACAATGCTCAGGTAGGCCGTGACATTTAAATGATGTCCAATTGGCACTAAGGGGCCTAAAGTGTGCCAAGAAAACATCCCCCACACCATTACACCAACACCACCAGCCTGCACAGTGGTAACAAGGCATGATGGATCCATGTTCTCATTCTGTTTACGCCAAATTCTGACTCTACCATCTGAATGTCTCAACAGAAATCGAGACTCATCAGACCAGGCAACATTTTTCCAGTCTTCAACTGTCCAATTTTGGTGAGCTCGTGCAAATTGTAGCCTCTTTTTGTAGTGGAGATGAGTGGTACCCGGTGGGGTCTTCTGCTGTTGTAGCCCATTCGCCTCAAGGTTTTGCGTGTTGTGGCTTCACAAATGCTTTGCTGCATACCTTGGTTGTAACGAGTGTTTATTTCAGTCAAAGTTGCTCTTCTATCAGCTTGAATCAGTCGGCCCATTCTCTTCTGACCTCTAGCATCAACAAGGCATTTTCGCCCACAGGACTGCCGCATACTGGATGTTTTTCCCTTTTCACACCATTCTTTGTAAACCCTAGAAATGGTTGTGTGTGAAAAATCCCAGTAACTGAGTAGATTGTGAAATACTCAGAACGGCCCGTCTGGCACCAACAACCATGCCACGCTCAAAATTGCTTAAATCACCTTTCTTTCCCATTCTGACATTCAGTTTGGAGTTCAGGAGATTGTCTTGACCAGGACCACACCACTAAATGCATTGAAGCAACTGCCATGTGATTGGTTGATTAGATAATTGCATTTTCACATTTTCACCAAACAACAGATATGAGCTGCAGTTTATTGATCATCAGCTAATTTCAAATTCAAAGACCGCAAAATGAGTGAGCATGGCAGCAGCACTGGTAAGATCATTCAGTTTCTTTACTTTTAATGAAAATGATTGTATGTTGAGCACCATACAATTGTGCGTTGGTTTAATGAAGAGATACTCTGTGGCGCTGCGGTAGCACTGTCATATCTGGCTATAACATGACATATAGCCTATAACACGCTCTCATACGTTTATTTTTTTTAGCATTATTGGGAGGAGTAAAATTTACATATGTGGTTTCAACAGCCAGATGCATGTAGACTTCAGTTTTGACTAATTCAGCCCAGAACACCTCTTAAAGTGGCTTTTAATATTTACTTTTGTGTATTTATTCTAAATGCTCCTGTTGTCTTCTGTGCCTTCTTCAGACTTGAGTTTTGTTTGATGTTTGATACTTTTAAGAAGCGTGTTTTGTTTGAGCAGGTAAAATTAAAGGTTCAGTTCATATATCTGACTGCTTGTATTTATTGACAAAATTGTATACATGAGGATGCAGTGCATCATCAATGCATCGTGATATCGAATTGAACCAAATCGATGACATGATAATCGTAGTCGAACCGAACCGCGAGACCAGTGTAGGTTCACACCCTTAATGCTAATTTTAGCTCTAATGCACCTATCGCTCCAGGAGCTATTCTAATAATTCACATAAGGTCCCAAAATATATATATATTTTTTTTTTTTTCTCGAAAGACTTCGAATTAATGTATAGTGAGATTAAAGTGGTGTAGATGGGCAAGCCATGCAATGCCAGAATAAAGGCTAATAATGGCTGAATACAAACAAAAGAATAATGAAGATTAGATCTCATTCACCGCAGAGGTGCACATGTGAAAGGTTTGTCGAGTGAGAACAACAGAAACATGACTGGAACAGTTCTCCTCACCAGACATTAGACAATAGACTGCAAATGGGTATTTACTGGGCAATAAAATATTTTATCAGCCTTCTCTAAAAACTCCCATGACATGGTCTTAGAAAATGTTTCATAAAATTCATATTCAGTAGTTTTAGAGATAACATCAGATTTGAAATTAAGCATGAGCAGACTTGTGGCTTCAGCTTCACAGTGTTTCTAAGTTTCTACAACACAGACACGTCATATTTGTATACATTTAAAAATATATTCTTAATATTTTTTTTTTTTTTTTTTCATTATTGTTTGAGCTTATAAATCTCCATATTAATAACAGTCTGAGTAATTCTAATAAGTCTTGAACTGTAAACTCTCAAGTGTTGGCTTTCAAAAATATATGTTGATTATGTGCCTATTCAGAATTACTTATGAGCAGCAACCTTTTTATTTTGGGTATGTCATTTATGCCCCACTTGCCAAAATGGAGGGTGTGGGGTAAGGGTTAACCAGGTGTAACCAGGGCATTACAGAGCAAAGTGCCCATTTTAGGATAAATGTCTTAATGTGTCCAAATGTATTTAAAGTTATAAATATTGTAATGTATTTAAGTTTAACATAAAAGTTTTTAATCAATTGAAATGTTCAATCCAAGTGTTTTTAGATTTAGTTTTTTAAACCTGTGTGATGTAAGTTTTTCACTTTACTAAAGCATAAAAATACCATAATAAGCTTGCAGATATTTAGGAAACACATACTTGTTTCTCAGAAAACCAATGCTACAGCCAGTTGTTATTATTCTACTTTGAAATGTGCGTTCCGTGTCGAAATGTCTGTTTTTGTTTTGGTCTATGCAAAACCACACGTGCCAGTTTACCCAATAGTATTTCACCACCACAGATTGCCAGTTGAAAATACATATTCCTGCCATAGAAGCCAGCAAACAAACTGGGTCAGAGATCGCAGGTTCTACCCGACTTAAAATGCTTCAGCATCCATCTAAAAATCTCTATGAATGAGAGCATATTAAAACACGGATAAATCAACTCATCAACAAGTCTCTTCGCTAAGGCTGGATGATATGGCCAAAATTTATATCATTATACATTTCTTAATTTTGGTCGATACAATATAATTCCAATATTGATATGAACAATATAAAAGCCTCCGAAAAACTGTCAAGAACACCCACAACGGATGCCTGTACCTCAAACTTCTGAAAAATGTATTTGCCAAATGAAACCTCCTATAAAACTATATAATATTTTAGAAATAAAAATGGTACAAATAATGTTCACCTTTTATTTGTGTTTAGCCTTCATACAAACAATGTGAAATCACCGTCATAATATAAATAAACACAAGACTCTCAGACTCACCTTATTAATATTAATATCTTTAACTTTAAACTATAATATAGGCTGATTATATTATTCTTATAGATTGAAACAAAAGTGCTTCAGCCAGGATAAAAAACATGAAAAGTGTTTAGAGTTGCTGCAGAAAACATGAGCAACAACAAAAACACATGTTGCTGGGGAGAGTAACGAGGCGCTGAGCGTCTATTTCACACTTAAACGTTGAGCGCTCTGAATGTTCAACTTTGGGTAAAATGCAGCGCTCATCACTGTCACTTTACCCAGCCGTCCAATCACAGTGGAGGAAGGGCGGGACAAATACCACACCGACCAAATGCCAAATTCTGCTTATACAATGTCAACAGGTGACAATAACAAGCATGATAACAGAACAAAATATTTTAAAACAAGAGTCGGGTCAAATACTTTACATTGTATCAACATTTTTATATAGAAACAATACAGAAACAAATCTGTGAAATGAGATCTTAGAAGGAAGCAAATCATCTCAACTGTGAAAAAAAACTGCTGCACTGTCAAAAATTTTCTCATGCGCCCACAGTCAGGTGTTTTCAGGAGAGTTTGGTGGACACGTGGCCTTTCTGCTCTTTCTGACGGCTGTCCTCTGAACATCAGTCAGTGGCAAATGTTGTAATGTATATTGAAATATCGGAAATGTTTAAAAATCATACCACCTTTATTGAAAATAAATATATTGCATTATATATTGATATTGAATTATTGTCCACCCCTACTCTTCGCTTTCAATTGTGCTCGCTCCTGTTCCATGTCCTCACACTGGCAACCGCGTGAGCGTCGAGTCTGATTAGAAAGGAGCGGGGGAAACAACGATCTACGATATTTTTAGTTTGGACTGCAGTACCTATTTCGACCACTGGCTGTCAATCCTACATTGACCTTTAAAGGAGACATATTATGCCCCTTTTCACAAGATGTTATATAAATCTCTGGTTATCGCCAGAATGTGTCTGTGAAGTTTCAGCTCAAAATACTCCCCAGATCATTTATCATAACTGAATGTGCCCCTATTTGGGTGTGAGCAAAAACACCCCGTTTTTGTATGTATCCCTTTAAATACAAATGAGCTGCTGCTCTTTGCCCCCTTTTCAGAAGAGCACAGATCCTTTACACAAGCTTCAGATACAATGTCAATGACAAAACGAATCTCACGCTAAAATGTCAGAAATAACCAGTTGTGGAGTGAAGCCTTACTTGTTTGAACCAGAGTTAAATACAGATAGAAAGTCTCAGGTTGCAACTTTTAGACTACACCTGGATGTTTCTGAATGGTTAGTGGATACATTTATGTAATGTTAGTTGTTGTGGTAAGCATTCTAGAAAGCTCATTCAGAAAGGAAATTTGCAAACATTCACAAAATGTGAAGTGCCATCCTTATTTGTTCTGGATAAGAAGTTAGAGAACGAAGTGTTGGCATTGACCCATCCCTCAGAAACAACTTTTTCGCGAATCTAGTGTTGTACTGACCACATTTCCTTCAAAAATTGTATTCAACCAAGGTGTCCTCAGTGGCTCGGATGCCGGGAGTCTGTGAGACTCATGTTTATTGGTACATCCGTCAACAGAACATTTGTGATGTTTTTTTGGCGCAGACATTGTAATACTCTAGTTAGCTGATACATTAAGTAAACAGAAACGGCTGTCTCTGTGCTTCTCAGTCAGAGGTGTGTCTATGCTAAAAGGGCAGATCATCAACAGTCATGGGCAGGGTATTCCTACTCTTACGTAGGAGTAGGGGGAATCTAGAACAGCCCGTTCTGAGAGATTGATGGTGATTATAAAAATAAAAAAAGTATTAGGTGGATTTTTACCATTATAGGCTGGTTGTTTACACACTGTGGACACACATCTGTGTGTCATATTATGCATCTAATTTTGCATAATATGTCCCCTTTAAGAAACAAAAGTTTCTGTTTAAGAAACAAAAGATTCTGTATTTCTCCTTTTACATCAAATCACACAGGAATACAAACACTAAACTCTATATGCAAATCTGTAATAAATAAGTAAAACTGTCCAGAGACTTTAGAACTTGAAAAGGTAGAATTTATATAAATCTCAAACATTTGTATTTGTGATAAATATTAAGTAATGTGACAATATTGACATATGGCCTAGCATATAAATCCATGTAAACAGGCTACCTTTTTTAAATGCTCCCATGCATGCCAAGTAAACCACATTTTCTTTTATTTAATGGCAAGAATAATATCACATAGAATTCAATGATATAAACAAAACTGCACACCTTTTAAATGTAAAAATCTAAATTACGGTGTGGTAGGCTGCTGTGTAGCATACAGTAAAACATGCACAGGCTCACAGTCTCGACATTTACTACTATGCTGCTTGAATTAGTTCTAAATAACATATGCGCATAATTTCATAAATACTGAATTTGTATCTGTGAATATGAAAATTTTTAACTACAGTATTATTCATAGATTATCCGCTGATTAATATAGCCCATTGGCACGCCAAGGTTGACTGCTACTCGCAAAAATGTGCTTTGATATGTTTGCCTGATAACTTGAAGTGTATGGTCAAATTGCCAATTAGCGGTCAAAAGCTGTAAATGCATTTGCAGTAGAAGCAGCATCTGTACCCATGCTGGTGAAATAATAATTCTGTTTGAGTACAATCTGTAGGTACATAGAAATCCTTGAAGAAATCCTTGACTATGCCAGGAGCGATGTCCATGCAAAATATGCTCAAAGCCTAAAGGTCACAGACATGCTTGAGGGACATTAAGGCCAGCAACTGAAATGTCTTAAGAGTCAAAAACTTTTCTGAGACCGACTCCAAGACTTAAAAGGAGCCCCTGAAAGACCCTGACCACCGAAAGATCCTAAGCTCACCCCGCACAGAAAGTGAGAAACCAGCATATGCTTCCCCAAAGAAACACTTCCCTCCAGTGCGTGGAAAGCATGATACATACCATCATATTGTCTGTCCTGACAAAAACGTGGTAGCCTTGGAGCATTTGATGGAACTGACTCGAGGCTAGATAAAAAGCAAGCGACTCCAGGTAATTTATGTGTCAGGACTGATGCTCACCCCTTCAAACTCCACAGGCTAGAAGGCTGTCACAGACAGCACCCCAGCCTATCTCAGGGAGGCATCCGCCATCACAAGCAAACACCCTGGGACTTAAAATGAGACCCATCAACATGCAGCAAAGACCCACCGTGACACTCCGACCTGGCCTGAAAAGAGACAGACAGGCACGAAAGATCAAACACAAGTGAGAGACTGCCATAAGTTCAAATCCCCTCCTAGAAAATGGTGTGCTGCTTGGGCAGGAGAGAGCTCTTCTGGAGGTTCAGCCTTAGTGTCCCATGAATCAATGCACTTTGTGAATGTGCAAGGTGCTAAAGCTAGGCTGAAAGGAAGCACCAAATAATTGGTAACCTGAGAAACATCCTCTGTCTCCTGACAATCTGAATGTGAACTTATCAGTCTTTCAGATCCATCATGACAAACCAGTCGCCTAGTTGAATCTGCAAGATCTAGGCTGGAGAGCATCAGACACTGCCGTATGAATTCTATGGGGGAATTCATGCAGGTGCCATACTCAGGCAAGAGAGAGAGAAAAGGAGAATCCCGTTTGTTCACTCTCCATAAACTTGCATTTGCTATCGGAACCCCAACCTCAAAAACAGAGTGACATACAGAGTAGTATACTAGTCAGATTTCTTCCCTTGCTGTAAAAACGCGAGAACAGCGTTTTCAAGGGAGATCCTTACAATGAGACCAGTGAGAAGTGCTAAGCAGCGTGGCTCCAGCGTGAGCAGTTTCTTCACACACCTTCTGTGAGTGTCACCGCTGACTATAAAGCTAGAACACAGAGGAATGCACTTCATAAAATCCATGCTGTTGTTTTGCCATGAGGAGAAAAGAATTCTGCTCAGTGTAGATGCTGAAGCACACGAAACAAACAAGCACACGGGTCAGAAAAATCACTTCTTGAACAAGAAATCGGAGGAGTGTTGCTTGTATAGTGCAAGTGACACAGTATCTCTTAAAGGAGCAGCATCTGCATGAATTGGTGTGTTTCTATATAGGATTCAGACCACCACAGGTATTCCCATAGCATCAGCTACTGATGCAGCATCGAGTGAACCTATGAAATGGAACACAGGCGTTAACAGGTTTTCTAAAAAAAACTGTTTGTGCTGGTTCTCATTTCTTCCCTCTTACCAACTGGATTCATGTAACCAGATTAAAATATCCAGCTGGATAAGGTCCATTCTTCTGTTTCTCTCTAGTCTTTGAGTTCTCCACTTTCTCCTAACCTTAGTGTGCCAGGGACGCCAACTGAGATGCATGTGGATATTGCCTGACATTGGCACAGTTCTGTAAGCCAGCCTTCAAACCTGCCAGTGGGCATGCTATACTTTCTCTCTGTTCCTCGCCATCTCTCTCCCACCCTCCTTTTGCTTTGCCTGTTTGTTGGTTTTGTATAATTTCTAGTGTGATTAATGGTTAAACAGAACTCAAAGCCTCAAACTTCAAAGCTTCCCCCTATGAAAATATTTGTATATGTTTCCTATGAATTTGTTCAGTAGACCTGAATCCTAAATAGGAACTACAACACCTGATGTTCTGTATCACTCCATTAACACAAAGCGGATCTATTGTGGTTAGTGCTGGGCGGTATAACCAAAAATCTGTATCATGGTTTCTTCTTATTATTCTTATTCTTCTTATTACTACACTCTAAAAAATGCTGGGTTAAAAACAACCGAAGTTGGGTTGAAAATGGACTAACCCAGCAATTGGGCTGTTTTAACCCAGCGGTTGGGTTGGTTTAACAATTGCTGGGTTAGTCCATTTTCAACCCAACTTGGGTTGTTTTTACCCAGCATAACCCAACTCCAAGGCAATGTGTAGAACTGCCATTTAGACGCTGCACCTTTTTATCATGCGTTAGTAAACTTGAAGGTTGGGAAGGACAAAACAATTTTTTTATGGTTTCTTAATTTTATTTTTTTCCACTAAATGTTTAGATTTTATAAAATTATTGTGCACTCATGATTTTTCTAGAGTAGATTTTGCTCCTGAATTATCCACTAATCTAGTTTATCCACCATCTAGTTTATAGTAGTATTTTTTGTCATAGATTGTGATTTTTTTATTTTTTTATTTTTAATATATATATATATATATATATATATATATATATATATATATATATATATATATATATATATATATATATATATATATATATATATATATATATATATATATATATATATATATATTTGAATTTGTTTTCTTTTTCTGCATTTAGTAGATTGTGTTTAACACACAAAAGAGTGATTATCAGTTCAACACTGAGGTATAGAAATTCTACATAGAATTTTTAAACAACTGCATTGGTATCGGATTGGTATCGATACTCAGAATTTTTTATATCGGATTGGATCGGTTCTGAAAAAATGGTATCGGTGCATCCCTAGTTTCTGTGTGTTTTCATAAACTGTATTATTGTTATTACTACTGCTACTACTATTACTAGAAGTACAGTCTACCATGCAATGGTAATATATTTCTGTTATAATTTCTTCAAGTTAATTCTCCAAACTTTTATTTTCACTGGTTGACATTAAGACCTTTGAGTTTCGGTATGTCAAGTCAAGTCAAGTCACCTTTATTTATATAGCGCTTTTAACAAGTCCAATTGTTTCAAAGCACATTGTTACAAAGCACACAAAATAATGCAACAGAATTTGTACAGCCGTTCTGGTGAAACGGTGACGTTATCCAGCTAATTTCAAGTATCATATAGTGTCAATGCAGGCAGATCAGTAATATAGATGAAATGTAGGTGTCCCCAACTGAGCAAGCCAAAAGCCAGAGGTAACAGTGGCAAGGAACCAAACCTCCTTCAGGGCCAGAATGGAGAAAAAAACCTTGGGAGAAACCAGGCTCAGTCGGGGTGCCAGTTCTCCTCTGGCCGACGAACAAACAGTGTATGATTATAATTTTGGCAACATTGCAGGTCTTAAGTCATATTAGGTAAATAGATATTCGTAAGATTATTTGAAAGATTGAAGTCGTCACGGCAGAGACGGGTTTAATGAGGATGTCGTGTCGATGCGGCATTTACGGGGGGAGTTTATTTGACATGCTCTCTGCAGACATTTCAGGGATGCGTTGGTCATGTCCAGGCACAGGTCCACCATCTGATCTGGATACGGCCTGGATCTGGCTGACTGCAGTAAACCTCGGGATAAACAGAGAGACTCACATTAGTGTAGATGCCATTCTTCTTATGATGTAACGAGTACATCAGGTGTTATGGGAAGTGTTCCTGGTTCTGGCTGACCTAGTTAATGCAGCCTAGCAATCATTTACTGATTTGAATAATAGAAATTGATAATGTTTTATGTGTATGCCATAGTAAAGAGATGCGTTTTTAGTCTAGATTTAAACTGACAGAGTGTGTCTGCTTCCCGAACTGCTAGGAAGACTGTTCCAGAGTTTAGGTGCTTAATAGGAAAAGGATCGACCGCCTGCAGTTGATTTTGATATTCTAGGTATTATCAGCTGGCCAGAGTTTTGAGACCGCAATAGACGTGATGGAGTATAATGCGTTAAGAGTTCGCTCAAGTACTGGGGAGCTAAACCATTTAGTGCTTTGTAAGTAATAAGCAAGATTTTAAAATGTATACAATGTTTAATAGGGAACCAGTGCAGTGTTGACAGAACCGGGCTAATATGGTCATACTTCCTAGTAAGAACTCGAGCTGCTGCGTTTTGGACCAGCTGGAGTTTGTTTATTAAGCGAGCAGGGCAACCACCCAGTAAAGCATTACAGTAATCTAGCCTTGAGGTCATGAACGCATGAATTAACTGTTCAGCATTTGCATTGAATGCATGTGCCGTAATTTAGATATATTTTTAAGATGGTAGAATGCAGTTTTACAGATGTTAGAAATGTGGCTTTCAAATGAAAGATTGGTATCAAAGAGCACACCCAGGTTCCTAACTGACGACGAGGGCTTGACAGAGCCATCGAGTGTTAGACAGTATTCTAGGTTACTACTTGCAGAGTTTTTTCTGTCCAATAATTAAAAATTCTTTTTTTTCTGAATTAAGTTGCAGGAAATTTCAGCTATGCATTCTGTTAATCTTGTGAAGTGGTAAGTTTCGTCAGGGCGTGAAGAAATATAGAGCTGAGTATCTTCAGCATAACAATGAAAACTAACACCATGCTTCCTAATGATATCTCCCAATGGTAGCATGTACAGGGTAAAGAGCAGTGGTCCTAGCACTGAGCCCTGCGGTACTCCATACTGAACTTGTGATCGGTGTGACATCTCTTCATTTACTGCTACAAACTGATAACGGTCAGATAAGTATGATTTAAACCATGCCAATGCAGTTCCACTAATGCCAACATAATTTTCGAGTCTATTCAAAAGAATGTTGTGGTCGATAGTATCGAATGCAGCGCTAAGCTCAACCACGATCGGATGATAAGAGTAAATCATTTGTAACTCTGATGAGAGCAGTCTCAGTACTATGATACGGTCTAATTCCTGACTGCAAATCCTCACAGATACTATTTCTTTCTAAAAAGGAGCACAATTGTGAAGACGCTGCCTTTTCCAGTATTTTTGACAGAAAAGGTAGATTTGAGATCGGCCTATAATTGACTAATTCTGTAGGATCAAGTTGAGGTTTTTTAATAAGTGATTTGATAATAGCCAGCTTAAAAGTTTTCGGTATATTTCCTAATGACAAAGATGAGTTAATGATGTTAAGAAGAGGATCTATGACCTCTGGTAGCATCTCTTTTAATAGCCTAGTCGGTATAGGGTTGAGCATACATGTTGTTGATTTAGATGATTTAACGAGTTTAGCCAATTCTTCCTCTCCTATAGCAGTGAATGAATGTAATTTTTTCTCAATGACACTACAATGCTCTGTCTGATGTGATACTGTAGTAGACGGCTGCATGGTTATAATTTTCTTCCTAATATTATCAATCTTACACGTAAAGAAGTTCATAAAGTCATTACTGCTGTGCTGTTTACAACCATCAGAAGTTGAAGCTTTATTTTGGTTAACTTAGCCACTGTATCGAATAAAATCTTGTTTTTTTTGTTGTGTTTTTGTGGGTTGTGTTTGTTTTCTTCTAAGAGAGTCGAGAAATAAGCAGATCTAGCAGTTTTTACGCCCTTTCTGTATGCGATCATGCTCTCTTTCCATGAATTACGAAAAACCTCTAGTTTTGTTTTCTTCCAGCTGCGCTCCATTTTTCTGGCTGCTGTTTTAAGGGCCCAGGTGTGCTCGTTGTACCACGGCGTTGGACTATTTTCTTTAATCTTCTTTAAGTGCCGGGGAGCAACTGTGTCTAAAGTGTTGGAAAAAAGAGAGTCAATAGTTTCTGTTGCAAAATCGAGTTCCTCTAGGCTATCTGGGATGCTGAGGAGATGAAACTGATGAGCATTGTCTGAGATGTAACTGACGATTGTTTTATCTAATGAAATGCTTTTGAAGTGATTCTCGGAGCAGTAGATGTGTGTAGTAGACGGAACTGCTGTGCTTATTTACAGAGACATGCCAACTTCATATTTAAATAACAGTCTTTTTGAGCTTTAATATTCACAGACACTAATCCATATAATAATTTGATTCATTATACAGCCCTACTTTTGATTTATTCATCCAAAATTCTGTGACATTACGCTTTATACAGCAAGTTCCATGTGACTGGATTCCATTATTCTGTCCGGGTTTTCCGCACTGCATAAATCGTAGGGCTCTACATGGTATTTGCCATGTTAAAGTTGTGTCGATTATTTATTGTTGTGTTATAAAGATATAACCATTAGTAAGGAGGGTATGCATTTAATAGGTTACCTCTCAATACACTCTACATAGCACTCTTCATGGCCTCCAAATAGATGAAGCAATTGTTTCGGCTAGTGCTGGGCGGTATGATCAAACATTTATATGATGGTATTTTTCTAAATTATATCGGTTTTGCGGTATATGACGGTATTTTTTTCCCCTATGCATGACCAGGTGTTAACCACATCTTCTACTGATTGAGAGAGAAAATACTGCAGTAGATTGACTAGAATACCCTATTTGTCATGATGAGTGAATATTGTAGAAAAATTCCACACTAGAGTTAATACCGGTTTGCAAAGCCCCACAAAATGATGCTGTGGGGACAGCAACCAATAAAACAGAAGACCTGCAATACACTCATTATAGACACATGAATATTAAAATATGACCACGGAGAAAACTGAGAGAGTTGAGGGCATATTAAGCATTTTGAAAATCTAACCCTATATAACGTTAACAACAAACATTTAAAGAACATTTAAAAGGTCTAAGGATATTTTCAATACATTTAAGAGCACTACTCTGAACAAATGACACGCGTAAGTTAAACACAGAAAGAATAAAGCAGTTACTTTTTTGCCCATTCTTCTTTGAATTGTCAGTCTATTTATTAACTTACATCGCTGTCGTCCGTGTAGCAGAATAATCTATGGTGTCATCGCGGTCGTGATGTATCAGTGTCCTTTGCACACATTTAATTTGAAGAAGACGTGATGAAATAGCAGCATGTATGCGGACATATTTCATGTTTAGAGCATCGGAGTATATGAAATAGGTCCAAAAGAAACTTAAACGTGCTCGCACTCTGTATCTGATCTATATGATCCATGTGGAGAACGTTGTTAATCTCATCACGGTACTCCGCGCAGAAACCGCTCTCATGCGTGCGCTGTGTGAAGTTTGAATTCTCCGCTGTAATCAAGGGCTGAATCCGAAATCTCCCCCTATAACTTCAAATAGGACATTATTTGAAAGGACATCCATTTGTAGTGGTGTCTGAAACCACAGTGGACATTATTGAGTGCACTCATTCAATCCCACATTGCACCGCAATAACGAGTGTACAGCCGATGTACACAGAGCGGCTGTCCGACTTCACTCACTCCTTCAATTGAACAATATAAGTGGATAGCGTAGGGAATAGTGAATGCGATCTCAGCTGTGCTCTCACAACAGTGCAACAGTGAAAAGGGACCCCTCAGTGTCGCGCTGTGGTGCGTGCCGAACGTTTTTTTAAGCGAAATATACCGGTATTGCGGTATAATCAAAATTCATAACAAAAATAAATACCGGTATTCGGTATGAACCGGTATACCGTCCAGCACTAGTTTCAGCTATGCACCGGTATGGTGGTATTTTACATGCTCAGTGGTGTTTCTATGTCATAAAGGCACTAGGAGCTGCAGATAGCTACAAGCTTTTTTGCAAGAAATTTTGAAATTCTTTCTTTGTGCATATTAATATCCCACACACAAAGTTGAAAGGTCATATGGTGGCTATATCTTTTTAAGCTCTTCTCTGTTATTAGTTATTATGCAATCCTCTGATTCCAGCTCTCCTCAGTAGGAGTCCTTTCACAGGAATTAAGGTCCTCGGAAAGAGGACTAGTGAATATTTCTATGTTAAGCTGCTTGTGTTTTATAACAGTGAATGTGAAAATTAATGAATGTCTTTCTGCATAAAAACAGGATCAAGCAAGAAAGATCTCTAAAATCTATAAAAGCCCTGTATATTTAGATTCACACAAAACATTTAAATCAAATGCTTGCATATATTCTCATACTAGTGTATATGAAAGCTGTGTTTCTGTTTTAGGTAATTGGTGATTTAGTAAGACTTCTGGTTAAGGTTGCCAGGGTGATGTCAGGCAGACGGTGTTTATGGGTAGAGGATTTGAAGAAGGATTACTGCTCATTTGTGCTCTGGCTTTGCCTTCCTTGTAGTTACCACTAAATGAAAACTGGCAACCGCAATCATTGGCTTAAATGTTCTACTAATCCTCTTTATATTATTCATAGCGCATATGCTACCAGAAAACACTTGTTGTGAAAGTGGATGGATTCTTGGGAAATGAGGACTTTCTTAAGAATTTGTGAAGTAACTTATTTTTAAATTCCAGAAATATTGATTTGATATTGAAAGACCTGAGAAGTGGTCGTTGCAATAATGGCAGTGTATCTAAAACGTGCCTTCTTTGCTCATCACAGAATAACCAATATTTAAGCTTGTAATAGTTGGGAGTTTGATAGTTATGAATTGCCATAAGAGTGTGTTAAGCCCTCCTAAATAAACTGGGACAAATGGGACATTAGTTGAACTTTTGTTGTAATAAAACAAATTCAAAAATATGATGTCAGTTTAATGAGTTTTCTATCATTTTAAATAAGATTGTTAATATGTATACATTTATTTCTTATTGCAGTTTATTCAAGTTTGCCTAGGTCCCCAGGTTGACAACCACTTCTCTAAAGACTTGTTTGAAAATACATTTTGTGCTTTTTATGCAGACTAATTTCAATGGTCCCTGTGCAGTTGTTTGGCTCTGGGTTCATTCTCTTTGAACACTGTTCAACGCAGCTTAATTCAGTTCCAAAAATATGGCCCTATTTTTCAGCAAGAGGCCCAACAAAGCAGCAGGTCCCATCTTTTGGAGTTCTGTGGTGGATGTGTTCCATCTAGTGTGTTTGTAAATGTGTGGTAATTAGATTGCACAAAATAGTGATTAGTGATGTAAATGCAAATCCAGATCCCACTGTTTTGATTAAATAAAATAGTTTTTGCTCAGTTTTTATGCATGTGGCGTGTTCTTTATGGTAGTTTTTCTAAAATTAGATCCTCTTCCTTAAAAACAAGAAGTATGACAAAATATCACCTTTCTTACAGTATCACAATATATTGTATCATAACCCATGTATCTTGAGGCGTATCATATCGGTAGATTCTTGACGATACACAGCCCTAGTGTGAATGCAAACTTACTTGTACACTTCCTTTTGGGCCTGTTATCAGCAGATTGGAGTATGTCAGAAATGGAATGGGCATATACTGTATGTAGACAGCATCAGTGATTTATAATGGGTTCTATTTGCTATAAGCTATGAAACTTGCATGATGTTTTAATGGTACAAAGACCTCCTTATATCAAAAGATCAAGTAAAATTAGATTTCTCATGTCATGACCATTTTTCTATTGCAGCCATGCTCATGTCTTGTCCTGTTGTAGTGGGAAAGAATATGTTTTTCCCTGCTTCTCCTTCCTCTGTTGGTGTGCTGGGAAAGTGCTGACAGGAATGTTGCCTTGCCAGCCTGGTGCCCTCACCCACGCCGCAAACATGAGGCGCTTAAACTTCCCTCTGCCTCTGCAGCAATTCAGTCCTTCCAAAATATGTTGGTATGGCGCTATAAACACCCAACAGACCACAGCTTTCAAGAACAACAATTTTTGTTTTAATTTATTTAATCACATATAACAACACTTAAAGGGTTTCTTCAGTGATTAGCATTAAGCTTTGTATCAAACCCGGTAGTATATTCGAATAACCGTGCTTCCCTCCCTGATGTCCCCCTGAGACGAGAGATTTCTGTATTTTGTGTCTGGAAAAAAACCTCTGATAACGCAAAAGTTGTCATTTAGCGTCATTGGAGGCTTTTTTGGTCAGAGGCTAGAGACTACAGCCAGTAGTAGGTGCTAGTTCTGCATGTTTTCAACCCGCCCATAGGGGTGAGCTCTCACTCACAGAATGTTTAAATAGTGTCATCCATATTTTTTTTGAAGCTAAGCTAACAGACTCTTGCTCTTTGGAGAATAGGGATGTGATGGTGAGGACATTTTCCCACCGGTTAATCGATGTGTGAAATGCACCGAAAGTAAAATCCACTCAAGCATTCATAACAGAGCAGTGCAGAGCAAAGCAATTGTTTTCAATGAATTCCTATGAAAGTTAAGCTTCCATAGGCTTGAACTGAAAACGTGCCAGACTGGACATGCACCGAGAATGACTGTGCAGCTGTGAATGAATGACAGTGCAGCCGTAAATGTGTGCGCACTATGCAGCCGTGAATGAATGCCCGTGCCCATGATCATTTTAGTTTTGGTTTAGAATTAGTGCCAATTCAGGGGGCTGGTTGCTTTTCCATCTGATCTGGACCTCGCAGACTACAGCAAACCTCAGGATAAACAGAGAGACTAACATTAGCGTAGATGCCATTCTTCTTATGATGTAACGAGTACATCAGGTGTTATGGGAAGTGTTCCCAGTTCCGGCAGACCTAGTTAATGCAGCCTAACTATAAATTAACCAATTTAAATAATATAAATTAATAATGTTCTATGTGTATGCCATAGTAAAGGGGTGTTTTTAGTCTAGATTTAAACTGACAGAGTGTGTCTGCTTCCTGAACAATGCTAGGAAGACCAGAGTTTAGGGGCTAAATAGGAAAAGGATCGACCGCCTGCAGTTGATTTTAATATTTTAGGTATTATCAACTGGACTGAATTTTGAGACCGCAATAGACGTGATGGAGTATAATGCGTTAAGAGCTCATTCACATACTGGGGAGCTAAATCATTTAGTGCTTTGTAAGTAATAAGCAAGATTTTAAAATGTATACAGTGTTTAATAGGGAGCCAGTGCAGTGTTGACAGAACCAGGCTAATATGGTTATACTTCCTGGTTCTAGTAAGAAGTCAAGCTTCTGTGTTTTGGACCAGCTGGAGTTTGTTTATTAAGCGAGTAGGGCAACCACCCAGTAGAGCATTACAATAATCTAGCCTTGAGGTCATGAACGCATGAACTAACTGTTCAGCATTTTGCATTGAAAGCATGTGCTGTAATTTAGATATATTTTTAAGATGGAAAAATGCAGTTTTACAGATGCTAGAAACATGGCTTTCAAATGAAAGATTGGTATCAAAGAGCAAACCCAGGTTCCTAACTGACGACAAGGACTTGACAGAGCAGCCATCAAGTGTTAGACAGTATTCTAGGTTACTACGTGCAGAGGTTTTTTGTCCAATAATTAAAAATTCATTTTTTTAGTTATAGGAAATTACTAGAAATATAGAGCTGAGTGTCGTCATCATAACAATGAAAACTAACGCCATGCTTCCTAATGATATCTCCTAAGCATGTACAGGGTGAAAAGCAACGGTCCTAGCACTGAGCCTTGCGGTACTCCATACTGAATGTAAAAATCTTGATACTGTCATATAACATGGATGTCATATAACACTGTAAAAACTAATGTAAAAATGTATAAATTGAAATTGGAATATGTTAATGTTAACAAAACATTAGATTAAGTATTAATTAGGTACACTAGGGTTGTTTAGTTGCTTTTGTGTTAAACCTCAGAATTGATAGTGAGTTACTATAGGCTGGTATCGTACCAGAGGCAACATTTTGGTTTTAGTCCAACCTAGTCTTTTGGTGTGCCTGGTAAGGTCTTAGTCATATTATTCAGGAGCTTGTTTGTCTTTCTAGGCGTTGTGCAGTAACTGTCAGTTTGTATTTGGTGTAGTTTCTCGTTTTAGACATCCTTGGTGTGGCGAGGTAGACGAGCGAGAGACATGGGAGGAGCGAGTGAGACCGGTGCGTGATTGAGAATGAGCGTCACCTGCGAATCACGCACCGGTCTCACTTGCTCCTCCCATGTCTCTTGCTTGTCTACCTCGCCACACTTGGGTAAAGACGGTGTTTCAGTAGCATTAAAGTAAAGCAAATACAATAAAGAAACTGGTTTCTGGATAATAAGCTTAAACAACCTCTCTCACCTCAGATAACCTCTGATAATTGAATAAAGTACTGGAAGATATACCTCAAACTAGTGCAATAAAGATTGCTCCTCTTTCTCTTAAGAGTGCACAAGCTGATTTGTACAGCTGTATACTGCTTCTCTGGGCTCTCTGAATGTCTGCTTGGTGTCACAGGTGTACCCCAAAAATGATCTGACAGTTAAATTCCATGGCTCTCTGATCAGGATGATCCAGTGTGAAGGTAATAAATCTGAACACAGGTCAGGGAGGTGGGCTTTCTTGCTGTGTAGTTGCAGAGTTTAGCAAATGCCAATTGTGTATTTGCTACTCTGATGTTTTATTATTATTATTATTATTATTATTATTATTATTATTACTCTGATGACATAGTTTATTAAACTGGGATTTTTTTCTCCCAAATAAAATCCTGTTATGTAGAGATTAGTGCACAACTGCACAAAAACCTAAAATATTAATCTATAGTCATGAAAGCTAGCTAGCTTCGCTGCACTTCTCTGGTTGCACTCAAAAACAAACATAACATTGTTTTTCAATTCTTGAAGTATCAATTCTAAGTGCTGTTTCTTGTAATGAATTGACCAATTATTGTTTTATTGTAATAAAAGGTATTTTAATTGGTGCTGGGGAAAGATTTATCGTGATTAATCACAAAATAAAAGTTTGTGTGTGTACTGTGTATAATTATTATGTATGTATAAATACACATACATGCATGTATATATTTAAAAGAAGAACAGTGCAAGATGAGTCAAGTCACTTTTATTTCTATAGTGAACAACTGCACATGAAGAAACCAGAAAAATTAATCTATAGTCATGGTACAACATAGATTCTCTCAAAGCGTCTTTTACAGTGATAACATGAAAATATCGCACTTCGGCTACTGTTCAGCTGAAGTCAGTTCAGTGTTGATTTTAGTTCCGTTGTGAAGATCATCAATATCATCAATCTATAAAACCGTTCTACCAAAAAAAGGGTCCAATTCCTTTTGCTTGAAGATCGGATTCATCATGCAGGTATGGAACCGAAGCTAGCCATAGGGGTCTGTGCGGAGGACTTGTCTGGTTCTCGTGGTCTTTACTGAGGATCTGTGCCAGTTAGGGGTTTCTACGATGCATCGCGATGCAGACGAGGACAATTCAGTATCGGTTCAGTAATAGACCATAACCGATTATAATGTACTGATTATTTTCTGACATATTTTGTCACATGCGTGCTTTGTCGCAGTAGCATACAATGGCAGAGGGAGGCAAGACGCGAGTACGAGTAATTAAAAATGCTCCAACTACTTTAAAAGCTGACCTCTGGGCACATTTTCGATTTGTATGAACAACCTGGTAAACACGACCTGGAGAACACAGGCGTAAATCAAAGCTATCTGATTTATCAAAATTATTTAATTTACACTTGGGCACATAAATGTATCTCCGCAAAACAGATATAAATCCGATCTTCAGTTCCTGCACCTATATGCAGATTTAAGTTCACGTCACCAAAAACAGATATGAGCAGCATTTATTGATCATCAGCTAATTTAACAATCAAAGACCGCAATAGGAGTGAGCACAGCAACAGCACTGGTAAGATCATTCAGTTTCTTTACTTTTAATGATTGTGTGTTGAGCATCTGTGACTTACTTTCAGTAGTTTGTGCGCTGGCTTGATGAAGAGATGTGCAGCTGCTCATCTGCGGTGATGCATGCTTCAGTAGCGCTGTCATATCTGGCTATAACATGTCATATAGCCCATAACACGCTCTCACACGTAAATTTTTTTAGCATTGTTGCGAGGAGTAAAATTTACATATGTGGTTTCAACTACCAGATTCATTTAGACTTCAGTTTTGACTGTAATGTGGCCCAGACCACCTCCTGAAGTGGCTTTTACCATTTACTTTTGTGTATTTGTTCTAAATGCTCCTGTTGTCTTCTGTGATGAGACTTGAGATTTGTTTGATACATTCAAGAAGCGTGTTTTCTTTGAGCTGGTAAAATTAAAGGTTCAGTTCAATATTACTGATTGACTAAATTGTATACATGATGATGCAGTGCATCGTCAGTGCAATGTGATGCATCGTGATATTGAATTGAACCGAATCGATGGCATGATAATCGTAATCGTAGTCGAACCGAACCGTGAGACCAGCGTAGGTTCACACCCAGTTAGTGCCGATGGCTGTCATGTCGACGAGGCCTTCATAGGGGATTGTCTAGTTGACACAGTCTCTGCTAACATTCAGGGCTATGTTGTGGTCGTGTCTAGGTGCAGGTCCACCATCTGATGTGGATATGGACCAGATCCGGCTGACTGCGGTAACCTCAGGTTAGACAGAGGGACTAATATTAGCCTAGATGCCATTCTTCGTATGATGTAACAAGTACATCAGGTGTTGTGGGAAGAGTTACCCATTCTGGTTGACCTAATTTATGCAGTCTAACAATCTTTTAACAGCCAGGTTAGCAAGTAAAGAAGAGAGGGAGAGAGGCTGACAACTCTGCAAGCATGGGAATAAATTACAATTTAACAGAGTTGTGTATTTCCCCCGTTTGGTCTAAATAGCTTTCTAGTTATCTGGCTAGTTTTTACAATCCACCCTGGTTTCTTGAAAAATTTCTCTAAATGCCACAAATTTAGCAATATGAAGAAAATAATGTTCTTTTGTATTCTCTGGTGGATCTGATGGATGCCCAGACACTCAAAAGTACATAGTACTCTCTGTGATAAGGAGGAATGTCTAAGACCTGGTCTGGCCACAATACTAGCATGATATTTTATAAATGAACTGCTGCTTTGGTTTGCAGTGATACGAGATAATTTCCCTTTAAGAAACAATCAGGGAGGAACAGAAGAGCATTTTAAGCCCCAGTGCCAAATACCACAGCCTGTGTCTGAGCTTTGCATTCAATTAGCATGTTTGTGTCTGTCACAAGAGAACAAGGACTGTGTTTTTATATGACTTTATAAAGCGTGATGTATCAGAATAGCCTACATAGTATATGTTCATAAACCATTTTGGATTAATAAAGCTGTAAAATCATAACAGCTGAAGACATGAAGTGGTATTAGAAACCAGCTTCAGTAATCTTTTCATATGCTACTGACCCATGACATTCACTCAGTTTTGACATTGGATATGTATTTTAGCCTATAGCTATAGCCGTTGCTTGTCTATCGATTAGAATGGGGAAAACTTAAATAAAACAACTCCCTTTTGTTAGATGTTGTTCTATTTAAATAAGAAAGCCCATGATGTCAAACTTCCCATAATTATTTTCATGCATACAATTGGTTTTGGAACAGAGATTTAGAAAATCTGCATGAATGTCAAATACTTTTTATTGCAGTTGTTCATTGTTCCTGTTTGAATGGGTATATAATTTGAGGGCCTTGTGTAATTCCTGGCATCCATGGGAACTAACAGTTGGATGATTCTTATATGAGAGCCCTGACTTCTGAAATGCTCTCAACACACAAAGTCTATGTTATTTTACCGAAGGAAAAAAACTATTTTCTTCTTTTTTATTTTGAAATTCCTGCTTGGGAAAGTGTTCTTACTTTTTCCACATCCTCTTACAGTATTTTGGAAATTGGAAGTCATGGGAATGGTGCATAAAGGGTCAAAGTGGTACATTCAATACTACCACTGGACTTGGATTGTATTTTTCTTATGGTTGTTTCAGGAACACCAATGGCACTCCTTAAATGTCATTTGTGTGGAAATATGTCAGAATCTCTAAACATGACATTAACACAGGCCAGAGACGGGGCACGTTGAATACGGACGCAAAGAGGAGAGGACAGATGCCCTGGCAGAGAAAATAATGTACCAGGCAGCTCACTGTTCATGAAGCTTTAAATATCGGAAGAAGCATAAAAAATATTGTGTTGGGGGTGGTGGATTATATTAATGTATCTCTAAAGGAAACTGACTGGATTCAGAAAAGTTTCAATTGCATTTTCTTTTCCTCTTACATCCGGATAATGGTTATTTAAGTTGTGTTTGTAAGTGCATCTCTGCTTTGTGTACAGCAGTAATGAAAGGATCGCTGCTGTTCCATAAGCGCCACCTACTGTTAGAGAGTGAATTAGCATTTTCATTCAGTCTGTCTGCTGTTTGTGTTTTCTGCAGGTATGCTTTATGTAGCATAATTTAAAGACCACAAAGTTAAAGACCATTCTGTTTTTGCTTTAAATCTTGAAATTATACAATCTAATAACTCATACCTACATATAGCATATTTGTTTGGATTGTGATTAAAATGCATTGGTTGTCTCTTGTTTCAAATGGCTACAGATATTTTTAAGGCCAGTTTGGCCTGTTATAGAGCAAATAAACAACAAATACATTTAATTGAGACTTTATCTCATAGGGAAAGATTAAATTAAAAATCCTTTAATAAAAGGAGAAAGTTTAGAATCAATACCAATAAAATTTGCATCTGGATCACAAAGGTCCAAAATTAATAATGGACCCATTTTAAAATATATGTAAAAAGTTCTTGTTGGGTTATGGCAAAGAATATAATGTGGTTTTGACATATTCATTGGGCTTTGTTTATTAAGAGTGATGTATGCTTGATGGATGGTAGATGCTATTTAAATTACACAGGTTTGAAGGTCATCCAGCCTAGCTCTCGTCCCAAGACTATAGTGATTGAAAGGTTTGTCAAGATGTTCAGTCAATAAATTGGACAATTTTCTATCCAATCCATTCAAACTGAAAATAGGATGATTGTGTAACTTATTCCAATGTACTGTTTTCCACAAGCCCACAGATCTCAAATATAATAGCATGAACCTGAAGAAAATCCTTTTAGCACATTAATGTATTCAGCTGACCACTCTAGAATTATTATATAATGGAGATGACGGAGTGTGCCCATGTCTCGAGAGTGGAACAAATTCAAATAAACGATTTTGCTCAATTTGTGTAAAAATGTGATGGTAAACCAAATAAACTTCTGGATGTTACAATGGTAAATTGCATTCTTCTTGTACCTGTATTGATCTGAAATTAAATCCCAACAAAATACTGAATAATACTGATAAATAGCTTTGTTTTTTTGTCTGAAAATTTTGTCTTATTCACCTACCATTGTTTCAGCGCAGCTGAAACTGTTCTGGATCCCTAATACTTTGCTATTTACCAAAGTATTTTCTACCCATTTGTTATGAATAAGTTGAGGATAATTGAAGAGGAGGAAATCAGGACACTGAGCGTTAATACAGAATGTACAATACCAATACAGCTTAAAAAGGAACTAAAAGGAGCTTAAAATAATCACCCATCTTAAATGTAACATTTGCATACATGTACACTAAAAACATTTTATTTCATACATTTTCCATGATTGATCATTTGGTTGTATTGAGTCTGTTGTCAAGCCAATGAGGGGGGTTTTGTTTGTGTTCTTCTCTCTGTCATTAATACAATTACTACTTCCAAAGCAAACAGTGTTAGCTTTGCCGAATCTCCCATTCCAAAGCCCTAATTAGCTTGGGTTAAAAATGCTCATTTGTCACTTCCAGTCTTCTTGCTGCTTGTGTTTAGGTTTGTGTGCGTTCTTGTATAGGAGTCATTACTGTCAGCTGCATACGCTTTGTTTGTACAGTATTGAACATATATTTTATATCAGATAAAAAAAATACTTATATGTGACCCTGGAGGCCTGGACCACAAAACCAGTCATAAGTTGCACGGGTATATTTGTGGCAGTAGCCAACAATACATTGTATGGGTCAAAATTATCGATATTTCTTTTATGCCAAAAATCATTAGGATATTAAGTAAAGATAATGTTCCATGAAGATATTTTGTAAATTTTCTACCGTAAATATATAAAAATTTATTATTATTAGTAATATGCATCGCTAAGGACTTAATTTGGACAACTTTAAAGCGATTTTTCTCTATATTTAGATTTTTTGCACCCTCAGATTTTCAAATAGTTGTATCTCGGCCAAATATTGTACTGTCCTAACAAACCATACATCAATGGAAAGCTTATTTTTTTTCAGCGGCCTTATGATGTATACATCTCAATTTCAAAAAATGGTGTGGTCCAGGGTCACATAGGCTATGTGGGTCATTGGAATTTTCAGCCATTGTAAAATTTTTGTTACACAATCAATTGTAAATACATCTTTTGAAGTATTTCAGTATGAAATCCCCAGGTCCTTCTAAATCTGAATATATATCTGAAGTGTTGACAATATCTGTATTATTCCTCACCTAATGCACATTTTGTTATTTTTATTAGATAATCATCAAGCTGTATAAAAATGTGTCCCATCTACATATTAGGGCTGGGTGATAATTTTGGTAATATATTTTAATCAATCTTCATTTTGATTAACTGATGTTGATTCTCAACTTCCAAAATTGATCTTTTAGTCTTTGCTATTTTCTATTAACACTAAACATTATTTTTTTAGTGTGCCTGCTTTCCAATAATCACAATACGCTTTTTAACTTTTTATATGAAATTTTGTAAATTTTATCTTGAAATTCAAACAATAAATGCCAAATTGATGCTCTTTAATGTGGCATAGCATCGTGGCAGCATGGAATGCCTAAATCTCTACCTCTTTATTACGGATTATAACATAAATTGCTTTTTAACCCTAATTGTTACCCTCTGAAATTATCTGTTTTTTTAAGGGGGCTCCATCCTTTAAAATCGTCCCTCAAGTATGGTTTATGTTTAAGTCCCTTGGTGTCAGAGAGCCCCAAACTTATACAGAGCGCAATAAACATTTTTACATGACAAACTATATATCTTTTTTATATTATTTACTTCTCAACTATACATTTATGCTGTGTTTTTGTGGATATTTGGTAGTGTTTTACCTATTTACTGCACAATTACTTAACTGTTTACTTAAATTGGCTCATGAATATTTTTTTTTTTTTTTTTTATGAAAAAATCACTTAAAAGATAATTTAATCTAAATCTATATTGTTTTTGGACATTGCTCTGTGTTAGGGATAGAATACTGCCATCTGCAGGTTTGTGGAAAAACTACAGGAATTTTTCTTTGTCTCATTTATTGTATACATGAAAACAAGTTTTTATGACAGCTACCATTTAAATGTTTATGTTTCATCAACAAATTGGAGTAGAAACATAATTATATTATAAAAAAATTGTGCAATATCCACACCGCTTTTTCATAACAGTTAAATACATGATAGGAAGAGATCCTCGACTTGTAAGACCATAAGAAGTCTGAGTAACAAGAAAAAACTTCAACAGATACTGAATGGCATTGTATTTAACTAAAGTCGGCAATTTTCTGACCACCCTTATCTTTTAAGCATATCAGTAATGAAATGAATGTGCTTTCTATCTCTTTTCCTTCCAGCTGTCCCATTTCCCCCAAGCCACCGCCTGACTGTGAAGGAAGTGTTTGACAGTGAGGGCAAACCCAAAGTAGATGTCCTGAAGGCCCACCTCACCAAAGAGGGGCGTGTGGAGGAGAGTGTGGCACTGCGATTAATTGGTGATGGAGCTGCAATTCTCCGTTCTGAGAAGAACCTCCTGGACATAGAGGCCCCAGTGACAGGTGAGTGATTCTCCTTCAGATTCTGTGCTGAGACACCAGTGAAGCCTATAGAAGAAACCCATTTGAACTCATTTGAGTTTTATTGAAAATGTTCAAATTTAAAGGATTTTAGGAAAAATATTTTCCATACATACACATTTATATAGATAAATATGTTGTAGTACAGTAGATAGTACACAGTATGAAAATTTTGTGTGAATGTGCACTAAATGTCATGACAACAGCACAGCATAGAGATGCAGTTAGATTCCTGTCTAAATATACCTCTGCTCAGATGACATCTGCTTTAGATTTCTCCAATTATTTTTATTTGTTCACTGTGTATTTATTAGAGCTGTCAATCGATTATTTTTAAATTTTAAATATTTTTATATTGTAATTATTTCACTGTTACTCTACAAATTAATGTAGAAACAACTTAAAGACAGTATTT
Organism: Paracanthobrama guichenoti; assembly: GCA_018749465.1. NCBI lineage: Eukaryota > Metazoa > Chordata > Actinopteri > Cypriniformes > Gobionidae > Paracanthobrama > Paracanthobrama guichenoti. The sequence goes on from CM031949.1 coordinate 43,121,103, forward strand.
TTAAATATTTGTTGTAATGGCTTCTTTTTTATTAATAAAGACTAGTCTCACTGGTACTAATACTGCTACTGATGTCTCTATGAAATTGATTTCTTTTAAACATTAATGATAGACATTCAACATTACAGTATAATTGAAAACTTTATAAATTTCAACATTTATTAGGTTTTTAAAAACTTTTTTTTTTACTTTGTCAACTTTATAATTATAATAAATGTCATATTTACCTGTGGCCTTCCTACTTGTCTAACTTTTAGGAAGTATACAGAAATTAAATAAAGTTATCAAACAGTCTGCACTGCATAAATAATAAATAAAATATAGATTAATCCTTATTAAAGCTACAATTTTCTCTGTTACGTTTGTTCTTTGATTAACAGAAATGACACATCACAGCAACTGGTTTATTAGGCTGCTGTGACTTTAAGATTTGCTGCTGCCAAACATGATGCAGATCTGACACTGTTACACGCATCTCATTTTCTCACAACTCTATAAGTTCATTTTAGGACATTATTTAACTCTTTTAAGACTGGTCTTATGAGAATACTCGACAAAACGGGCATTTTGGCATAGTTGTGTGTGTTATTGTTCATTCAAGCACGGAATAGAACTCGATTCTGGCGTACATTAATTTCTGATTTGTCGTGCTTTAAAAGGTTTACAATGGTTTAAAAGCATTTGCATGAATAAGAGCGTGAACATATAATGTAATGCTAGCCCAAGGATGACAGAAAAAATGGATGCTGCGTTAATATATTGTCCTAAATCATGACATATGTGTCAACATACCTACGTATTGTATCATGAAATAGACAGTGATACTTATCCTTAATGTAACTGTTGTGTAGATGTTATGAATTTGTTTTAGGACACCCAGGTGAAATGAGGAGCTTATTCCTGTGTTTTTTTTCTTTTGCTGACTCCATATTGCCCTTTCTATTCAAGACTTCATTAGACTTTCTGATGAGGCTTTTTGATGACTTCATTAGAACAGAAGGACAACCCTTTGCCTTACAATAGAAGCAATTATATTCATAAACCACATGGCAGGCAGTGAGGAAAAATTGCTTCCAGATTCATTATGTTAAGGTTTTTTGTCTGTGTAAGCTACATTATTTCCCCTCACTGTCAGCACCCTATTCCTCTCTCATTATTGTCATTTCTTACATAGCATATGTGTGCAGATCTTTAACCCTTAACCTCTAGTCTGATGTGAATTATCTCCAGGGCTTAATAGAGCTGCAGGCATTTATGCTGAATTAGATCTGGAGGTTTGAATCACTTTAATCTTTATCAGAGCCATCAGGGCGTCTCATATGACATAAGCAGTGAATTCAGATTCGTGACGTATATCTTGCGCTAAGAAAACCACCCAGTTAGGAGTGTCATAAAATACCGGTATTAGTGATAGCTGTGATATTTAAAAATAAAATATTGATTTTGTGTTAATATGACACATGCAGTATAATAATAATAATAAATAAACAAATAATCTAGCACCATCTGGTTGACTCTTTAACATAGTAGGTGGCAGTATTGCATCTTAATGTTGGTTACCCATCATAAAATTGAAAACAGAAGACAGTGTGTAGCTAGTACTGCCTTAGGATATGACTGAGGAAAGCAAGACACTCTACCCACATCAGAAAAAGTTCTCTTACCAGTATGATACAGTCACTGATACAATACATGGTACTGATACAGGCTATGCTCACAATAGAATGCTGCATTACTACTCTTCTCTTGCTATTGGTAAATTTTTTTGCATGCACAGAATCCCACAATGAATTAAAAGGGATTCTGATTGATTATAACTGGACAACACAAACTGAAATAAGAATGCTGAAATTAGCATATACTACTGTATAATAAAGTCTGCTGTTTCACTTACATTATTTAAAAAATGAGTATGCTTTATAAAGTATGTGCAGCATAACGATAGATGTGTCTTAAAAGCACTCTTAAAGCTTTTTCATCATAATTTTTGTCCTTTATTTATCACACCGTTGCATAGTTCTCTACTGCTACTCTCCAGTAATTAAAGTCTTTTTCAGATTTTACGATACTAAGGACAGTTTAATCAGAGACTTCAAGTTATGTGATTTTTAAAGGCACATAGAAATGCCCTAAATTACTGCAAACACATCTGACCATGGCAACATAAATCATAAAGAAATATAATAATAATTAAAAAATATTATTTATTTTATGACTAGTGCATAATTAACTTGAACACGTTTTTGTTTAATGAATGAATATTTAATTCAGTTCATATTTATTTGTATAGCGCTTTTAACCATACATATCGCTTCATAGCAGCTTTACAGAAAATGCATGAATGTCCACAGTACAATTTAGAGTGTTAGATCTGTTAGTTTAGATCTGTTATCAGAGGACTGTGTCCAAGTTATGTATTTCAGAATATATCACACAGTTAAGCTAACAATGTATTAATTTAAACAAAGTAATTTAATACATTTAATTATTTTGCATAGGGATGTATCCATATCGTTATCGATATAAAGTGAAAATTCAAACCATGATTGCTTTTTTTTTATGGTAAATTTAAATTACATATATTTTTAAGTATTTGTTTTCTACCTACGTTTTACCCAAATCTACTTCTTTTTATTAGCAGCTCCATTATAGAGGTCCCTGATAAAGAGTCAAGCACAGTGATATGCTAGTCTGTCACTCGAAGGCTTTAATAGCAATTTTTGATCACCTTCATTCAAACAGTATATTTGCACAATACTTGCTTTTAATGACACTTCAGGTTCTAATAAACAATCAAAATATGAGGAGTAGCTATGTTATATTGGGAAGAAGAATACACTAAACTTGGTTAAAATATAAAAATGACAAAATTATTTGGCAAGAAAGGCACACTTTCAGCATATAATTAAATATGGGTTTTTATTGTATTATGCAAAAATGCGTAGATTAAACTAAAAGTTCACAAGAAATAAAGCATTCTCCTGCATGTCACATTTAACTTCTTTTCAGTCCTTCTTAATTCTTTTTACAAAGTTGAGTTTCATTTGAAGACCTGCATGACTCCCAAAGGTTTTCAATGGCTTTAGGGTCAGGGGACTGAGGAGGCCACTTAAAGACTTCAAAATGCTGAGCATGAACACTTTCATTGTGCGCAACATCCATTTTCAACATTCCTGCGCCTTTGTAGATTCTTCCAGTACACCTGTGCAAATTCGTTTCCTTAATTCAATTAAGTAAGCTTAACTTAATTGCATCAACTTGTTTCTTACTTAAACCATTTAAGTTTTGTCAACTTAATTATATCTGTGATCTGAGGAAGTATAGTCCCAGAGTGCATTGCAGCATGAATAAATTAATTGCTTTGTTTTAATATTTGTGGCTTTATTTTACCCTTTTATTTGCTGTCTTGTGTCAGTATAACCCTAATAACGACAGCAAATAAAATTGTAACGATCTTATTAAAAAAAAAAAAAAAAAAAAAAAAAACTTGTTACCATTGTTGTGTTTTGAAGTCTGTGTGTGACTCAAGCATGGTCAATTGCAAGATATTCTCACAAATATAGAGCGATTATATCAACCCAATTAAAAGTTTATGCCATAAGTGTTAGCAATAAAATGTAAAAGATCATTACTTTCAAGATCAAGTTTCAAGTTTATTTGTCATTACACATGTACAAGTACAGTATAACGAAATGAAGTTTGGAGCAAGCCTCCGGGCCGCAGCCTTTTCAGGCGCCGCCACACGCTCTCCAGAAATACAAGAATGCAGTTGGCAAGCATTACATAGCAAACACAACAAAACATAACATAACACAGTACACGTGGTCACGTGATGGGATTTTTTGTATGGAGTGGGAGAGGAGATAGATAAAGACAGGCAGGCGGATGGAGGGGGGCTGGGATCGGGATAGTTGTGAGAATGTTAGCCATAACTTCAGATGTTTTCGAGTTCAGTTCTATGGTTTTGTCCTTGAAGGGAGATAAGGCAGTGCACAGGGAAAGATAGCAGACCAAGCTGTCAGGCTGACCTCCCAACCGAGAGATAGGGACAAGTGAGGTTCAGTGGGGTAGTTGATTAGGTCAGGCAAATACAATTTTTAAATCCATTTGATGATCTTCGGTAATTTGTCCGGATCATAATCAATCAATCAGATCTGGTCCTCAGCATTCGCGTCCGGTCTGTGCAGTTTCCCTAGACATTACGTCCAGCCTCATGGCCAGACCGGTTACAGTCCGTAAAAGTTCACCGATCTGACTCCCGATGGAGCCCACTCTACCCTGCGTATCCGCAGTCCGGACTGCGTTGTTACGGTTCAGTTCCTCAATTCGTATCACTCTTTGATCTAATTCCTTCAAACAGTCACACACAGCCCCGAAGCATTCCTTAATTTCCACAGACAGCGGCTGGGTGAATTTGCTTGCAGCTGTCTTACCAATCTTCCGATAGGTCAGGGCAATCCCAAAGCCAAAGAATAGGAACCCCGCCATCAATAATCCAATCATGTATAAATCTTCCGCATCCTCCACGGACAGAGCCTCCAGGCACAGGATTGCCAGTTGTTCCATGCGTCCCTCACGTACCCTGCAGCAAAGGTCCCGTCCGGGCAGGTGGGTTCTCCCGGGGCACCCTTCCTTTGTGAGAAAATCCTATCGATCGCGCTGATTGACCAGTTACTCATTTCCATTTCAGTATTTTCAGGAGTCCAGCAAGCAGCGGGTCAGAGAGAAAAAGAAAGACAAAATAACATAGCGCCAGAGCACAGCGGGAGCAGAGTGAAAACACGTCTGCACTGAATGAAGGACAAAGAGTACTTGAAATGAAACAGTCATATCATTAATATATAATATATCATATATATATATATATATATATATATATATATATATATATATATATATATATATATATATATATATATATATATATATATATATATATATATATATATATATATATATATATATATATATATATATATATATATATATATATATATATATATATATATATATATATATATATATATATATATATATATATATATATATATATATATCCCATTCTTAATCTGTAGGGTTTAATGACAGACATCATTAGTGCTGATATCACTTTAAGTTTGGCTGTTGCTGAACATGACACGGATCTGAAGCGATGTCACACGCATCTAATTTTCTCAGAAGTTAATTTAAGACGTTATTTAACTCATTTGTAATACTCGACAAAACTGGCATTTTGGCAAAATTCTCTGTGTTGTTGTTATTGTTTGTAGAGCAAAAGAGAACTCTGTGCGCACGAGACTGGCGCAAATCTGTGTGTGTGTGTGTGTGTGTGTGTGTGTGTGTGTGTGTGTGTGTGTGTGTGTGTGTGTGTGTCAGGGTGTCCCTCAATGAGCTGACTGAAACGCACCCACACAGATAGGACATTTACATACTAGTGTGTTTTCTTTTGTCTTGTCGCACAGATGGTTTAAAAGCATTTATATGAATAAGAGTGTAATCATATAATGTAACGCTAGGCAAAAATGGACGCTGTGTTGAACTGAAAAAATTAATCTCCCGCGTTAACCCGCTAATTTGCAGCATTATATTTAATTATTATTATATTATATTTTAGTAATATTTATTACTTCCCTTCCCTTGAAATCAAATAACTGTGATTTATTGTTGCATCGCTGCATCAATAGGAAGAGAATTACAATAATATAAATGAAGTTCCAAGTGCCCAACCAAACACTAATCACAATAATGGTGAGAAATTTTAGGAAATCAACATGAATTTATGAAGTTAGCTTACACTCAAAAAAAAAAAAATGACTTGTTGAATTTACTTAAAAAGCAGCATCAAGTGGCTCCACTCAACTATACTGAGTAATGTTTTACAAATAACAATTTAGTTATATGAACAAAAGAAATTCAAGTATAGCTGACAAAATTGAGTAAATACAAACCATTTGAATTTGTCACTGTTACATAATATTTATATGTGCGGTTTACTTAATGTTATGTTAAATTTATAAAAGTTTATTATGTAAGGTGAACTCATTTATCAATTTAATTTACTTTATTAAATTAACAACAATAACAACAAGCATATTTTTAAAAACAAAATGCAAAAATAACTCATTGGACAAACTCAATTTAATTGAGGGCAGGAATGCCATCCAATAAATGTGATTCCGATACCTGGGCTCAAGGTATTGGCTGATACCGAGTACTGATCCGATACCTGGGTGTGTATCTGTATATACATATACTACTAGCCCTGTATGAATTGCTAGAATTATTTTATGGTGTGCTTCAGACTTATCCCTTAATAAAACATGAACAAATACATACAGTGAACTACTGTATTCATTACAGTATTTTTATTATCTGACATGCATTTGACAGTAATATTATTTATTTTTCTTAAGCAAAAAAGAACTTCAAATGCAGCCACAAATCTAACACTGCAAACTGAAAAGGTATTTTAGTTTTACAACATAACTGTATAAAAACTAATACAACAAATAAATCTAGGAATATGATAAATTATATATTAATCAGAAAATAATCTCTTTACAACAAAACAAGTGGAAAAATAAGCAACCATCTAGGCATAATTATTATTATTAGTAGAGTCATATTATTATTACATAGAGATGTAGCTAAATCTCTAAATCTACTGTACAACAGTAGCCTTATATATTGTCAATTTCTTCACGTTAAACAGAACTTATTTTAACGGGTTGCCTTGAAGACCTTTGAGTGTCTGTGTTCATGATATGGTATGAAATAAAACGGTAAATTCTCATGAAGTAATGGTTTATGCATTCGTGTCCTCATATAGTGACACACGGCAGAGACTATAAAGACAGCGAGCGAGTGTCATGCGTGTGTGTGTGTGCGTACCCGTGCATTTGCGCCCGTCATACACACAAGAGACGCAGAATTTGCAGAATTTGCTGTTTAATATTCACAGACACTATTATATGTTCAGCTACAGTCTGGAGCCCTGCACTTCCTGTGGTATTGGTGATATTTACGATACTAGTATCAGAATCGGAACAACTCTAATGAAAATAAGGAGAACGATAACTTCAGAAGTGGAGGAAATTTGTGAAATGTTGCTTTGCAAAATGGTACTCAAACCAGTGAAGTAATGTTAACTTGGGTTTTCTGAGTAACAAAGGCATAGCATGCAAACAGTACAGATTACTAAATTGTTTTAAATAAGTTCAACAAATTCTTGGGCATTAAGTAAAGTTAACTAAAATGTGTTAGTAAGAACAACTACACTCATGTACCCTCAATTATCTTTTAAAACATTATGTTTCCACTGCCATGCTTAATAGAGCCACGCATGCATTTGATATTAAAACACTTCAGTGCTATCTCCAACAAGCATACCTGACACCATCCAGTGCTAGGTTGTTAGATTTTGAATTGTCAGACTGCACCAGTCCAGTCCAGTCCAGTCCTTATTTTCTTTGGCAAATGCAAGGTGTTTTTGCAGTAGATAAAACTAATAAATTGTTTCTTTACTGGTACACAACCTCTTAATCGGGCCTTTTATAGCCGTTGGCTTACAGGTGGTCCCACATTCAGGCGACTGTCATCTTCCTATGTCAAAATGCTCACTAGTCTTCTTTGACTAGCCACAGCACTATATTCTGCATGGCAGTGGTATCGCTGTGCTTTTAAATACTTCTGTGGACATTGTGACCATTCACATCCTGCACATGAGCAATATTCAAAACCAGCTGACCAGATTTAGCCATTTTAACAATATCCTCCTTGGTTGGAGGATATTGTTAAAATGGAGGATATATATATATTTGTATGATCTCTTCAGCATGGCTTGAGATAAGGATAGGAAACTGCTCAGGAAACTACAAACACAGCAGCTCAGTCTATATTTGTCAATGACATGTTCTTCCTAAAGCACTCCTCCAGATTAGAAGCATTAGGAAAGTGTTCTCTATCTCTGCTAAACAGAGAGTTCAGCTGCATTGCATCTCGACTTTCAAGTGCCTTTCCCTGGACCCTAACTGTTGTATCTTAAATGTTTTGGTTGCTGTAATGGAATTATCTAATTAATATTAAGTCAACCTTCTCATGCCAACTAGAGACACCAAATGGGACTTGTTAAATGATGTCTGCAATAATTAATGGTGTGTTCTTAGTGGAAATGATAACTGATAGGATGTTAGTACTGAAGCTGCTAAAGAGATTAGCCTTATAGGGCTGAAACTGAGGAGCCAGACCTTCATATTACCGTATACATTTTGATATAAGTTCTCAGTAAAAGCGCAAATTAATTAAAAGAAAGAAAAAAACAAAACCCTAAATGTGCCGAAGATGCAAAATACATCTGCCTGTTCATTTGGTTAAAAAAGTAATTCCAGTTATCCTAAGATTTCCAAAATACTTTTTATAGTGCAATAGTCCATGAGCAGTGCTGTTAGTACTATACATACTAATGGTTGATATATGAATGCAATAATATAATGCACCCATGTGTTTTATGACACCTGACTGGGATAATCTTCCATCATAACCTCTGAAACTACACTAGATGTTCCTGTTTTAAATGTAAGTTTTAAAGGGGCCCTGAATTGAGAAATCAACTTTCCCTTGAGCTTCTGATATCAAAGAAAAGCTTTTATTGACACCAGACCCAGCAAACGCTTTATCTCAGAATGTGCCAGACTGTGATGTCAGTGTGTGGTGAAACAGCGCCTCAACAGAAGACCAACGCCCGATTCTGTAGCCCCGCCTACCGACTCATGCCTGAGATGATATAGGCCTACATAGAGCTAAACCCGATCGAACTTCCAAGCAATAAACATGCTATAAACTTCATTCGGATTCCAATATTATAAATGCATGGATGAACTTTATTCTTAATGAATATCCAGCTCACGTGGGGAAGAAATTGCACGTTTGTTCCTTCAGTTCACTACAGATTTGTTTGTAAACGAGACTGGATTTGCAGACAGGATGAGATTACATGAATGAATGAAGCAATATACTAATGTGAGTAAAGATGTTTTTTATATGTGATAGTATTGCATTGTTAAAGATCGTTTGATTGATTATATGTATGTGTCTAACTGAACATACCTTAGTATGCGGTCACAGGCTGGAAAATCCTTTATTCGTGGTGTTGTTGGTTCATTGTTATTCGGAATCAGACTCGGACATGTATGGGCCAGGGCTCACATAACATTCCTTTCTTGATGTGCGCTGTTCACTCTCTTGACGTGTGTGTGTGTGTGTGTGTGTTATGGTTCACGGTTATATCCACTGATCGGGCGTGCCAAGTAATAAAAAAAAACATTCCAGTCAATCGCAGGTGGGTGAGAGATAAATCATTGTGTTTGTTTGATAAAGATATTTTGCGAGCCCTGTGGGCAATTCAATCCGGTTACCGTTTCTCCACATGCTTTCAAAACAATTCCTACATGTACTGACAGGGGAGCTGAAGCTCATTAAATATGCAAATCTTATCCAATCCTAGCTGTGGGCGTTTACTTCCAAGTCTTCAGTGTGACACGCCCATAAAAACGAGCGTTCCAGGAGACAGCCTCAAAACCAGAGTAGAAAATAGCCTACTACTTATTCATTATGATGTTTTTGCATATAAAAACCATGCGAACGTCATAAGCTGACCACAGACGACAGTATAAAAAAAATAAAAAAGCCAGTTCATGACCCCTTTAAAGTTTGCATTGATCTGCAATCTTTGTTTGTTGTATAAAAATAGAGTAAGTGACAAAGAAACTAAGACATGGATTAAGTGACCACACTGGGGGAAAGGTGTAATATACAATTAGGCAAAAGTAAAACTAAAAACATCAAACGGCTTTTGGAGGAGGTTATTGTTGAGTATGTGGATGTCTCACAAAAGTATCAGCTGTATGTGCCTCCCTGAAGTGGGTAGATTATCAATATTTTGTGCATACAGTAATCAAGTGCACACCTGTACCACAACCATACATAGCCAATTAGGATAACCCTATCTAGAGTTGCAGTTGTAAAAACAACTACAAGATTACTGTTTAAAGGCAAAGTATGGGCGTGCTGGTCTGATAACGAGGTGTATTGAGGCGCATTGTTGGCACGTTGCTATTTTGAGGCAACTTAAAATGACTGCCACAGTATTTTTTGTGCAGTATTTTAAACCTACCCATACCACCACACCTGTCCCTAAATTTACCTGTATCCCACCTGAATAGCAGCAATGGTGTTTGCAAAACAATATGAACACAATAAGTACATTGGGTTAGGGTTAGGGTTAGGGGATAAAAAAATTAATTAGCTCAGTGAAAAAAAATATTACGCCTATGGAGAGTCACTATAAACCGTGTGTGTGTGTGATGGCCTCATGTAGGCTAAAGCAAGTGGGTCTGTGTTGTGTAATGTGTTTCACCCACATTCTAGCCTGCTGATAGGTGTGCAGTCAGAACAATCTCTCCGCTTCCCTCTCATGTACTCCCACTCCCTCATCTCATGTAGGATCTGGTCGTGACTCCTGCTTTGTATGTTAGTATGAGTGTGTGTTCTTAGCTCTGCCTTGACAATGTGTATTACACAAACTGCAGCGCTCTGTGAAGATGTGCACTTCAGTACATCTTTTTGAGTGGTTTTCTCAATTGTAATATGTTTTACTGCTTGTGCTGTCATGCTATGCCCTAACATTAAACTTTTACCACACTAATACAATGATGCAAATCTATCATCATTTGACTTTTCTTTCCTTTCACCAGACAAAACAGCTCAGGGTAAAACATTGATGCTGGGGTTTACAGCTGGATCCCAGACATTTCATTCTTATAGACAAGTTTATAGACAAACTCCAGTTTATAGACAAGCTCTTATATGAAGCATTAGAAAAACTTCACTGCAGCCTTTCTAAACAGCAGTATGGAGATAATGTGAAAGCATGAATACAAAAAGTTGCACTGCTTGGGGTGAACTTCATCGGTTAGCTGTTTCCATGCCAATAAGCAATGTTTCCATGGTGATGGTAACCACTGGTTTGACTGCTATTGGCTAAGAGATCAAACATTGTGAGTGAGGTAATGTATGTTCTAGCCTTGCAGTGTTTTTATGACAGAAAGTATGGAAAAACTTCAAACTCAAAAAAAATTAAACATTATTAATTCTCAGCACTGATTATGTTAATGGGATTGTCAAAAACTATTGACACAATAAATATTTAAATCAAAGGTTTTCCTCTACAATATAATAACTGTTTTGAACAAACATTTTTTTTTGTTTTTTGTTTAACAAATACAGTATCCATATTTACATTTCAGACACTGTCCCTTTACATATGTTCAAACAATGCTATACTTTTTGTTGCATCTGAAAATTGGCCAAATCTGTTTTAATTGGCACAAATTGATAATAGGCATTATCCTGTAAATGACTGCACCTTAACACAATTTCACAGAATTTTCTTCAAATGTGAGTCTTTTTGTTAAAGGGCATGTTTACGGTCAGCTAGTCTGAAGAAGGCAGATTCACTACAGATAGTGTAGTCTCTGGAGTCTCATAAGTCTGCCTAATTGCTTCCTGCTACAGTCTCTTCAGCAGATGCTAATTGGACAATTCCACAAGACATTTGACTGTTCTACTCTCCTGGTCACAGGGGAAAGCAACATGCATACACACAGACATTTGCTTATGTGCGGATAAATACATTTCTGGATTAAAGTTTAAAAATCTTCAAAAAGTGACCGATTTGTATTCAAATGACAGCATATGTCATGGAGCTGATGGCTGAGGTCACTTGTGACCTATTTTCTTTTTTCGTTCTCTCGTTATTCAGACATGAAAACATATAAAAAAAACATTGAGCTTAGAAGTCTAACCATGAAATACACTCACCTAAAGGATTATTAGGAACACCATACTAATACTGTGTTTGACCCCCTTTCGCCTTCAGAACTGCCTTAATTCTACGCGGCATTGATTCAACAAGGTGCTGAAAGCATTCTTTAGAAATGTTGGCCCATATTGATAGGATAGCATCTTGCAGTTGATGGAGATTTGTGGGATGCACATCCAGGGCACGAAGCTCCCGTTCCACCACATCCCAAAGATGCTCTATTGGGTTGAGATCTGGTGACTGTGGGGGCCATTTTAGTACAGTGAACTCATTGTCATGTTCAAGAAACCAATTTGAAATGATTCAAGCTTTGTGACATGGTGCATTATCCTGCTGAAAGTAGCCATCAGAGAATGAGTACATGGTGGTCTTAAAGGGATGGACATGGTCAGAGACGATGCTCAGGTAGGCCGTGGCATTTAAACGATGCCCAATTGGCACTAAGGGGCCTGAAGTGTGCCAAAAAACATCACACCATTACACCACCACCAGCCTGTACAGTGGTAACATGTTCTCATTCTGTTTACGCCAAATTCTGACTCTACCATCTGAATGTCTCAACAGAAATAGAGACTCATCAGACCAGGCAACATTTTTCCAGTCTTCAACTGTCCAATTTTGGTGAGGTCGTGCAAATTGTAGCCTCTTTTTCCTATTTGTAGTGGAGATGAGTGGTACCCGGTGGGGTCTTCTGCTGTTGTAGCCCATCCGCCTCAAGGTTGTGTGTGTTGTGGCTTCACAAATGCTTTGCTGCATACCTCGGTTGTAACGAGTGGTTATTTCAGTCAAAGTTGCTCTTCTATCAGCTTGAATCAGTCGGCCCATTCTCCTCTGACCTCTAGCATCAACAAGGCATTTTCGCCCACAGGACTGCCGCATACTGGATGTTTTACCCTTTTCACACCATTCTTTGTAAACCGTAGAAATGGTTGTGCATGGAAATCCCAGTAACTGAGCAGATTGTGAAATACTCAGACTGGCCCGTCTGGCACCAACAACCATGCCACGCTCAAAATTGCTTAAATCACACCCTTCTTTCCCAGGAGTTCAGGACATTGTCTTGATTAGACAATTGCATTAATGAGAAATTGAACAGGTTCAAGATTCAAGATTCAAGAGTTTTATTTGTCACATACACAGTTATATACAGAATATACAACCGGCAGTGAAATGTAAACAGGTCCGCTCCATGGACAGTGCAAATTCACAGTTAAAAACACAAGGAAGAAATTATAATAGAAATAGGATATAAAAAAAGTACTATCTATATATATATATATATATATATATATATATATGTCTATATCTGTAGAATTATAAATAATCAAGTCAAAAAAAAAAAAAAAAAGGTAACAAATAAGGATAAAGTGTAATAAAATAATTGAAGTAGACTTTGCAGTGAGTAAACTGTAGACTTATAAATATGTGGTTAACAAATGTATAAGAGTATAATGTGCAAACAGGTTTATAACAGGTTGTTACACAGTAACAACGAGAACAGAAAGTGCAGTGCAATGACAGTGTATCGATGTTTATCCTGAAGTGAAGTCACGTGACGTTAAGTTCAGGAGTCTGATGGCCTGGGGAAGAAGCTTCTCCTGAGTCTCTCAGTTTTGGCCATCAGGCTTGGAAGCGCTACCAGATGGCAGCAGCGTGAAATGAGGGTTTGCAGGGTGATTAGAGTCCTTGATGATCTTGGTAGCTCTACCTTTGCAGCGTTTGGTGTAGGCGTCCTGCAGAGGCGGAGAGCTGACCCTGAGATACGCTCGGATAAGCGCACTACTCTTTGCAGGGCTTTGCGGTCATGACTGGTGCTGTTCCCATACCACGCTGTGATGCATTAAAACGCTTTCTATCGCCCCTAAATAGAAAGTTTTCAGGATAGCTGGTGAAACCCTGAATTTCCTCAGCTGGCGCAGGTGGTACAGTCTTTGCCTGGCTTTTTTCACTTGTGTCTGAATGTGAGCAGTCCAGGTCAGGTCCTCGGAGATGTTTACTCCCAGGTACTTGAAGCTGCTCACTCTCTCTACTGGTGACCCGCTGATCATGAGGGGGGAGTATGTCCGTTGCTGTCTCTTCCTGAAGTCCACAATCATTTCTTTGGTCTTGCCAACATTCAGAGAGAGACAGTTGTCCTGGCACCATGATGTTAGATGCTCCACCTCGTCCAAGTATGCCGTCTCATTGTTGTTGGAAATGAGGCCCAGGACAACAGTATCATCAGCAAATTTGATGATAGAGGTGGAGCTGTGTGTGGACAAACAGTCATGCGTGTAGAGAGAGTAGAGCAGGGGGCTCAGGACACAGCCCTGTGGAGCTCCCACACTCAGGGTGATGGAGGAGGAGGTGGACTGGCCTATTCTCACCACCTGAGGCCTGCCAGTGAGGAAGTCCTCAATCCAGTGGCAGAGAGAAGGATTCAGGCCGAGATCCAGGAGTTTGGAGGTTAGCTTGGTGGGAACTATGGTGTTAAAGGCTGAGCTATAGTCAATAAATAGCAGTCTTACGTAGTTCCCACTTTTGCTGTCGATGTGAGTGAGGAGGAGTGGAGGACATGAGAGATGGCATCTTCAGTCGATCTATTGGGACGATAGGCAAACTGAAGAGGGTCCAAAGTGCCAGGAATGAAGGCGCAAATGGTGTTTTTAATGAGTCTCTCAAAGACCTTCATGACTATAGGCGTGAGAGCCACTGGACGATAGTCATTTAGGCAAGAGGGTTTACTGTTCTTAGGGACAGGGATGATGGTGGATTTTTGAAGGAGGTGGGGACCACAGATGTAGCGAGGACTCATTAAAGATAGATGTAAACAACCCGGCGAGCTGATCAGCACAGGACCGCAGAACACGACCTGAAATACCATCCGGCCCGGCAGCTTTCCTGGCGTCCACACGCTTGAGTGCTCTCCGAACTTCATCCTCTGAGACAGAGATCACGTGATTGTTGCTGCTCTGAGTAATTTCCTCTAACGCGCCACTTGGCGGAGTCGCGTTGCCGCGGTTACAGTCAAAGCGGCGTGAAAGAGTTTAACTCGTTCACGAGCAACGGATCAACGCTTGCCTCTGCAGAGGATTTAGATCCAAAGGAGCAGATGGACCTCAGACCTTGCCACATGCGCCGCGAGTCGTTGAGTTGGAAATGAGACTCCACTCGGTCTTTATAACGGAGTTTTGCGGCTTTAACTGCTCGTCTGAGAGCATAGCAGGACGATCTGTATTCATTCATATTCCCTGAATGGAGACCGGCGTTGTAAGCAGCAGCGGCGTTCACTGCCGCGCGGATTGAATTGTCCACCCACGGTTTCTGATTTGAGAAGGACGTTATTGTTATTGTTTGCGTGGCTTGCTCTGTAAGCGTGTCGATGAAGCAAAGCGCCACGTCTGTGAACTCGTTTACGTCGGCTGAACTCGCTCTGAACATGTCCCAGTCTACATCCTCCAGAGCTGCCTGAAGCGCGGTCTCTGAGTGGGGTGACCAACGCTTAACTTCCCGCCTCACCGGGGGTTCCTGGAGGAGCTTTTGTTTGTATTCGGGAGTGAGGAAAATGGCGGCATGATCCGATTTTCCAAACGCTGGAAGTGACCGCACTTTATAGGCGTTCTTAAACGGGGTGTAGCAATGATCCAGTGTGTTTGCTCCTCGTGTGGGGCAGGAGGCGTGCTGATGAAAGTTTGGCAGGACTTTCTTTAGGTTTGCTTTGTTAAAATCGCCGCGACAATGAATGCCGCGTCGGGATGTTGGTTTATGATGCCGCTGGCAACATCATGAAGGCCAGATAAAGCCAGCGCTGTGTCTGCTTGCGGTGGAATATAAGCGGCGGTCGCGACAACCGCAGAAAACTCCTCGGCAGATAGAATGGACGGCAAATGATTGTTAAATGTTCCAGATGAGGCGAGCAGGACCGCGAGAGAATGGTGATGTTCCTGGGATCGCACCATTTCTTGTTGATCATGAAACACACTCCACCGCCTTTGGATTTACCGGCCTCGGCTGTTCTGTCCATCCGAAAAACAGAGAAGTTCTCAGACGGCGTCACAGCTGTGTCCGGGACCGCGGGCGTGAGCCATGTTTCGGACAAACAGTAGATATTACAGTCTCTCATGTCCCGTTGAAAACTTATCCTGGCTCTAAGATCGTCCATCTTATTATCCAAGGATTGAACATTTGCTAGAAGAATGCTCGGGAGAGGAGGTCTGAATGCCCTTTTCCTCAGTCTGTTACGGATACCAGCGCGTTTCCCACGGTGTTTCTTGATTCTCAGATGGCCACAGAGGATCGGCGAAAGTGTCCTGAAACAGTCCAGTGTAGAGGTAACCAATGTCCAAAAGAGTTTTGCTGTCATAGTAGATCAATGCAGATGATAAGTTTGTAAAAACTGAGAGTAAAAGAAAGTAAAATAGTAAATAAAAGCACAGTCTTCGCGGAGCGACCTGAACGGCGACCAAACACAGCGGCGCCATTTTGAATGACATTTTGAATTAGGTGTTCCTAATAATCCTTTAGGTGAGTATGTACATACATACATACATACATATATATATATATATATATATATATATATATATATATATATATATATATATATATATATATATATATATATATATATATATATATATATATATATATATATATATATATATATATATATATATATATATATATATATATATATATATATATATATATATATATATATATATATATATATAAATATATATATATATATATATATATATTTAACTAGCATTCGTAGCCTTTAGTAAATTAACTTGTCTTAGAAAGTGATTAATAAAAAATAGTCTAAATATAAATTTACCCTATATGTTTACTTTCTTGACTGCTTTAGGAGGGCAAGAGACAGGGCAAGATAAGGAGAATGAGAGAAAAATAAAGATTGATAGAGATGAGGAGAGAGCAGGAATTGACAAATAATCTACTGCCCACTGACTTGGTTTTAAAGGTATTTCTCATCCATTTTGGCCTTCAAACATCTCAAAATGCACACAGTTTCACAGACAAATCAAAGCGAAAACATGTTAGCTTAATGGTTGTGTCACGTACATTTGTGAATTGAACATTGTGGACAAGTTTTGGTTACAAAACTACCCCCTTCTACTAGGCTGGTTACAAGCCTGGTCACAGATACTGTATGGACAATGACATTTTTTTAAGGCTACGGCCAATTCATCTAGATGTAAAATCACTTAATTTTTTACATTTTAATATGAATTTATGTGTACACAACATTCTTAATGTTTGAACAATTGCAATAGATATTTTCTTTTTGTGTGTGTTTTAAAATTGGCCAGTTGAAAATCCTTATACGTCATTGACCCACAATCTTTTTTTGAAGCATCAAGTTATACTTTCAAAAGGTGATTTAAAGGTGATTTTGATCAATACTGTAGTAGGCCTGATGTATAAATGTTGCGTACACACAAAATGGGCATATAAATGAGCCTATGCAGTTTTCCACACACGTCAGGATTTATAACAAATAAAGACGTACTAACAAATAAAGTAAACTGAATTATTTAAACTCTGTTTTACATTTTAAATAAAGTTGTGAAAACAAATCATTAAAATATATATATATATATATATATATATATATATATATATATATATATATATATATAAATTTTTTTTTTTACAGTGTGGTGAATACACTGCTTTTGAACACTTTGGCAATGGCATGCTGTGTTTTAATGTTTTAACTACATCAAGGATTGCTTGGCACATGATAATTAGCTGACAGTAGCCTAATGATAACCATTTTTGTGGTAATATTACAAAAATACCACTGTATTTGAAGGATAGAATTTAAAGGAAATGGTTAGATATTCACTTTTTATTTTTAAATGTCAGTGAAACAATGAGTCAGACAATTTTTACACTGCAAGTAAAAGGCCTGTTTCCAAAAACATACATTTTATATGTTTAAAGCAATTAAAAATGCTATTTAGCCAGTGGAAAATGTGTAATATGACAACACGTAGTCCGTATCTCATATTTTCCTAATGTATTATATTGTTAATCATGGAATCATGTGGATGGGACCATGCATGGAAATTACATGCAGATGACAGTATGCATAGTAAAATTGGCCGTTGTAAGCTCCATATATGGTTATTTCGGGGAGGAGCTGGGGTGGAGATGCTGACTGGGTTTTATAAAGGGAATTTTGTGCAGGTTCTGGCAATATCTAGCTTTCTAGAATTTGATCTTGGTGCACATAACATAATTGATAACTCTGTTTGTATGAGTTGCCAAAAATCCTGCATAAACTCACAGTAGATTGCAGTAGCATGAAATAGTTTAAATGCAAGTGCCCTGGTGAATGAGTCATGAATTTACATGCTCAAGCAAATTACATTAGGCATAATTGAGAAACACTCTTTAATAGAATTCATTACATTCCTATGAATAAGAAATAAAGAAGGAATGACTAATATAGCTGTTAAATTGACATGCAAACAAAGCAACTTCCGCACTGGCTCTAGTGTAATCAGAAGAGCACAAAGTGTCAATGGAGCCTGTATCTGGAGACTAAGATCTAGTAATTTGATATGGACATTTTGACAAGTAGAGTGAAAATACTAATTGGTTGTATGACCAGGAAAGACAGTTTTCTAAATAACATTTGCATTCCTAATTGACACAGTAACAGAACCCAGCGTTCTGCTCTGTTACCATGGAGAAATTATATCTCAGTGTCTCTCCGTGATAGTATGTTACATCAGTCACAGTGATGTGCTGCTGTTGCACACTATTGTCTTGAGGCTGATTTCACACATGTAATTTTATAGGCATAAATGATTGCCAATGAAGAATACCAACACATCAGACTGGATATTAACTTAAAGAAACACCTAGAAGTTGACTTAAACACCAGTTGCAAGTAAAAATATCTCGTTTTCAATTATGCTTGTTTTGATCTCAGAATATAAACAGTTTCCTTTTAGTTCACTTGGCATGGGTTTGGGTTAAACTTTTGTGGCTTATTAGTCTGAGAATTTTTAATGCAAAGTGGATGTGGCCCTTGTTAAACACTACCGGACAAATATTCTTAAATGTCATACAGTAATAATAATAATAATTTAATATTTGTATAATATATCGGAATCTGACAATTTCCCGCATGATCAGCCCAGATCGGTGACCAGCCGGTCAGTCTCATGTCTTACTGATTCTGTTGCCAGCGGCACGTTCTTGCTCTTCTCTCTGTCAGCGAAGTGACACACACACACCCACATCCTCTCACTCACTTGTCTCATTCACTTCGGTTAAATAGTGCTTGTATTGTGCGTAATTTTACTAATTCCTGCAGGTTTCCAGCTCTCACCAAAAGCGCGTGCACCCCTGATCTATTTAAGTGGAGTGCACATAAGCCAGGGCTCCATGGTTTTCCGATGCAGAAAACATGGACTGAATCCAGTCATAAAAACGGAATTTACTGTATAAGGCGGAATGTCACGGAAGTCAGTAAGTACACTTAAATAAAATCTCAATATGGACTTGTTTCTGTGAATATTAAACCGCAATAAGACGGTTCAATGATAATAAGACATATTCAATGAATATGAATCCTACATGTTCTGCTTGTCTCTGTAATAATGAATGGCGCAGACACGCAGTTTCATTTACCTCTATCTAACACACACACACACACACACACACAAACACTGAAGCACACGTGACGCTCGTGGTGTTATATGATGACATGAGCAGATGAACTTCATCTCCAAAGGCTCTCTAAGAGTCACTTCATGACAATTTTAACGTTTAATTTGAGAAAAAAACTATTGTCATATATCATATACACACAGAAACTTCAAGATCTTATTTTATTATTATTATTTTTATTACCTTTATTTATATAGCGCTTTTAACAAGTCCAATTGTTTCAAAGCAGCTTCACATTGTTAACAGGAAAATAATGCAACAGAATTTGTACAGCCGTTCTGGTGAAACGGTGATGTTATCCAGCTAATTTCAAGTATCATATAGTGTCAATGCGGGCAGATCGGTAATATAGATGAAATTTAGGTGTCCCCAACTGAGCAAGCCAAAAGCCAGAGGCAACGGTGGCAAGGAACCAAAACTCCTTCAGGGTCAGAATGGAGAAAAAACCTTGGGAGAAACCAGGCTCAGTCGGGTGCCAGTTCTCCTCTGGCCGACGAACAAACAGTGTATGATTATAATTCTGGCAACATAGCAGGTCTTAATTCATATTAGGCAAATAGATATTTGTAAGATTATTCGAAAGATTGGAGTCATCACGCCGAAGACAGGTTTAATGAGGATGTCGTGTCGATGCAGCATTTACGGGGGGAGTTTATTTGACATGTTCTCTGCAGACATTTCAGGGATGCGTTGGTCATGTCCAGGCGCTGGTCCACCATCTGATCTGGATACGGCCCGGATCCGGCTGACTGCAGTAAACCTCGGGATAAACAGAGAGACTAACATTAGCGTAGATGCCATTCTTCTTATGATGTAACGAGTACATCAGGTGTTATGGGAAGTGTTCCCGGTTCCGGCTGACCTAGTTAATGCAGCCTAACAATCATTTACTGATTTGAATAATAGAAATTGATGTTTTATGTGTAAGCCATAGTAAAGAGATGCGTTTTTAGTCTAGATTTAAACTGACAGAGTGTGTCTGCTTCCCAAACAATGCTAGGAAGACTGTTCCAGAGTTTAGGTGCTAAATAGGAAAAGGATCGACCGCCTGCAGTTGATTTTGATATTCTAGGTATTATCAACTGGCCAGAGTTTTGAGACCGCAATAGACGTGATGGAGTATAATGCGTTAAGAGTTCGCTCAAGTACTGGGGAGCTAAACCATTTAGTGCTTTGAAAGTAATAAGCAAGATTTTAAAATTTATACGATGTTTAATAGGGAGCCAGTGCAGTGTTGACCGAACTGGGCTAATATGGTCATACTTCCTTGTTCTAGTAAGAGCTCGAGCTGCTGCGTTTTGGACCAGCTGGAGTTTGTTTATTAAGCGAGCAGGGCAACCACCCAGTAAAGCATTACAGTAATCTAGCCTTGAGGTCATGAACGCATTAATTAACTGTTCAGCATTTTGCATCGAAAGGATGTGCCGTAATTTAGATATATTTTTAAGATGGTAGAATGCAGTTTTACAGATGTTAGAAACGTGGCTTTCAAATGAAAGATTGGTATCAAAGAGCACACCCAGGTTCCTAACTGACGACGAGGACTTGACAGAGCAGCCATCGAGTGTTAGACAGTATTCTAGGTTACTACTTGCAGAGTTTTTTTGTCCAATAATTAAAAATTAAATTTTTTCTGAATTAAGTTGCAGGAAGTTTTTTTTATGTCATCACGTTTTATGTCAGCTATGCATTCCGTTAATCTTGTGAATTGGTAAGTTTCGTCAGGGCGTGAAGAAATATAGAGCTGAGTATCGTCAGCATAACAGTGAAAACTAATGCCATGCTTCCTAATGATATCTCCCAGTGGTAGCATGTACAGGGTGAAGAGCAACGGTCCTAGCACTAAGCCCTGTGGTACACCATACTGAACTTGTGATCGGTGTGACATCTCTTCATTTACTGCTACAAACTGATAACGGTCAGATAAGTATGATTTAAGCCATGCCAATGCAGTTCCACTAATGCCAACATAATTTTCGAGTCTATTCAAAAGAATTTTGTGGTCGATAGTATCGAATGCAGCGCTAAGATCGAGTAACACTAATAGAGAGATACAACCACGATCGGATGATAAGAGTAAATCATTTGTAACTCTGATGAGAGCAGTCTCAGTACTATGATACGGTCTAAATCCTGACTGGAAATCCTCACAGATACCATTTCTTTCTAAAAAGGAACATAATTGTGAAGACACTGCCTTTTCCAGTATTTTTGACAGGAAGGGTAGATTTGAGATCGGCCTATAATTGACTAATTCTGTAGGATGAAGTTGAGGTTTTTAATAAGTGGTTTGATAATAGCCAACTTAAAAGTTTTCGGTACATATCCTAATAACAAAGATGAGTTAATGATATTAAGAAGAGGACTATGACCTCTGGTAGCATCTCTTTTAATAGCCTAGTCGGTATAGGGTCGAGCATACATGTTGTTGATTTAGATGATTTAACGAGTTTAGCCAATTCTTCCTCTCCTATGGCAGTGAATGAATGTAATTTTTCTCAGTGACACAACAATGCTCTGTCTCATGTGACACTGTAGTAGACGACTGCATGGTTATAATTTTCTTCCTAATATTATCAATCTTACACATAAAGAAGTTCATAAAGTCATTACTGCTGTGCTGTTTACAACCATCAGAAGTAGAAGCTTTATTTTTGGTTAACTTAGCCACTGTATCAAATAAATACCTAGGGTTGTGTTGGTTTTCTTCTAAGAGAGTCGAGAAATAAGCAGATCTAGCAGTTTTTACAGCCTTTCGGTATGCGATCATGCTCTCTTTCCATGAATTACGAAAAACCTCTAATTTTGTTTTCTTCCAGCTGCGCTCCATTTTTCTGGCTGCTGTTTTAAGGGCCCGGGTGTGCTCGTTGTACCACGGCGTTGGACTATTTTCTTTAATCTTCTTTAAGCGCCGGGGAGCAACTGTGTCTAAACTGCTGGAAAAAAGAGAGTCAATAGTTTCTGTTGCAAAATCGAGTTTCTCTAGGCTATCTGGGATGCTGAGGAGATGAAACTGATGAGGAAGATTATTTAAAAAGCAATTTTTAGTGGCGGCAGTGATAGTTGTGATAGTGATAGAACTATCCTGCCATATTTGAAGCGAGGGGACGTCTTTGCAGCCTTAGTTAAATTAAGTATACACGATACTAGGTAATGATCTGAGATGTCGTTGCTCTGCTGCAGAATTTCAACGGTATCAACATTTATTCCATGTGACAATATTAGGTCTAACGTATGATTAAGGCGATGAGTTGGTCCTGACACGTGTTGCCTTACTCCAATAGAGTTTAGAATGTCTCTAAATGCTAATCCCAATGCGTCTTTTTCATTATCTACATGGATATTAAAATCACCAACAATTAGTACTTTATCTGCAGCCAGTACTAACTCGGATAGAAAGTCAGCAAATTCTTTGATAAAGTCTGTATTGTGCCCTGGTGGCCTGTATACAGTAGCCAGCACAAATGTCAAACGGGATTTATCAATTACACTACATAATGCTACATAAAGCACCAAAACTTCAAAAGAATTATATTTGAAACTAGACTTCTGAGTAATACTGAAGATATTATTATAAATTACAGCAACCCCTCCCCCTTTACCTTTCAGACGCGGCTCGTGTTTATAACAATAATCTTGTGGGGTGGACTCATTTAAAGTAATGTAGCCGTCAGGTTTTAGCCAGGTTTCTGTCAAACACAGCACATCTAGATTATTATCTGTAATTATATCATTAACAATAAGTGCTTTTGGGGAAAGGGATCGAATATTCAGCAACCCGAGCTTTATCATTTGATCTTCTGTATTATATCTGTTGTTTATTTGTTTGACATCAATTAAGTTTTTACAGTTGAATGGTCTTGATGTTTTTTTGTATTTACTAATTCGGGGAACAGACACAGTCTCTATGTGATAATATCTAGGTGAAAGAGTCTCTATGTGTTGGGATTTATCTGACTTCTGTAACGGGAGACAGCTAGCAGACGGTCGGGTAAGCCAGTCCGTCTGCTTCCTGACCTGGGCCCCCCAGTTAGTCAAGGTTTAGCTCTAAGACTATATGCCAAATTACTAGAGAGAAGAGCAGCACCACTCCAAGAAGGATGGATGCCGTCCCTCTTCAACAGGTCAGGTCTGCCCCAAAAGCTTTTCCAATTGTCTATGAACCCTATGTTATTTTGCGGACACCACTTAGACAACCAGCCATTGAGTGATGATAGTCTGCTAAGTATCTCATCACTCCTTTTAACAGGGAGCGGACCAGAACAAAAAACTGCATCTGCCATCGTACTTGCGAGTTCACACACCTCTTTAATGTTAATTTTGGTGATCTCCGACTGGCGAAGTCGAACATCGTTAGTGCCGACGTGAATAATAATCTTAGAGAATTTACGATTAGCTTTAGCCAGCACTTTTAAATTTGCTTTGATGTCAGGTGCTCTGGCTCCCGGTAAACATGTGACTATGGTGGCTGGTGTCTCTATTTTCACGTTCCGTGTAATTCTCAGTGGGTGCGTCACTGAGTGGGGAGAACCTGTTTGATGTTCTAATCGGAACGGAAGAGTGTTTTTTTGATCCGCGACTATGCCGTCTGACCGTCACCCAAGTGCCCTGCTGCATGGGCTCTACAGCCGGAACCGAACAATGTACAATGTTCACTAAGATAGTCGCATCTAAAGCAGTGTCTGAAGCTGTTACATTCTCACTACTCTCAAATAAAGTCTGGATGCGTGTCTCTAATTCTGAAATCTTCTCCATCAGCCTGACTATCTCCTTACATTTATCACATGTGAAGCCCTGCTCGCCAACGGAGACAGATACACTAAACATGAAACATGCGGTGCAAGTGACAATGACTGGAGAAGAAGACATGGCTTACCGTATTTGTTGATTAATCCAATTTACCAAAGTTGTTTGATGGAGTCTATTTACTAATCCAACTCACCACAGTTTAGTGAACTCAGAAAACAGGAAACCCGGGTGCAGAGATGGCAAGCTAACAGGCTAGCGAAAAGCTAACGTGTGATAGTGATTTAGATTAAAAGCTAGTGATGTCAGATTTAATGTGGTAGGCAATGTTAGACAATATATGAAGATGAGTAGGTTATAATTAGCAGTTTAAACAACAGAGAATTATATCAAATAAAAATCCCAAAAGAGCAGAGCAGAGCACATGCGAGCATAGCAGCAATAGCAAACAGGGTAGACAGGAGCAATCGAAGACAGGAGCAATCAATCCAAACAATGCCGTCTTCATGAATAAACGTTTAATACAACTTGTGACAGAAATATATAATTATTGTATAGTATAATGTACTATTATATTACTATTATACAATATAATGTATGTCTTAATGTAATAATAATAATAATAACAGGAATCACGTTTTTCGTGAAACGAATTTCTCCCACGTTTTAATTATAACAGTAAAACCTCTGTTGTGCAAAAATGGAAGGGTTTATTTAAATTTAATTTGATTAAAAATAAATTAATGTTTATGCCTTCATTTGATTACCAGAAAAACTCAAATACACAACACAGAATTTGTGTAAAAAAATAAAATATTCATAGATTATTATTATAAATATCATTATTGATTATTATCATAGATTATTATAAAACATTTAATTATTATTGTAAACAAATTAATAATTTGTGTTTTTCATATCTCTCTTTTTCTATTGCATTTATGTGTGCTGTTGTTTGAAATTAGTTTATTTGTTCTTATTTTATTACTGTCTTTGTACTTGTTTTTTTATGAAAATAAAATTTTGCATTGCAGAAAAGTAGATTTTTTTTTGTATATGCTGTCAATTATAGTTCTTTGAATGAAAATCTGAATCAGCAAAAATCAGTATCTGCAGGTCACACTTAAAAAAGTGAATAGGAATTTGCCAAGAAAATTGCAATCGGTGCGTCTCTAGTTTTTATACTTTTAAATGTTTAGATAAAACATTTTAAATACAAACACTGTCAAATAAATCCTCTTTTCAGTGCTTTGGACAGGTGCATAGCAGATCTGTTTTTTCCAGCATGAGTTTATAGTGAGAGGGGTCTGAATCGAGGTGCACACAAACACAGTCACTGCTGGATATGATGAAGTGTTATTGCCTTGCTTTAGGGCAGAGCAGCAATGGTCAAAGTGAGGTCCCCAGGAGGGATTTGAACTTTCTTTTTCCTGTTTCCAGAGCTCACACCAGCAAGCCTTTCTCCTTTCTCCACCTGCTCTATTAGGATGTCAAAAACTATGTTACTGGATATATTACCAGGGGCCAACACACATGTTCTTACACAAAGCTGTCTTTCAGCCCACACAGTACATATTTATTTATTATTCATACAACAGGAGGCCAGGTGACACATTTTATTTCAAAGCCTGCAGCAGTGTTGTTCAGAAACAGGATGGATTTCAAAACCTGACACAGGATAAAAATGTTTAGTAATGTGCACAGTCCTGTAAGTGTTGGTGGTATTGTACACAAATCGGTATTATGTTTTATCAACTAATGTTTTATTCATGTTTCTTCAACTAATGTTATAGACTAATGTGCAGTGCCTTCACAATTTGTACATAATTGTCAGCACAGCACTAATAATGATTAAATAATGCTAATAATAATAGAAATGCACAGAGAATAACTGTTTTTGTATGTTTCCTCTAGTTTGTGGAGACATTCATGGGCAGTTCTTTGACTTGATGAAGCTCTTTGAAGTAGGGGGGTCTCCAGCCAGCACACGATACCTTTTTCTGGGTGATTATGTGGACAGAGGATATTTCAGTATTGAAGTAAGTCACTGCTATTATCTGAACACTAAATAAATACACTTCATACATTCTATTAATTTATAATAGATTAAAAACATTGACCCAAGTATGTCCAATTGTTTTCAGATTTTAATCTGCTTCAGTTGTGTATTTACTATTAAATCTAATCAACTGGTTTTACTCTTGTTTCTTTTTTTCTTTTGTGTCCACAGTGTGTGCTGTATCTATGGGCCTTAAAAATACTTTACCCTAAAACACTGTTTTTGCTGCGTGGGAACCACGAATGTAGACATTTAACTGAGTATTTCACTTTTAAACAGGAATGTAAGTATGACTGCCACATCACCATAAACCATAGCACATTAAACTTTGCCTTTTGCATTTTGCCAGATATAAAATTTAAGTAAACAAAAAAATAAATGGGAGCTGGTTTTGGTCAAGTTAAGTCACCTTTTTTTATAGTGCTTTTTACAATGCAGATTGTTTCAAAGCAGCTTCACAGTGTTAACAGGAAAATAATGCAACAGAATTTGATTTGGCTGTACAGCCGCTCTGGAGAAAACAGTTATGTCATCGTACAGCTTAGTTTAGTTCTCATATAGTGTCAGTGTGGGCGGATCAGTAATATAGTTGAATATTTAGTGTCCCTAACTAAGCAAGCCATAAACCAAAGGCAAAAGAGGTGACGGTGGCAAGGAACCAAAACTCCATCAGGTGACAGAATGGAGAAAAAAACCTTGGGAGAAACCAGGCTCAGTCGGGGTGCCAGTTCTCCTCTGGCCAACGAACAGTGTATGATTATGATTCCGGCAAACATTACAGGTTAGATGTCAGATTAGATAGAAACATTCAGAATAGTTGTCCAGTTGTCCAGTCATCTGGTTGAAGATTGGAGTCATCACGCAGGAGAGGCCTGTCAATGAGGCCTTCACAAGGGAGAGTCTAGTTGACACGGTCTCTGCAGACACTTCAGGGTTGCGTTGGTTGTGTCTAGGCGCAGGTCCACCATCTGTCTGGATGCGGCTCAGATCCGGCTGACTACAGTAAACCTCGGGATAAACAGAGAGAATAAATTAGAGTAGATGCCATTCTTTTTATGATGTAAGGAGTACATCAGGTGTTATGGGAAGTGTTCCCGGTTCCAGCAGACTTAGTTAATGCAGCCTAAAGCAATTATTTAACTGATTTGAATAATATAAATTGATAATGTTCTATGTGTATGCTATAGTAAAGAGATGTGTTTTTAGTCTAGATTTAAACTGACAGAGTGTGTCTGCTTCCCGAACAATGCTAGGAAGACCGTTCCAAAGTTTAGGTGCTAAATAGGAAAAGTTGCAGTTGATTTTGCACCTGCCACCTGCAGTTGATTTTGATATTCTAGGTATTATCAACTGGCCAGAATTTTGAGACTGCAATAGACGTGATGGAGTGTAATGCGTTAAAAGCTCGCTCAAGTACTGGGGAGCCAAACCATTTAGTGCTCTGTAAGTAATTAGCAAGATTAAAATGTATACAATGTTTAATAGGGAGCCAATGCCAGTGTTGACAGAACCGGGCTAATATGGTCATACTTCCTGGTTCTAGTAAGAAGCCGAGCTGCTGCGTTTTGGACCAGCTGGAGTTTATTTATTAAGCGAGCAGGGCAACCACCCAGTAGAGCATTACAATAATCTAGCCTTGAGGTCATGAACACGTGAACTAACTATTCAGCATTTTGCATTGAAAGCATGTGCCGTAATGTAAATATATTTTTAAGATGGAAGAATGGAGTTTTACAGATGCTAGAAATGTGGCTTTCAAATGAAAGATTGGTATCAAAGAGCACACCCAGGTTCCTAACTGACAACTAGGACTTGACAGAGCAGCCATCAAGTGTTAGACGTATTCTAGGTTACTATGTGCTGAGTGTTTTTGTCCAGTAATTAAAAGTTCTGTTATTTCAGAATTAAGTTGTAGGAAATTACTAGTCATCCATTTTTTTTTATATCAGCTATGCATTCCCTTAATCTTGTGAATTGGTAAGTTTTGCCAGGGCACGAAGAAATATAGAGCTGAGTATCGTCAGAATAACAATGAAAACTAACGTCATGCTAATGATATCTCCCAATGCTAGCATGTACAGGGTGAAAAGCAACGGTCCTAGCACTGAGCCTTGCGGTACTCCATACTGAACTTGTGATTGGTATGATATCTCTTCATTTACTGCTACAAACTGATAACGGTCAGATCAGCATGATTTAAACCATGCCAGTGCAATTCCACTAATGCCAACATAATTTGAGAGTCTGTATGGTGCCCTGTAATTCTGTATGGTGCCCTGGTGGCCTGTATACAGTAGCCAGCACAAATGTCAAATGGTATTTATCATTTACACTACATAACGTTACTTAAAGCACCAAAACTTCAAAGGAATTATATTTGAAACTATTATATTTGACTTCTGAGTAACACTGAAGATATAACTATAAATTACTGCAACACATCACACTTTGCCTTTCAGACGCGACTCGTGTTTATAACAATAATCTTGAGGGGTGGACTCATTTAAAGTAATGTAATTGTCAGGTTTTAGCCAGGTTTCTGTCAAACACACAGCCTGGTCTCATTGGAAAAACGTACCTGTGGCAACGTTTTTACAAACCCCAAAATACGTACAAATACGTGCATAACGCGACAATCGCAAAGTGAAATGTCCACTGGGTGGTGCTAAAAGCTTAGTTTTTTTCTGGAACAGATGAGAGTGAATCTGGCAATGTTTTGTTACGTTGGTTTTTTAACATACACCCACACTAAACCCTAAACCTACCCGATAGTGTTAACAAAAGCAAATGTGACAAAAATACAATTGTATCCATGTCATTTTAGCTTGTGTTTTGAACTCGTCATTGAGTTCTTTTATCATGACTCGTTTTTCATGGGATTCATGGGAAGAGACACAGTCTCTATGTGATAATATCTATGTGAAAGAGTCTCTATGTGTTGGGATTTATCTGACTTCTGTGACGTGAGGCAGCTAGCAAACGGTCGGTTAAGCCAGTCCGTCTGCTTCCTGACCTGGGCCCCAGTTAGTCAAGGTTCAACTCTAAGACTATGTGCCAAATTTACTAGAGAGTAGAGCAGCACCATCCCAGGAGGGATGAATACCATCCCTTTTTAACAGGTCAGGTCTGCCCCAAAAGCTTTTCCAATTGTCTATAAACCCTATGTTTTTCTGCGGAAACCACTTAGACACCCAGCCATTGAGTGAGGACAGTCTGCTAAGTATCTCATCACTCTGACAAACAGGAAGGGGCCCGAACAAAATACTTCAGCTGACATTGTACTTGTGAGTTCACACACCTCTTTAATATTAATTTTAGTGATCTCCGACTGGTGAAGTCGAACATCATTAGTGCCGACATGAATAATAATCTTAGAGAATTTACGATTAGCATTAGGCAGCACTTTTAAATTTGCTTTGATAGGCGCTCTGGCTCCCAGTAAACATGTGTGACTATGGTGGCTGGTGTCTCTATTTTCACGTTCCATGTAATATAATCTCCAATAACTAGGGCACTTTCAACAGGACTCTCAGTGGGTGCGTCACAGAGTGGGGAGAACCTGTTTGATGTTCTAATTGGAACAGAAGAGTGGTGTTTTGATCCGTGACTATGCTGTCTCACAGTCCCCCAGTTGCCCGGCTGCTCAAGCTTTGCCGGTGGTCACAGATCATTGCCAGCAGTCATATTACCCTGTAGCCCAAGACTGATTCCACACTGAAGATAAGCAGGGTTGAGCCTGGTTAGTACCTGGATGGGAGACTTCCTGCAAAAACTAGGTTGCTGCTGGAAGAGGTGTTAGTGAAGCCAGCAGGGGGTGCTCACCCTGTGGTCTATGTGGGTGCTAATGCCCCAGTATAGTGATAGGGACACTATACTGTAACAAGCACCGTCCTTTCGGATGAGATGTTAAACCGAGGTCCTGACTCTCTGTGATCATTAAAAAAATCCCAGGATGTCCTTCGAAAAAAGAGTAGGGGTTTAATCCCGCCATCCTGGCCAAAATTTGGCCTCTGTCTGTCATTATGGCCTTCTAATCATCCTCATATAAAAGCTAGATGCCATACTGATTGGCTTCATCACACCGTCTCCTCTCCACCAAAAAGCTGGTGTGTGGTGGGCGTTCTGCCGCACTATGGCTGCCATTGCATCATAAAGGTGGATGCTACACATTGGTTGTGGTTAAGGAGATTTTTTTCCATGTAAAGCACTTTGAGTGTCGAGCCACTTCCTGTCTCAGTATTTAAAGTCAGACATTGTATTGGCTTATCTTGATATATACATGTGTAAAAACGATTGCTTTGGGATTAGACCAAAAGCTCTGTTTGTTTTTTGTCTGTTGGAAATGTATGGATAGCCTTTTTAAGACTTTCCATTTAAGAGTGTGTGTTAATGTTTGGTTTAGCTGACAGTCATTTTCTTTTCCCTCCGTCTCAACTGGTTGTTCCTCCTTCATCCCTTGACAGGTAGAATTAAGTATTCGGAGAGGGTGTACGATGCGTGTATGGATGCTTTTGACTGTCTTCCCCTGGCAGCGCTCATGAACCAGCAATTCCTGTGTGTGCACGGAGGACTGTCCCCTGAAATCACAAACCTTGATGACATCAGGAAAGTATGTATATAACAAACTGTCATTACCCTGTTTAATGAACCAGCCTTTGATTTATTATTCTATTAACTGCAGTGCTTTGGAGTGCTACATGTTATTGTATGTGCAAGTAAAGCGATCATCAAGGAAAAGGCATTCCTACTTGTTAGTTATTAACTCTCATTGTAGACCTTAACACATGATCAGTCTCTCGCCAGAAGATAGAGTACTAATCATGTTGATTACCACAAAAATGCCATTTAAAAAAAATAAAATGAAAAACATTATAGTCAGAGTCTTGCAGTTCAAAGCACAAATGATGAATCTAAGATTTGTTCTTTTCATCACGGACTGTAATCTAGAAATTCTGATTTCAATAATCTGTTTCCTCTGGAAAATAAATAGTTCTTAAATCACTGTCCTTCTCTCTATTAAATCTCCTTATTTCAAAAGCAATTATCTTATGTTTCTTTTTCCTAAATCACGGCTTTTATTTGTAGAAGCAAAATGTTTACCTTTCCCTTCTCACTCCCCTGCTAAGTGAAAAATAAATAGTATTAGAAAAGCAATTATGAAAATGTGAGGTGATTTAGTCAAAGCCCAGCTGCTATCATGGCTGAGATCAAATGCTCTGATGATTAGGGAAGGTCCTTAACCAATTCAGTTCTTATCATCTACACTGAGATCTTAATTCAGTTTGGTTTTAATCTGTGGATGATTTAGATTAATTTGATCCACTGCTTAGGTAGTTCATCTACATTCCTTTAAATGCAGTGGAATGTTTTATTAGATGTCCAAGCTATTATCAAAAAGGACATTATTATCAAAAAGGATTATGTAGAAAAACATAATCTTTGCTTTGGCAGTGACTGGCAGTGCGTTAGCCTTAGTCCAACAGAAAATACCTCTATAGTACATCTTTAAAGCAATTTTAATAATCCAGTGAAATCCATTGTATGCATAAAGAGTCTGACAATAGTCTTTATGCTCCACATGGAGATCTGATCTCATCTTCATTGAGTCTGTCTGTGATTACATGAAGAAACAGAAGAACTGTGGCAACGTCTCCAAGACACTTGAAGAAACCTTTCTGCAAAACTACATGAATAGGTGCAGATGTCACCCCAAATATCGATTTGATTTAGTTAATAGAAGTTAATTCATAAATAAAAGCTATTCATGTTATTATTTTTTGACAGCATTCTCACTTTAAAGCGTTCTGACAAGTGCCTATACTTTTCACAGTACTGTAGTTTTGCAGGTAGGTTTCCTCAAGTGTCTGCAAGACATTGCCTTAGTTTTTCTGGATTTAGTCTGTCTCAGTTTGTTCTGTTTCTTCTTGTAATCACAGACAGACACAATGATGGTGAGATCAGATCATGCCGGCTGCTGTCAGACTTCTTGTGCATTAAAAAAAAAAAAATCTCACTGGATTACTACAATTAATTGCAAAATGAATGTTTGGAAATGTAAACTGATATTTCCTACTGACACACTACAGTAAAAGATATAAACAGCTGGCTTAAAAACATTTTTCGTGTGAAAATACCAACCATGCCTAAGACTTTTGCACAGTACTGTACATATTTCTGCAATTGCAAATGAGATTGATAAGCAACTTTTTATGCTAAAATGATTACATATTTATTATTGCATATAACAAGGATATTGGCTTTTATCAGTACTTAGCTCTACAGTACATAATAATGCCTTATTCTGCATGACCATATTCTACATCCCATAACCCTTCCCAATTCCTAACCAATATCTAAACAATTACTTTACTAACTATTAATAAGCAGTAATTAGGGGTTTATTGAGGCAAAAGTCATAGTCATAGTTAATAGTTAGTTAATTAATAGTGAGAATTGGACCCTAATCTAAAGTGTGACCATAAAAATCTATTCAGGTCTAAAATATTAAATGAAATTTTTTTTTCCCAAGCTGTTTTTAGCAGGTTGCTCTGTTTGTTTGTTTTTTCTGATAATAGTGATGCTTTATCTAACCCGGGAGTACTCTGTAGTATATAGTGTATTTACCTTTTCCAGTTAGATAGATTCAAAGAACCTCCTGCATATGGACCAATGTGTGACTTGCTTTGGTCGGACCCGCTAGAGGATTTTGGCAACGAGAAGACCCAGGAACATTTCACACACAACACAGTGAGAGGCTGCTCCTATTTTTACAGGTACCAAAAGCACTACAAATCAAATATTTTCTGCCTCCTCTGCATCTTTCTGAAACCCTCCATATCACAGAATAGAAATGGCATACAAGGGCATGGGGTCTATGCGCATGAATATAAGAAGAACCAAGAACCATTATCCAGTGGCACTGTATTGTTTGATTCTCTAGTGACTTATATAAAGATGATTTATGTTGTGTATTGGCTTTGCCTCAATAAGGAGTAAATGTCCTGTGTCTGCCTGCTATAGAATGGCAGCAGAATGAAACTGGCTGTGTGAATTCAGTTATCAGGCAACTTCACCAACAGAAGGGTTGATGGAAATATCACTGTCTCTGTTGATAGAAAAATAGTTATTGTATCGAATGATATGAGCTCAGATTTTAAATAGGCTACATAGTTTCAATAGGTGTAAATGGGACTTGGAAACTTGATATTACCTTTAGTTGGCGATAGAAAAGATACTGCAAGTGGTAAATGCAAGAGAAGAATAGCAGGTTTATCTCTTACATCTGGTGTCCTCAGATTTGGACCCTGACAAAAAAATGTTGTCTTATATGTTTTTTAAATGGTCTGCTTACATTGGCAGATTATACCAAATTATACCAAATATACCAATTGAAAACCACATCAATCTTCATCATGTATATTGAAACGGGCATCATTATTAGGCTGTTTTTTTTCTTTCTTCCTACAGGTAAAATGGGATAAAAACGAGATACAACTTGCACTGAAAAGTCAACCCGACCATGTGTATTTGACCATTCAAGCCTAATAAGGCATCAAAAAGAAGAAGTAGTTCAATACTCACAAGCTGTATAAGCAACGTTTTTTATGTGCGCACTTTTCAGGTGTGTGCTTCAGTGTTGTGACATTTCCAAGTGAAACAGAATATTGAATAGAGAGCAGGGTTTTATTTCCACCTCCTCTCTATCCCTCACTCATATCAGACCATCAAACTGATGTTAACAGAGAAGGTCATTCCAGAGCGGAAGCAACAAAGTAAATAGTCAATTTTGATTTCATGACGACTTTAAACTGCACAGCTTAAAAACACATTCAAAGTTTTTGCGATGACAACATCACGTCCAGATTAGATGCAAGCGTGATCATGTGCATGAGATGAAGCATGATAAAAAGTTTAATTCAGATCACTCACAAAAGTCTAAATGATCAGTATTCATAAACATGTTTATGTAAAGGAATCCAACAGTTTTCTTGCCCATTGACGGAGGAGGTAAATTATAGCAAGGGTTTGCGCATTTCTTTACATCATTTACACACATACAGTACTTTGGCCATCTTTTAAATTTCCTTCCTGTGACATTTATGACATTGTTCTTGTATCTTGAACATTATTAAATTCAATTTCACCCCAGAACTAAAACTAGAAACCAAGTCCATGTGCCTTAATGCTGTATTTTACAATTTATTTTCTCTTTCCTCATTCTTGTAGTTATCCTGCTGTGTGTGACTTTCTACAACACAACAACTTATTATCTATCATCCGAGCCCATGAAGCACAGGATGCTGGGTAAGTTTGGCACAAAAGCATACATCTTAGGTTGTTTTTAGTAGCAACTGGTTAAGTTTGAGCGACTAGAGAGATGCAAACATTTCCTTTTGAAATGTTCTTTTTTAAGATGTGTTTATTATGGTCCCCTGAATGAGATTATGCTCTGCTGTTGATAATTGACCCTTCGCAAAGACCCACCCCTCTTAGTTACCGTTGCTACGTCCGACAAGCCATGGCGCTCCCATACAACATGTTGTCACACAGTGGAAAATGCATCGTGGAGCAAAGTGGACACTGACAAATGCGCAGACAGACAGGACAGAGCAGGTTACTTTTGATATAAAAAAAAGTCTCAGCTTTCAAGTTTTGAAATTCTAACTATAATTACCGTTTTTGACTCTTTATTGTGTGATGACAGATCACTGTAGCGCCTCAGTTCAAGAAGCTTGTGAACCGATCATCTCTTCCTACTAGTTAATTTTTAGCACCAAATAAACATGAATAAACATCAGCACAAACATCAGCAACAAACCATTTTTCAAGTCCACTGACTTTAATCTACTAACTTTCCTCACTGCTTTGTCGGACAATATGGTGGATTCTGTGTTTTACGATTGGTCAGATCGCCTTTCAATCAAACTCCCAGCGAAGGATGAATTGAATGAACATATTGACTATAAAAGGAAGATGAACTTGTCAGTGTTGTGTGTGTTGCAACACAACATTCAAGCTGAGATTGATGCATATTGCCCACAGATTAATTAAGTTGCCATTCAGCACTAACAAAGCATTTTTTTTTGTTTTTTACCTGATGGAAATCCTTTCAATAGACATTAAATCACTGTATTATGGGACCAGCCTAGCTTTTGCAGCTGAAAAGGGCTTGTTTGCTTTAGACTTGCTGTCCAATTTTGTTGAGTCAGACTGCTAGAGCTTTCAGAATGTTCATTGATTAACGTGGAGTTGTTGTTTGGCTGTACTCTGCCAGTACTTTGGTCCCCGATTATAGCAGCAGGGTGGTGAAAATTAGGACAACACCAATAGAAGTTACATGCTGATTAGTAGACACTAGATTCAGAGCTACAATGCACTAATTGCAGGGAGAGTCCCTCTAGTAGTGCAACTCTGGGCTAAGATGTCTTGCTTCAACAGTATAGTTAAGGTAGAAGGACTGAGATTAGAGATCCAGAGTCAGCGCTGATGGAACTGAAGTCACATTAGCAATCCTGCACAGATAATTCATAATTATTACACTACCAGCAAACTGAGAATAGAGCTCATGAGAATGAAAAGTGGCTTCAAAGCAATGCCGGGCTAGACAAATAAAGTCTGGATTTTGACTGAGACATTTTTTTATGGAGGAAATGCTTATTGCTTATGGTCTAGTCATAAGACCATAAGCAATAAGCATTTCCTCCATTTCCTCCAATTGATAGCCAGTAGTTAGGCCACATAATAAACACAGCTTATTCTGGCTAAAACAAACAGCCACTCTAACAGGAAGAGACTGATATGCAAGTTTTCTGTTATCTATTTTAATATATTTTAAAATGTAATTTATTCCTGTGATGGCAAAGCTAAATTTCAGGACCTATTACGCCAGTCTTTAGTGTCACATGATCCTTTAGAAATCATTCTAATATGCTG
This sequence comes from Paracanthobrama guichenoti, assembly GCA_018749465.1. Lineage (NCBI taxonomy): Eukaryota > Metazoa > Chordata > Actinopteri > Cypriniformes > Gobionidae > Paracanthobrama > Paracanthobrama guichenoti. The sequence continues at coordinate 43,157,408 of CM031949.1, forward strand.
ATACATACTGTGATATATTTTAAGGATTCTTTGATGAATAGAAAGTCCAAATGTAGAGCATTTATTTAAAATAAAACATCTTTTGTGAAATTATAATTGTCTTTAATATCACTTTACAATTTAATCAATTTAAAAATATATTAGTGATGAATGATAGAATGATAGTTTGAGACGATGGTACCACATCGGTACCTGATAAACAACGATACAATAAAAAGTTAAAAGTAATTACACAGCAGTCTAAATAAAAAGTTCACTGAAGAAAATATGTTGATTGAATCTGTGATCAGAAATTCAAAAATAATAGCCCCAATTATAATGACTTTGAAAAAACAAACTATTATGTAGCTGCTCTCAAGCATATCCTGTTTACTTGCTATTATACCATGGTCTGTCTGATTAAAAGCAGCAACTGACTTCAAGATTTCAAGAAATCACTTCTCCTCACTGTTAGGTTAAAAGACGATTTTTGTTTTAGCTTTTTTTTTTTTTTTTTTTTTTGTCGTAAGGTATGCATTCATAATATACACTATATAGCCAAAAGTATTGGGGCACCCCTCAAAATCATTGAATTCAGGTGTTCCAATGACTTCCATGGCCACAGGTGTATAAAATCAAGCACCTAGGCATGCAGACTGTTTCTACAAACTGCTTCTAAGAATGGGTCGCTCTCAGGAGCTCAGTGAATTCAGGCGTTGTACCGTGCTAGGTTGCCACCTCTGCAATAAGTCCATTAAAATTTCCTCACTACTAAATATTCCACGGTCAGCTGTTAGTGGTATTATAACAAAGTGGAAGCAAATGGGAACAACAGCAAATCTAGAAGAATGGTTAAAAATCCCCATAAACACAGCCTGCAGCTCAGAACTTTATTAATCTGCATTTGTCATAAGGGCCTTTTCATTTTTATCATTTAATTTTATAGTATGTTTGTGTAGTGTTCAAACCTTCCTTTTCTTTCTTTTATTTGTGTGAACTGCTGTGCTTTAAACTACAAAAAGACCTTTTTTAGACCTGAAACTAAAACCAAGTAAACACTTAAATCATGTAATGTCATATTTTTGTCATAAGAAATTATGATATGGAATAATATTGGAATGTATATATACACAGAACAAACTGTCAAATTGCTTAAGACATCATGTACAAAAAGTAAATTAAATAATTCTTTGACTGCAGGTGCTTCTGTGCTGGTGTCAGGTTATATGAGAATGTACATGGTCTGCATGATAACTTATGCTTGCATTTTTGTTGTATTATTCATACCACAACATTAAATAGGTGTGCCTTTGTAATTTTATAATATATATATATATATTATCTTTAAATAGACAGCAAAATATTTATTGTCTGGCAATTTGAAAAATATGTTTTAGGGTAAATATGTTTTTGGGTAAATAAAAGTTAAACCTGCTGTACAGAACATTTGTTTCTGTGTTTACAACATGTTACTTACTGAGTTTTTATTATTATTATTATTATTATTATTGTTGTTATTATTGTTATTATTATTATAATTTTTTTTTTTATGTGGGTTGTGTTTTGGACTGTTCGGCGTGGATGAATCTGATCACCACCTCAGTGTCGATCTGTCATTGTACATCGACATGACAATAAGTACTTGGCATATATCTGAAAAAATGTCATCTGAACAAGAAACATCTGCCGCTTTTGTTCTAACCAAATGAAAGCATAAATGTTTTAAAATAAATCATGTTACTGACATTTAGATCTAACGATTGCTCCGTCAGATCACAAATTGCAAATTAGCTACCTATTGAGACACTGAAACATCTTACCTGTTCAGCAAAAAAAAAAGCCTTCTCTGCTTTAGTCATCTTCAATCCCTTCAGATCTCGGAGTTGTCACCACCTCTCAAAAGCCATGCCGATATTTACTCTCATTTTAGGATGGGCTCTGTCGCTTTCCCTTTTTGACTGCAGGCTCTTTGATAAGGTTTTTTGGTTTTGATAATAGTTGATTCCCCAAATGTCAACGATGATTGCTGTTTAGACCTTTCTAGATTAAAAGCAGCCATCTAGATGATAAGTTTAACCTCTCTAGGGTCGACAAACACACCTGCACAAAAACTTGTCATTTTTGGTCATACATTTAAGCTTAAGACATCATTCAAAACTGTAAACGGTCTACTTTGTGCACACTCACAATAACAACAAAATTTTGTGCTTTTATAAAATAAATAGTGCGTTTTCTGCTGCCTTAGTGTCCGTGAACTTCTTTCTGGAGTGTCTCATAAAAATGAAACTGAAACAGACATTAGAAATATGTTTATAGAAAGGTTGAAATGAACCAATTTAAAACAAAAACAACTATTCTCTAATTATGTAATCTGTATGAAACCACCAAGAGGTATCTTTTCAAGCAACTGTATCCTCAGCATGCCATATAGAAGTCTGGTCTACTTTCGGTTTATGGACATAACGTAACCACTCAAAGACAGATGACCTCAAAATGACATTTCCCGCAAAAGCCGTCCTTACAGCTCCAATTATAAATCAATTTTATAAGCTTTCCATTACCATTCAGGTAAGCTAAGAAAAAAAGAATTTGTTTCTAGCACTTACGGTTCAAAGTTATGACCCAAAATGCAAATCATCATGTTATAGTGCCACCTAGTATTGGACGTGTGTGTCTGTGTGCCTGAGTAGTGTGCACGATTGGGACCATCCTGCTATGTTTGGGGTCTATACGATTTATGGTCTCTGATGCCCGTACACTTTTAGGACAGAAAATAAAGAATAAAAAATCAGTACAAACACAATAGGGTTCCAGCACCTTTAGTAATCATTGTCTTGATGTTTATTTTGAGGACAGTGATGGTGATGATAATGTTTTCTTTTTCTGCCCACAGTTATCGCATGTACAGAAAGAGTCAAACTACGGGCTTCCCCTCTCTCATCACTATCTTCTCAGCTCCCAACTACTTAGATGTCTACAATAACAAAGGTATTGTGCACACATATCTCTGAATGGTGTGTGTGTGAGTAGATGGCAGGTCATGTCCAGATGTGGACTGCAGTGTCCCTGCTGAGCTACAAGATGGGCAGACCCAAGTTAATCAGTGTGATGGTTGTGGCCAGTAAGGAAAAGGACAGAGGCATCAAAGTATTGCAAAAAAACATTTTAGGGGTTATTTTGCAGTTGCAGTTGCAACCCAAACAAAAAAATTAATCAAAACATGTAAATAAAATAAAATAAAAAATAACACTAAATTATATAATAAAGAGTTGTCGCTGATTCTGCCTCTTATACTTATAAAATCAGTAGCAGTCTAGCTACTACTGAACATTAGAACTTCAACATTCACAGCAACTCGAGGAGGTCTTTATACCTTGGCGATCAGCACCAATTAATTAAAATAAACTTAACTGGGTTACACTTTATTTTAAGGTGTCCTTGTTACAATGTAATGATACATTTAAGTACTGAGTAATATTAATTAATTCCATGTATAAGGTTAGGGTTTGGTTTAGAGTTAGTTGTATGCAATTATGCATAATTTACTGTTATTACTCCTGTAAGTACATGTAGCATATGTAACAAAGACACTAAAATAAATTATTACCCTAAACTGAAAATACAGACTTCAAAATATACTCGCATAAATAAACATCTTAAATATTACTTTTAACTAGCGCTGTCAATATATTACAATTGTTAATCACAATTAGTTGCACACTTTTAAGTATACACCATTTATATTGATTAACACGTTCATTTTGTCATCCTTTGATATCTAGCAAACTAAACCATCAGATTAAAGGTTGATTCTCACAAAACAGTATTTTCTGCAAGTTTTTTTAAGGTAAATTTAGGTCTTTCCAAAAAGGATACTTGGAGACTCCAAATGGACAGGGAAAAAAAAAAAAAAATGGTTTGCTTTCTCCAGCCGAGAAATGTATTTTGCATATCAGCTGGCCATACAGTGGTTGGGATGTTTTGATGTTTCTGTTCAGTCTATATTTCACACAATGTGATGTGTGAGGGCTTGCGCTCTTCAGAAACAATCACAGAATTTGAAAGAGCTTGCATTTTAAAGTGAAATATATTATGAATAATAATAATTCACTGAAAATGCTGAAAAGCATGCTCTATTCTATCTTCTTGGTTTTCTTTACATTGGCGCTGTTTTGGACAGATTGCTTGAATTAATTTGCTTACTTTAGCGGCTTAAAATGAACTGATCTCAAACAGAGAAGGGAAACGGGTTAAAGGGTTAGAAAAGAAATTCCCACCTACCAGGGTTACAGGTCCCTGGGTCATTGTAAATACTCAGTGTGAGGTCTAAGATCATCTAACCGTGCCAGGACATAAGCCAGGACATTTTTTAATATAACTCCAATTGTATTCATCTGAAAGAAGAATGCCATATACACCTAGGATGACTTGAGGGTGAGTAAATCATGGGCTAATTAAAATTTTTTGGTGAACTATCCCTTTAAAATCAATGTGAATTGCTGTTGGCAACCCATTTTACTTCCATAATATGACATATTCCAAGTGAAAAGGATATTCAACAAGAAAAAAATGTAGGCAGTACTTTATCCATCAGGAATAGATTGGTTTGGGAAAAGTGGGCGTTACATTAATAGAATTAAGTGAGTAGTAGGCCTGGGGGGTATTCCAGAAAGCAGGTTACGCAACATACCCGGGGAAGTTTACTCAAATTATCTTGTTATCTCCTATCAAAGAACATACTGTTTTTAGGTCAATTCAGCTATCTTTTTAAATTTATATATTTAGCATCAAACAAACAATATAATTCTTGTTCACAGTAATAAAAAAAATATTTAGTAGCTGGCAATATGAACTAAAAATGTAACTTGGCATTAAACAAAAGACGAAAGAAGTAGTAGGCCTTTATTCACCCCCTGGAGCTGTATGGATTACTTTTATGATGGATGGATGGATGGATGGATGAATGTGCTTTTTTGGGCTTCAAAATCTCGTCCTCCATTCACTGCCATTATAAAGCTTGGAAGAGCTAGGACATTTTTTTAATATACAGTCAAACCAAAAATTATTCAGGCACCAGATATAATCTTTTACTAGTGGGTGCAAGACACTATAGTTAATTTATGTAAGTGAGGATAGCAAAATAAAGTAAACTGTTATACCCAAAAATTTAAAAAAACTATTATACCAAAAAATTCTTCATATTACAATTTTTCACCAGTAAAATTTATAAAAATTTGGCACCAAAACTATTCAGACACTTTGACCTGACCATGTTTTGTTTGTGTTTTTTCTTTCATTGCTAATGCAACATTTTATACCACAGACTGAACAAAATTAAGCATTGCTTGTTAATTGGTTGGCCTAAATTATCTAATTGTGTACTTAAATTTAACAGTTGACAGCTGATTGGTTGATTGTAATCCATTGCGCATCAAAGTTATCTGACATTATCATGAATTTGTTCTGACACAGTTTAACTCTGAGTTCTTGTCATATTGTATTACCTTTTCCAAACGATATTGAATAAACTGTGATAAAGTGAGAAAATGTTGAAGGTGTCTGAATAAATGTTGGTTTGACTGTAACTCCGATTGTATTTGTCTGAAAGAAGAAAGTCATATACACCTAGGATGGCTTGAGGGGTGAGTAAATAAAGGGGTCATTTTCATTTTTGGGTGAACTATACCTTTAATACTTGAGCAAGGATGCAACAGTAAAGGCATTTATAATGTTACCAGAAAAGCCTAAATTAAATCTGTTTATCATATAAAGCAATCATGTCTCTTTCAAAAGACTTGGATTAAACCGCTTGTTGTCAGCTAACAGAGCTAACTGTCAGTCGAAGGACTCTCAGGTTTCATTAAAAAATCTCTTAATTTGTGTTTTAAATATGAACGTTAAGTTGTATGGCGCACTTCTGGTCTTACTTTCTGAATAGCCACTCAGATTTACTATTTGACGGTTAACATTGTCAAATAGCCCACATGGCTTGAATTACATCAGCAGAAAAGGAAAGTCGTTTCACATGATGAATAAATTGTACAAAGACAGATTTTTTTTTTTTTCTACCAAAAATATTTTAGAAGGTGTGGACAGAAATAATATATATATATATATATATATATATATATATATATATATATATATATATATATATATATATATATATATATATATATATATATATATATATATATATATATATATATATATATATATATATATATATATATATATATTTTTTTTTTTTTTTTTTTTAAGAGAAAGTCTTTTTATTCTTGGCTCTCTAGTTATATTTACTCCAGGCTCACTTATATTTCACCAGTCAAACATCTGATCCAGGCTTTGCCAATTCATGGCTAATGAGCTTAAATTAGTTTGTTGTGTATCACACAGAGAGGATAAAGGATTACTCCCTCTTTACTGGTGAATAAAAGTTAATGACGTAATGCCATTATAAGATGCAATACATTGCAGCAGCATTCCTGGAATGTTTGCTTTTATATTTATATATATAACCCTTGTCTTTTTTGTGTAATGATGTCTTTATTTAGAAACTAACTTTTTTAAGGACTGTTTGACTTAATTAGTTATGTGTACTCTTCATTAAGCACGTTTATTAGTCTTTTGTTCTATGGCTCTTTAGTGTATGGGGATGAATCACAGATCATTGTGTTTGTGGTTTGTCTTATGTCAGTGGCACTCGTTTTTACACACCGTTAAATGTTTGGTGTAGGTAAGATTTATTAATATAATTAAGACATAATAAAGTCTCTTCTGCTTAAATATGCTGAAATATTGTTATTTAAAATAACTGTTTTCCACTTGAATATATTTAAAATTTGAATTTTCAGCACCCGTTACTCTTCAGTGTCACATGATCTTTCAGAAATTAGAACGAATCAGAAATAAACGTTTTAAATAAAAGTAATAAAAGTCTTACTGACCTCAAATACAGTAGTGTATATATTTTATAATATCCTCCCTTATTTTTCAGATACATCAGATGTTTTATAAGAGGATTATAAGCAAAAATATGTGCATTTCAATGTTGTCGCTGTGTTTTTGGTCTGCTATCCCTTCCATTTTCCTCTCTGAAGGCCAGTTGGACCAGCAAAACTTAGTTATCCCTTAAAGTCTAAATTAAACAGATGAGTGTGGAGGAGGGCTGAAGATCGAACCTCTTTATACACCAAATGAAGTCTGGACACGAGCGTGTGAGGAGATTGATGGCCAATTGACTGGCGCTGTAACTCTAGCCCGGTGGGGGCAAGCCTGGGATATCCATCACTCTCAAAGGGTTGCCAGATTGAGCCACCAGCCGTCCATCATGCCCTGACCATGAGCACAACAGCCCTGACTGTGCAAATACTCAATCATGCAACCCCTGACAAGGCACAAAAAACTTCAGCACACAAATGACAGTCAGCTCTTCACTGGTCTGGCAAGGTTTTCAAGCGTTTTTAACCACGTAACCGTTGTTTGGGTCTTATAATGGAGAATATAGCAGAAAGCAGCAGGGTAATGGACACTGGCTCTGCTGGCCCACTGAGCTTATTCTGAGTATTGACAAAAATGCAGAGGGTTCCTTCATCTGTTCATGGCACAGTCCTGACAAGTCCAAATAAGAAATTTTGCAGATTCATTCCTTGAAATTGCCAGATATAGGATATTGAAGAAAGCTGTAGGGGAATGTGATCCCAATGTCACGGCTCTGTATTTCATGGTTTTGATTTCATTGTATGGATCATGTTAAAATGACAAGGTAGCAGACAGTGCTGCAGATGGGGTCATGGATCACTGGTAAAGCTTGTGTGTGGGACTGGAAGGTTTTGGCACAGCAGGGTCTGTTGTGACTGGTGCGTAGGAATGAAGGGAAGGATAAAGTGAAGATGCCAGATGAAAGAAAACTTTCCTCCTCATTCTGATTGTGGCTCTGAAGTGGGAGTTCCTCTCACCAGTGATTTCCCATATAGGAATATATTTATATATTAATATATTTTTTATGTAGCCATGCAGTAATCTGATCATTTAAAGTCATGTTGATCTTATATTTAGGAAATTTGGAGTGGAGCCTAAAGTTATTCTCCATTTTCCTTGAAATTTCATCATAAAAGAATTAAAATGTATGACCGTCTCTTTATGACATTTCATTTTGTAGATTTCATCAACTGTGGACATCTTTCAGTGAGTATATATTTAAAACATGACATCAAGTTAAATTGTGACACGGGTATTACCGTATATACCCAAATATAAGACGACCCTGAATATAAGACGACCCCCATTTTCCAGACTTATTTTTGGGGAAAAAAGGTGCTCGCCACCTCCGAATATTGCATTCTGTGACTCCAAATTTTTTGCCAGCTTTGCAATTATTAGATGATTCTGCCTCATTCACGACCATAAGTTTAAAGTTGGTGTCATAACCGTTTCGAACGTGTTGGTTTATTTGACCAACTTTTGAAGCTCTTTTCTCAAAAGGATCTCTTGACTTCTCCATGGCGGCACTTTACTGTTTATTTAATTCATAACACTGTTTCCCCCTGCTTTCTCCCTTTCTCCCCATGATTTTGTCTATATCGCGAATATAAGACGACCCCCCATTTTTCAGCCTATTTTTTGGACACAAACCTAGTCATATATTCGGGTATATACTGTATATGCTATACTTGATCTGAAACACATTTTTAAAGTAATCATTCTACATGTAGTTATTAACAGAGTTGCTAAACCGTATTTATCCTAAAAATCATATATCTCACTGCAGGACAATATAAGTGAATTGCAAAAACACTGGATGGGGATTTAATGGTGCATAAACAAAGTTGGTTTGTGATTGAAAATGTAGAGAGACATCTAGTGGTAGTGGACTACATGTCTAAATTCCTTTAGTTTGACTTTTCCCTTTTCCTCTTCCCTTCTAGTTTATTCTATGGAAACATTTTAATTTTTAAAGTTTGTGTTGTTTGGAGGGAAGTTAGGTGTTTTCTCTCTCTCTGTCAGGCAAAAACCGCTGCTGTTTTTGTGGGTGGACTTTAAGGTCAGCTTTTCAAAAGCATTTATGGTGTGGACCATCACCTAATTATAGACTGAGGAAAGATAATATTTTATGTAATAAATAGCAATGTTGCATTTTCTGAAAATGCATGTCCCGCTAAGATATATGGGCAATGGACTGTGAGTGACATTTAAGGCGTTTATGTTCAGTGTACAATATCTTCAGGTCCTTTATGTCTGGTATTTTACATGTGATTGACACCTGCTAGCCATTCCATGTTTGACGACCTGCTATTCTCAAACAGCACTAAGAAGATGGGATGGGAAAGTCCCCCTCTGTGAGTTGTAATGTGTGGTGTCAAATTTCGACAGATCTAGGGCATGAGCACATTGGTCGCCACAGTGAGAAGATTGATGATCACATGGAGTAAGCCACCTCCAGGAAGTTTTCATTAAAAATACACAACATAGGAACTAAAAGTAAAGTTCATATTCTTGTTTTTCAAATTATATGTGGAGAGCTTTATAGTATTTTCCCTTAAGAAAATACTGTGGCTGTACTTTGAAGCAGTGATGATAATAGAATGGTACTTTTGGGTCCCAAGACAAAAAAAAAAAAAAAAAAGGAATTGATTTGTCATTTCTAATTAAGCTGTTAATTGTGTTTAAAAAATACTTAAAATATTGTTTAATTATATGTATTTAAGAAACATAAAATGCTTTGTATGACAAAAGAATTGGCAGATTTATTCCAAAATTGTTGAATTTAGGCACAGAGATGTAGGCAGCTGTAGGGAGAAAGAAGTTTCATGTGGCTGCCTCTAAACTGAGCTGATGGACCCTTTGAGGCAAATGACCATTTAAACATACTTTGGTGTGTGTGAGCTTGTGTGTGTGTGTGAGCGCATTTACATGTGTGCTTGTCTGTTCTCCATCTGAGACAGTGTTGAGATCTGATGTAGCGTTTGACAGAATCAAGCTGCATCATTTACACCACTTTCCCATACTCTCTCTTTTATGCTTTCCCTTCTTCTTGTACCTCTCTTCCTTATACAGCTGCTGTGCTGAAATATGAGAATAATGTCATGAATATTCGACAGTTTAACTGTTCTCCTCATCCTTACTGGCTGCCTAACTTCATGGATGTCTTCACTTGGTCTTTGCCCTTCGTTGGTGAGAAAGGTAAACCATTTGCCTTCAACATTTTTTGTGGAATAAAATCCTCAATAAGTACTGCAGACAAACTCTTTCTTTCTTTCTTGTTCCTGTAGTGACTGAGATGCTGGTAAATGTCTTGAGCATCTGCTCCAATGATGAGCTGACCACTGATGAAGAGATAGATGGTAAGAAATTCAAGTGTGCACAAGCAACACATCATCCAGTTTCTATGTTGCATTACAGTTTGAAAGTAAAGTGCATGGTTGGTTTCACAAGGGGGCGCCCTCCATCTTTTTACCCTCAAAATAAATCTGGAATATTACTGGACCTTTAGAGTTATTTAGAATGCTGCTGGTCTTACAACTCTAAAGGACCTGATTATATTACTATCTCCATATTGGAGAGAAGGTTTTGTCTGTGAGCAAGGCATTTCATTTGCACTGTTCCTGCATTTAATGCACTGTAATTTATTGTCAGGGATAAGTGTCTGCTAAATGACAGTCAATTGCTAGATGATGTTTAAATCTTGTTCAAAGCAAACCAAACAAGATGGTAGACGGTAATAGACTCACCCATATACAGTACTTCAGCAGAAAAGCTTTGATCAGCTAATGTATACGTTTGCAATGTTTTTTTGTTTTTTTTTAGGTCAGAATACACAATGTTTTCCACCAACTGGCATCCCAGGGTGTCGAAATACTATTGAGTAAATATGCAGTGGGTGGAATCACACAGGCCAAAACAAAAAAAAGAAAAACATTCCAAAAAGCAAAGCACGTTTCAGAGTATAATAACTGCCATTATAACTTTTCAGAGAAACAAGTATTTGAACTTTTTCTTGCTATACCTTTTATAGTATGTATATGTCCAAAAAATTACATACAGCACCTTTATAAGACAAATAAGATTAAATAGGACAGATGGTAAAACATGAACAGAATATGATAATTTTAGTATGTAATAAACATATACTGTGCTGTGGGTTCCAAATGTCTGAGATCAATGATGTCTAAGATACTTTCAAAATTAGTTTTTCTTTTGAATTTTATTAAATTGTATTCATTATTTTATTATTCATAAATACATCAGTTTGTCATCAGCATTGAAAAATGTATTAAAGGTGCACTGTGCAAATTTTAGCGGCATCTAGCAGTGAGATAGACTGCTAGCAATTGATCTAGCAATTGCAACCGCCTACCGCTCACCCCTCCCTTTCGAAGCTACGGTGGTAAAACATAGTTATGTGTATTATATTGCATTTCTGTCAATAGATCCTCAAATATTACAGACTGCACTTTTCATTTCAGAATTTCTTAGTATTTATTTTGTTCTTTTGCTTTATTGACAGTGGTGCATGTGGAAGCAAGAACATCTGAGTTAGAAATGTTAGTGCAGAATTTTAAATGTATCTTATTTTCTTATCATAACATTACTTTGTTTGCATTTTTAATTACAAATTTAAAAATGTATTCAGATTTTCAGTGTGGACTTTTTAATGAAAAATCAAAGAGCAAAGACTAGGATTATCACATTAAGTATAAGATTTTGTTTTGATATTTTTCTACAACACAAAAATGCTATTTATTGTCATTCCAAATAAACATAAAATGTTAGATAACAAACGGTTGACCAGAAACCTTCAAGGAGTTCAAGCTTTGGTGGAGTGCATACTTATAAACACTAACATCTCATCATGCTCTGATGCTTACTCTTACTCTCTCTGACAGTTTTATTTTAATATCCATTAAATATTCTGTTTTATTTATCTTTTGTCTTTTTCGTTTTCACTCATTTTGTCCATCTCCCTCCTCTCAAATATTATTTCTGTTGCTTCATCTAATGAATCTCTTTCTCTTTTTTCAGAGTTCTTTGAGGCTTTTCTTCTCTTTTTTTATGGAATGCGCTTTTTTTCCACTTTTCTCTCTCTTTCTCTCCATGTCATTCCTCAGCCATTCACTGATCATTCTTCTGTTATTTTTCTGTTTCTTCTGGGGGTGTATCTTGAGAAGGACAGCTAATATATGGGCCCAAGAAAGGTACAGCCTCAACAATCCAATGCGGTGTGCAGTCTTTGCCTCTTGTTTGCACCTTTTTCTAGTTGGCTGATTAAGCTAACACCAAAAATTCACTAATTAACCTACTTATAATATCCATAGGTACTAATTTTTATGTTTCATGCACCATGATAGCCAGAATGAATTATTGACATTGTTGTTTCAAACTATTAAAAAGCCATTGCTAGTTGTGTGTGAGTTCCTTTCACTGTTTGAAAAATCAAGAATTTAATTTACTAAGTGGTGTGACTATGCCACTTATCAGGCAGACCACTAACATTGTTCTCAAATTGGAACACACCGATGTGAGTATACGAGTATATGCAAAGCACCTTATAAATTGTTTTGCAGTTCTCAGAACCTAAACAGTGCCTTCATCTTTTATATTCTATCTCTCATACCAATTCACCTCACATTGTCATCCTCCCTTACATTTTTCCCCCTACAACATTCTCCATGTTTTCCATCTCTGTATAGATACAGTGATCCCAAAAAAAGTATTTAAACTAGTGATGTACAAAATTAGATTCTTTAAAAAACAACTACTCTGTGGGTTGCTTGGATGACAGGTGAACTAATATTATACAAGGGTGGTCAAGCATAGTTCTTAGGGGTTCTTCACATAAGTTCTTATGTACAAAAAAGCTGGACAGAGCTTGACAGTAGACTATGTAACAAAATGTGGGGCTCTAGAGAGTAGAACTTTTAAACCAACACAATGTAGTTGAGATTTGCCGTAAGTAACACAGCAGCCTGTGCTGATGGCTGTCTGAATGTCTGTGGCTGTAACCACTGCTTAACATATCAAAACTATCTAAAGATCTAAAATGAATTGACCTCACTAATCAATTAGTCATTTTTTTTAACGATGTGACTCCTAATTTGGGCACAGAAGCCACACTTAAAATTTAAATCTTATAGCATTAGACAAAATATCAAACCGAGTGGCTTTTTTTTTTTTTTTTTTTAAGCACACGTTTCAAGCAAAACATTTCACAATTTATTTTACAAAAGCAAAACATTTTACAAAATTACAATTATGTTGTTAGGTTTTAAATGAATAGATATACTGTTCAAAACATTGTAAATGTCATATACATGTATTATAAAAGTAGTTGTACTTATAGTATGTATTTGATAAATACACCTGTGGTTAAAAACACTTTTGAAACTTTTGAGAAACGCCTTCTTTCATCCACTAAAATTCACTTTTTGGACCAGCTGGTGAAGTGGTTCTATTATTTGTTTGATATTTTCTGTGTGACAGTCAAACTGTTTTAATAGTGACTTAGGTGTCCAAATACATTTTAGGGCTGCTATTTCATCAAAGATTAAACAAATCTAACATTAATTCAAACAGTCAAAAATCTCTGGGCTGCAACCTGTTCATATGCAAGACATTCCCTTGTATTGTTATTTTCTCATCACACTGTTGATGAACTAGGTAGAAACTCAATTAAAACCAACAAGGTTTTTCTCTTTAGCATCTGAATAGGATGGCATTATGATTAACCAAACCATATCCATAACTGTAAGGACCGATAACAGGCTAACAGAATGCTTAGCATGCATTTCAGTCCTGAGGTATGGAGGTGTGGGCCACTGTGAGGATCTTTATTGATCTGCCCTTAGTGTGCTGAGACAGCACTTTCTGCCAACTGAGTTTTCCCTGCAGTCAACAGTCTGGGTAATTATACTGCAAAGGAAGTGTTCACCCAGTGTAGTCATTTGTCTTTCTGGACATTAAAGTCAGGATGTAATTATGGCTTGTGAACGTTTGAAATTGTGAGGTTTGGAGATGAAATGGCCGATTGCGTTTTATTGAAGTGACTCTTCAAAGATGTTTGTAAGGGTGGTTTTTGTTTGTATACTGTTATGTAACACTGACACTGTGTATGTGTGTGTCACACAGGAGCCACAGCTTCTGCACGCAAGGAAGTAATCCGAAACAAGATCCGCGCCATTGGAAAGATGGCTCGAGTTTTCTCTGTTCTTCGGTAAGATGACTTTATGTGTACATGTGCAAAATGGAATTAAACTAAAAGTGCCACATCCAACAGTCAAAATGCTCAGTGAAGGTGCTCACACACACACACACACACACACACACACACACACACACACACACACACACATACACACACACACACACACAATGTTCCACTAACAGTAACAAAACAGGAAATAGTTGAAAACATCACAGATTTTACCATTGTGGATGCCTGAAACTGCTTTTCCACTATCTCAGACAATCAGGTACAATTGTTTTGAACACTAGTGGCTTGCACTTGAACGTTCAAATTGGTTGTGAATCAGTTGTTACACTCCACTTATTTAAAACAAATGATTATCAATATGTTTAATAATTATGTAGTAATTATAAAATACTTATGCTATATTGCCAAAAGTATTGGGACACCCCTCCAAATCATTGAATTCAGGTGTTCCAATCACTTCCATGGCCAAAGGTGTATAAAATCAAGCACCTAAGCATGCAGACTGCTTCTCCAAACATTTGTGAAAGAATGGGTCACTCTCGGGAGCTCAGTGAATTCAAGCATGGTACCGTGATAGGTTGCCACCTGTGCAACAAGTCCATTTGTGAAATTTCCTCACTATTAAATATTCCATGGCCAAATGTTAGTGGTATTGTAACAAAGTGGAAGCAATTGGGAACAACAGCAACTCAGCCACAAAGTGGTAGGCCATGTAAAATCACAGAGTGGGGTCAGTGCATGCTGACCTCCAAACTTTGTGTGGCCTTCAGATTAGCTCAAGAACAGTGCGTAGAGAGCTTCATTGAATGGGTTTCCATGGCCGAGCAGCTGCATCCAAGCCTTCACCAAGTGCAATGCAAAGCGTCGGATACAGTGGTGTAAAGTGCGCCGCTACTGGACTCTATAGCAGTGGAGACGTGTTCTCTGGAGTGGTGAATTACGCTTCTCTGTCTGGCAATCTGATGGACGAGTCCAGGTTTGGTGGTTGCTAGGAAAACGGTACTTGCCTGACTGCATTGTGCCAAGTGTAAAGTTTGGTGGGGGGATTATGGTGTGGGCTTGTTTTTCAGGGGATGTGCTTGACCCCTTAGTTCCAGTGAAAGGAACTATTAATGCTTCAGCATACCAAGACATTTTGGACAATTTCATACTCCCAACTTTGTTGGAGCAGTTTGGGGGTGGCCTCTTCCTGTTCCAACATGACTGCGCACCAGTGCACAAAGCTAGGTACATAAAGACATGGATGAGCGAGTTTGGAGAAACTTGACTGGCCTGCACAGAGTCCTGACCTCAACCCGATAGATGAATTAGACTGCCAGCCAGGCCTTCTCGTCCAACATCAGTCCCTGACCTCATAAATTTGCTTCTAGAAGAATGGTCAAAAATCCCCATAAACATACTCCTAAACCTTGTGGAAAGCCTTCCCAGAAGAGTTGAAGCTGTTACAGCTGCAAAGGGTCGGCCAACTCCATATTAAACCCTACGGATTAAGAATGGGATGTCATTAAAATTCATGTGCATCTAAAGGCAGGCGTCCCAAAACTTTTGCCAATATAGTGTATTTAGAACATAATTATTAATAACTGGCATTTTTATTGTTAAAAAAGAATTTTAAGTGGGAAAATATGTCACTTTGTGCTCGTAGTTTTGAGTAGAATACATCACATTCAGTGGGGCACAAAAGTTGAAATATTTCAGACCATCCGAAACTCAAATCGCATCAGAACATATACATATGGTCAGAACTCTATGCAGATTCTGTACGATCTACAGTGGAAATGAATGACAAATGTCATTGTTGGAGGTAGTGAAAAGGCGGCTTTACTATGAGAAATTTATCTAGGATGTTTGTTTTTTCCCAGAACATGTTGCAACACATATTTCTCTTTAAAAAAAAATATATATTTTTTAAAAAAACAGAGAAAAAAAAAAGAGAGAGAGATGAATGAAAAAAAAATATTTTAAAAGTTTCAGTATTTACGGAGAGTAAACGGTCTAAATTCTCTTTGCCATTGGCAGTTATTGTGTGTGTGTTTGTTTTGTTGTTGTTGTATCTTTGTGTTTGTATTGTACATAACAACATGTTTCTATTATAGAGAAGAGAGTGAGAGCGTTCTGACACTGAAAGGTCTCACTCCAACTGGCATGCTGCCCAGTGGCGTTCTATCTGGAGGAAAAGAGAAACTCCAGAATGGTAAGAAGCACACACACACACACACTCAAGATCTTGTGGTCAGGAATATGTAAATCACTTTTTTTTTTTTTTTCCACACATCAGAGCTCTCTTTCAATGACTGTTAATTGCACAGTATTAATCAGTACATTTAGAGACGATTTACATCTTTTAATTTCTCCAGGTAGTGTTTTTACATTACAACCGGGTCTACTCTATTTCAGCTTAACACACGTTATGTATAAATATGAACAGTCTGATATTTTTATTCAATGTATACTCTCTGCACCCCCTGGTGGTTGTGTTATGAAACTTATATTCTTTCTTCTTTGCTTTCTTTCCTTTGGCTTCTCTCTCCTCTCTCTCTCTCTCTCTCTCTCTCTCTCTCTCTCTCTCTCTCTCTCTCTCTCTCTCTCTCTCTCTCTCTCTCTCTCTCTCTCTCTCTCTTTCTCTCTTTCTGTCTTTCCAATTCTTTTCAAATATTGTCTCTTCTTCATTCTCCTGTCTCCCTAGAAACCACAGGTATAATCAGTTGTGCAAGTATAATTCAGATCATCTGTTCTTAAGAAACATAGTTTCACTCTTTGCCACCATTTATTCAAAGGAGCCCCAAGTGAATCAACACACATGCTTTCATACAAGATAGAATCATGACTCAAGGAACATATTCTCAGTATACTTTTAACCTTAGATTCACTGCGTCCAGATTTAACACCGCTTTGGTGGACAAGATATCAATAAGGAATCTTAAAGGCTGAAGATGTCTTAAAGATCAGAGAATTTGGCTGCAATTAACATAAGAACAAAACTAGCACATTTAGATTTATTGATTGCTTTATAATAATAAGACTTTCAAAGACCCTAAAATTAAAATGAAATTAGTTTATGAATTCAATTTTATTCCTCATTTCATGTCATAGACCAATTGTCTCAAAGTGTAATAATATTTCCCAATATTACTGTATTTGCAATCAAATAAATTCAGTTTTGCCATTAAAAGAAAAACCTTACCAACTCCAAAATTTTGAACGCTAGTCTAATTTCTGTTGAAACTGGAATCTGGGACAAGACAAATAGAAGTGCTTGTCCCTTTTTTTCCTCAATAAAAAAATTGGTAACACTTTACAATATGGGTGCACTAATATACATTAATTTGTGCTTTAATGCACAGATAATGAGTTAATGTATGACTCACAAAGAACTAAAACATGCATTAATGATTACTGCATCAGCGACAAATGAATTAATGATTAAGTAATCAATTAATTGTTATTAGCTAAATGTGCCATAATGTATTAATTCCCTAATAACACATTATATTAACTAATAGTGTAAATCCATGTGTTAATTACCACAATGGTCAAAGTACTTAAACTTCCAGTTGTCTGCTTTAATCATTAGCTAATTATTTGCAAAGGTATCATTATGTTACGACTTTACTTGTGGAGGCACATGACATGAAGACTGATGTAGGACTTTTTAAATAAAATTACAACTTTCACATTGTGATATATTTAATGCAGTTAATGTACTTAGATTATCCCAAAAGTTCCCAAAGATTTGTAAATCCAGAGAAATTCCAGTTTTAAATAATGGCTCTTCCTTGTCATTGTTCGCCTATCAATGATGTAATATCTGCGCTATCCTCTGTTTCCGCTTGTAGAAACCGTGGCAACATACGTGGACAACTGCGGATGTGGTGGTTATACAGCATCTAGCACACCACTGTTGACCATTGTGATAATTAACACGTGAATTTACATCATTAGTTAATATAAAATGTTACTGGGAATTGATACAGGATGACACATTTAGCACTTACTTAATCTATTAATCATATAAAATGTTAATTAGTTGCTGATGTAGTAATCATTAATAAATGGTTTAGTTCTTTATAAGTCATACATTAACTTGTGATTATCTGTGCATTAGTTAAGCATTATTTAATGCATATTAGGGCACCCGTATTGTAAAGTGTTACCAAAAATTCATTTGATTTGCTGATTGCCATTGATAGTCGTTGGAAGAGGACATTCTCACTCTAGAGAGCATTTTATTTGACACAAATTTAGATATGCAAAGTACAGGATTAGTTATCAATATTTTTGTTCCAATTTCCAGAGGAAGTGAAAGACCAAATTTTTGTTTAAATTAATTTGTCCACTTTTAGCAGTGCAATAGCATATAGACATGCTAACAGACATGAACTAAAAAAACAAAGCTGCTTTTGATTTCATGGGGTCTCCTTGTAATCGTTTAAATAAATGACAGTGCTGTGATGCTGGACATAGTGAATCAGAAAGGGAAAGGGAATCAGAAAGAATGTACCTAAAATACACAAAGTAAATTTTTAATGCTGTTTTGTCAGCATTACACAAAGAGGCATGAATAAATATGTCATTTTTAGCACATTGTTATGATTTTTTTTTTTTTTTTTTTTTTTTTTTTTTTTTTCATTAAGACTTATCTTATTTCTGTAACATCATGCCCCTTTACACAGAATACACAAAACTGACAAGATGTGAATAAATCTAATATTACGAATTTAATAATTAGTCTTGTCTTTCACAAATCAAGGCAGAAATCAAACTCGCTCTCGTCATACTGGCATGTTCTGTCTATTACTTTATTTGGAAACACTTTATCCTGTGCAGTAATTTCACTCCTTATGTTTTCCTTTAGGTTTAGCTTTAGTTTTTAAAAAATAGTTTTACTAACAAACAATACAAAATGTTACCCAGATTTGATATGAGTGGCCATGTTTGAATGTGGCTAACTGGTTTGAGAACATGCCAGAGACAGAGTGATGTCAGCAATGTTCTGCTACAGCATTGGTAGAATCACAACAGATGCCCTGCCCTTGTATATACATGGACATCATTGTGCTTTTACTGCAATGTTGTGCCTCCATCACAGCGGATGTCTTTAGCGTTTAGCTTTTGTGTGTCTGTGTGTGCTGTTCTGAACTTCTTTACAGTGTATTCTTGTAGTTTTATATGATTACTGTGATAACTGTGTTAAGTTGAATGTAGACTGAGGTAAGTTGAAAATAATCATACACAGTGCAAAGATGGTGTTTTTTTCTGAATCTGTAAGCTGACAAAACTTTTGTTTTTTACCAAAAACACAAAATCAGTCTTACAAATTGATGTTAAAAACCCTTGAACCCTGCTTTTGGGTCACTTCTTCCCCTTGCTTTGGTGTTGCCATTCACAATGAAATATAGTTCTCCTGGTACATTATACAGATTTTAAACCAAAGCAATGGAAGACACAATCATTGACCTTCTTCGTATCCTGGTTGCTTTGTCTGACCATTAAGTCTTATGTACTTTGGCTTCCTCATTAATTTCCAATTTATGTCATGTCTCCCAAGCTCATGTCTCATAGTGAAATCTCTATGTGTCACATTGCCTCATCTACAACTAACTACCCTTCATTCGTCCTCTCTCTCTTTCTCTTATTTCCCTCCGTCCTGGCCTTGTAGTGGGCCTAGTGTATTTATAATGATGTTTTGTGTCCATTTGGGCTCTTTTGCTGTTCATCTGACTGGACAAATGTAAAATGCTGTTCTGCTCACCTCTCTCACTCGTTTTGCAATCCTCCTCTTCTTCTCTTCAGCTACTGTTGAGGCTATAGAGGCAGATAAAGGTAAATAGGTCTACAGCCCCTTCCCCTCTTTCTGTTGCATCTGTGCAACAGATAAAGGGTTCCACTGGGTTCATCCATGTCAATGTAGCTTGTGTAGTGTGTTGGGTGTTTGGCCAGATTACACTGTACTGTTAGTGTGCGCAGAAGTAGGAAAAGAAAAGACGAAACCCAAAAAAATAAAAATAGAATAAAACTATGATTGTTTTAAAGGGGATCAAACAGTTGGACGATTTTGTTGATAAAACTGGAATCAGTCAAATCACGGTAACATAATGCATCAGATTGACAGCACAATAGTTATATTTCAAAATTTGTTCCAATAGACAGTACTGGTGTATTTACAATATGAATATATTTTCTACAAACACATAGTGCTCATATGTGGCACAAACACCATTTTGACCTATTCACAAGTCTCATTAATGCATTATATTTTAGGGTTATAATGTATTTTTATAACCCTAAAACTGTCTGGACCCCTTTAAAACAATGAGCTGATGTAGTTGTGCTTTGTTCTTGCACAAATTTTCAATTTAAGTTGCTAAACATTAGCTCTAGACTCAGAACACTCACATTTGTGGGTCTCCCTCAGCAAGAACAATGTCAGCTGCTTGCTAAATAGCAGGTTTGTAACTGCTATTTACAGCCTAAGTGTTCTGTGGTTGTTATTGAACATTTCTCCTAGAGGAAGAGGTGCCAACTGTGTTGATACTCTCATCCATAATTTTTTTTTTCTCCTTGTGGTTACTCTGTGACTGTGTCGTGTCGTGTTCACTGCTAATAACCTATGTCTGCCCTGTGCTATGCAGCAACACAAATCTTGTTCATTATACATAGGAGACCCTCTGCTAAATAACTGGAAAGTTACACAATTCACAAAAGACAATTTTACCTTTATATACCTGCAGTTTGCTGCATGTTTTTAACAGGTGTAACATGTGGTTCCCTTTCGAATACTGCGTCGACAATGTTGACACTATGGAAATGCTTCTGCGTGACCGGTTTCTAAAGCATGTGTGAAATCACGCTAATTCTGTTGGCTGTTGGAAATGGCGCGTCGCATGACTACAAAATGGTGCCTGCATTGAACTTCATCAGCTTCTTTGTCTTCAGGAAGCACTTTTTGTGACCGCCTCACAGTTTCTTCTGATCTGTGAGACAAATCAAAAGAATCTTCAAAAGAATCCTCTTGCAGTTGTTTTCTTCTTGCCATTACTTCACTAAAGAGAGTAGGGGATTTGCTGGCTTTGTCAGTTGCCTCCTTCTGCTTAGAGTTTGCTCTGTGTGGAGTCAAAGCTATTCTACATCCTAGGCCTGATTATGTTCCAATGGTACCTTTCTCAGTTCCACAAACAGTGGTCCTTCAGGTCTTCTGTCCTCTGCTTTTTCAATCTGCAGATCAGGACAGGCTGAATCTTTTATGCCCTTTTCGGGCCTTTAGTGTTTATTTCCACCACTCAGGCCAGTGGCGTAAATCAAAACAACTGTCTGCTCTGTGCAGGCAATCTTTAGCACACTAGATTGTGCAGGCTATTTCTTAGGCTTATGGGGTGCGTGGAATACCTTCACCCCTAGCCATTAGAACTTTAAAGCTTTACTATCTGGGGCTTCTTTACAAGATATTGTATTTGTGATGCAAAACTATGGTCCTCTCTGCACACATTTATAAAGTTTACTGCCTCTATGAGTTCTACAGGATCTCAGGTTCTTGCTCTTTAAGTTTGTACGCATACAATTTTACTTCTTAAGAGCAGGCATCCTTTCAGGTTGTGGGTATTGACATTCCCATAGCATGAACATTATGATGCAGTGTTGAGGGAATGTTTCTCTTATGACTATAACCTCGGTTCCCTGAGTAGCAAACGAGATTCTGCGTCTCGTTACCATCATTTTTACTTCTATAAGAGTATCTTCTATAAGCCAATCAGAAGCTGATGACGTTCAATGCAGTTGTCATTTTATAGTCATGACACTATAAGCCATTTTACATTATATAACTACCGGCATTCAATAGAATTAGCATGATTTCACATGTCCTTTAGAGGCCAGTCATACGGAAGCATTCCTATAGCATCAACATTCTGATGCAGTCTCGTTCCCTACTCAGGGAACCGGGGTTATAGTCATAACCCGAGATGTTAGCTTAGCACCAAGTTCCTTGTTATTGTGTATTTGCAATGTCTGTAATTTATTTACATATTGTCTTTTTTGTTGTTGTTGTTGTCTTTTATCAAGTTTTTTGTTTGATTGTTCAGATGATTTCATCCACTAGCTTTTCATTTATAATTCCTCCTTGAACTTTTGTTTTTGAGTGTGGTGGGAAACTCTGTTCTAGATAGCCAGAAAATGCTTAGGTTTGTGCAGGATATCTTGAAAACGTTCACAGTGTCTTATTGAGTGATGCAAAGAATGCTACTTCATTCGAAGGCCCTCCAGAACCGAGACCACCCAGCACTGCCCCAGTAGTCCTACGATTGGTGACCAGTGTGGATATTTAGTTTTCTCTTCATATGTAATATTTGCATTTCTCTTATATATAATAACACCTTGCTTAAAGTACTTTGCAAGAAGTGTTGCTTTTTTCTCAAAATTGGTCTGTCTTTGACATACACATTGTGTGTGTATATATGATTCATAAAGTATTCATACACACGATGTATACTGAATGTTGAAGCAGAGTTATAAAATATCACACTTCTAAACCTTTTTTTGTAAAGAATTTGTAAGAAAATTGCAACTTGGCTTGAGTGAAACTTTGTGTCACTGGCTTATGTATTATTACAGTTCAACTTTAAACAAGTACTGCGTGAACTTCAAGCAGTTAAATTACAAAATAAACTAAGGAGTGTGTACTTGTTGAATTATCTTTCTTCTTTTCTGCTACAGCAATTAAAGGTTTCTCACCTCAGCACAAGATCAGCAGCTTTGAGGAGGCTAAAGGGCTGGACCGCATCAATGAACGAATGCCACCCCGCCGAGATGGCATGCCCTCTGATGCAAGCCTCAACTCTCTCAATAAGGCTTTGTCGTCCGAGACCAATGGTACCGAGGGCAAGGCCAGCAGTGGCAGCGGCAATATCCAGTGATCCTGCATCGTTCCCACATGTTCGCCGCAGCGATTAAGCCCCTCCCTATCTTTTTCCATGCCATATTTCATGGAGGGAAAGGAAGAATTTGGAGTGTAGAGTTAGAGGAAAGGAAAAAAGGACAAGACAAGAAAGATAAAGGAGAGAGGAGGTGAGGGGGAGAGCAGCATTTCAAACATAATTCAGAGTGACACTCTTTGGATATGCCTTTATTTTTTTTCTTTTATTTTCTTTGGGGGGAGGGTGCATAAAAACTATGAAAAGTTATTGTGGGAGGGGGAATTATCTGGGTTTCGCCATAAAGAATTACAGCAGGCTTCTGAGAGATCGTATGTGAAAAGGCCTTTACTTACTGGATTTAAGATTTTTGTTTGTTTCTCTTTTTGTGTGTGTAACTTCTTACTAAATATTGTACGTTTACAAAAATACAGCACTAAAAATGGACAGAACGTAAAAAAAGTTTTTAACATAAAAAGGGTGTACAAACTAAGTAAGGATTATTTATTGATACCTTTTTGCTACTCTTATAACTAGCTCTATATTAAATTAGGCAGTCTTAAAAGAATGTTGCAACATTGTTATAATGCCAAAAATTTAACGTTTTATGGTTTTGTACAGATTATGCTTACCTCAGGTTTTTTTGGTGTGTGCTTGATCCTACTTTTTGTGTAATTGCAAGCTAGCTTGCTGAATATGGATTTTCTTGGAGTTAAAAACTGGAATTTACATTTATCATTTGCATATATGTCTTTGTTTTCATTTGGGTGGGCTGGGGTAGATTTATTGTGGCTTGCTGGAAATTGTAAAAAAAAAAAATTCCTGTTTTTCAAACATTGAGATCAAACTAAAATAAAAAATATATATAAAGCACCTATGTTCGGTAAAAAAAAAGAAAAAAAAAAGATTGAGATGGAAAGTGAGAAAGAAAAAGGTGATTAATAGAAAGCATTTGCCTATGCATGTTTTATAAGACTTAACTAAGAAAATTTTACTTACCTTGGCTGCCAAGGCCTGTTTTTACCTGTAGTGACCTTAGTGGACAAGTCCTGGAAATGTACCGCTATTCTTAGCTATAACACTTGGAAAAGCTTCAGGCCTTTAACTTGTTTTGTAATCAAAGCATCTACTATTAATATGGATGAGGAATCATGGTTTTAAACAAATGCTTGCATGTAGACCAGTAGTCTGAATTAGCATGTTTAGGTGTCACGTGAACTAAGTTTGTGTTTTCTAATGTCAAACTCAAAATGCATGATAGCTGGTAGGTTTAAATTTTTTGTTTTCTTTCTTTCTGTCTTTTTCTTTCTCTCTCTCTTTCTTTTTTTTTTTTTTTTTTTTTGTAAAGTTGCCACAGACAAAAGTGTAATTTGCATATATTATTATTATTATTATTATTATTATTATTATTGTTAATTCTGCTTTGTATATCAGTTTATTATTGCTAAATACTTTACTAAAAATCTCCATCAATGTTTTTTTCCATCAATTTTTTTTTTTTTTTTTTTAAACAAATGCTTAAGTGCCCAAGTAATTCACTACACAAAATGAAGCCTTGCTTTTATAATTTAACTTTCAAACTGTTGGCAGGTGACGCATGCACTCGCAACTATGGAAAAAAAAAAGGTATTTTATATTACTGTTCAATAAAATTGTGCATGAAATTCAGTCTTGTCAACGGCGTGTTTTTTTATTTTTTTTTAATTTTATTTTTTTACTTGGAATGAACAGCATATGATTGTGGACATCCTTGGTACCTTTCCCATGAAAGCATTTCTGTAATGCACTTAAATTAATGTTTAGCAGAGAAAAATGTAAATGTTCCCATTGAATTTTAACGATGAGTTTCCAGCCATGTTTTTTTTTTTTTTTTTTTTTTTTTTTTTGGAAATATTAATAATGTGATTCATTATTAATCATGTGATGGATTTTGCATCTGCTAAACAGAAATTTGGTTCAGGTTCCACAAAAACACTCCAGAAGTCTGGAGGTCATGAATAACCAGTAAAAACAACCAGATAGGAAATGAGCACTTGGCAGCCCCCATGAGCATAAGCTGTTTCCTTTGAATGACATGATTGTTCTTTGATACAAATCTGGCACAACACAATAGGATGCATTTCAAACCATTATGAAAACACCTTTGCTGGATGGGTGGAAAGGAAGTTTATGTGAGGTAGTGCAGTCTGTTTTCTTTAAAACAATTGCTGAAGGTAATATCAGTGAATGTGATTTGAATTTTCAGTCATTAAATTTTTTTTATTAATAATAAATGGCATCAAGTAAGGCCTGTAATGTGAGTTCATGGGAGCCTGACCCTGGATTATCTCTCATCTGAAAGGTGTTGATGTGAAAATATCAATATTGATGATATGCATTGGACTGTATCAAATGATTACACAAAGTTAAGAGCAGCTTATGAGTCTCGGTGTCTTAAAAATGCATTGGGGCAAAAAGAAAGTTAGCATTTCATTTTAAAAAATGAAAAATATGGTACATTGGATATTTAGTTTCATTGACTTTTCACAAAATTTCTGACCAGCTCTTCCAGAAACAGAGAGAAGGTTTATGTCCAAGTGCACATTGCCTGATTTGAGATGAATAGTTTTTAATAGTATATAATTTTTATCATGTTTTTATGGTTCTTTGCTTTGCCTATACACATGGGCCTTCAAGCTTTGGAGACATTAACTGTTTACTCTGAAGGAGAACACTGAGTATGTTTTTTGAATTTTCCTTCCTGTATATTTGTGAGACACAATAGAGTAGGAAGGAAATAGATTCTCACATCCTGTTTTGGGATAAGATGGAATGAAGCAAATTTCTGGTAAGGAGCCGACCTTGTCTTTCTATGATTGGCAATGTTGCCATTTAAAAATGAATTAAATGGATGAGAAAAGTTATAAAAGGAAAAGCTGTACTATTGCAATCTTTGTAAAGTAAAATGAATGTCAAATCTGTTTTCCAATGGTAACTATTTATCTACCATATAGTTTAAAATATTTTCCATAACTTGATTGAAAATTGTAAAGTGTATGTAATGTTTTAAGCAATTTGACACTTACAATTATGCTGTTGCAAATATCAGCAGGTAATCACAGCCGGGAAGGGGAGACGGAGTATGCCCTGGGACTCTGTTAAAATGGTTCACACTTCACCCCAGCCCACCAAAATGTTTAACCCAAAACTACGCCCATGATCACAGCTGCACTGATATTCAGAGGAACAGCATGAATGTTACTGTAATATTGCTTTTATTATTTTTATTCACATATAAATACTGATCAACACAAATACAAAGTTCAACAAATAGGGTAAACATAAAAGCTCAACATGCTTGCTTGACACCTGAGAATAAATACTGAGCTTCCAAGAGACATATTTAAGCCAAACTATATTTTAGTTTTAATTATTTGATTAGCTGGATATATGTGAGTTGATTAATGTTTATATGTGAATAAAAGTCTAAATTGAGTCTACCATGAACAAAGTCCATACAGGTTCAAACAAGGTCAGAAGTACAATGATCCATAGTGGTGTTTGATCCCTGAATAAATCAGTGTGTTTGAACAAATCAGCTAGAGAGAGAAAGCGAGAGAGAAAGAAAGTGAAAAGTCCCAGGGCCAGTATGCACTGTTGAAACTCAGCCAATCAGATTCGAGGAACAACAACTAACTCTGTTGTATAATAGTGTTTTGTTTGACAAAGTTTTCATACCTGGTGAAATGTGGGAACCTTAATTTATATAGCTCTTTTTTACAATACAGATTGTTTCAAAACAGCTTTACAGTGATAACAGGAAAATAATGCAACAAAGTTTGTTTTGGCTGTACAGCAGCTCTAGAAGAAATAGTGTCATTGTCCAGCTTAAGTAAGTTCAGAGTCGATTCATTTTGTTTGTAAAAAAAATCATTAGTTATTAACTTGCATGCATGCAGTCAGAGCAATAATACTGTTGAATATTAAGTGTACCCAACTAAGCAAGCCAGAGGCGACTGTGGCAAGGATCCCAAACTAGGTCTCAGTCAGCCAGTTCTCTGTCCAACAAAAGTTTATGATTCAGGCAGCATTAGAAGTCAGACAGGGATCAGAACATTCAAAATTCAGTTCCATCTGGGTGAAGGTAGTGTTAGGGGTTAACAGTTTATGACCCAAGACCAGATGTGAAGAATGAAGACCAAGAGTCAGGAGTGCAATTAATTAAAGAAAATTTTTTCTGAAGAATAGCTTGCAGTTTAATCAGCAGAAGCCAGCTTCAGGTCTTACAAGGAGTTCGTAGGCTGCTCTCTCTCTCTCTATACATTTTACACAGCAATTATACTCTTTTTTTTCCATGGTCTAGCTTTAGGTTACGTTGTTTCTGATTGGCTGAGAGAAAATAGACAGACATGGTACATTTCCAGTTAATCAAATGCACGTCTTCATAGATCACTTGTTGACGCTTTCACCCCGGAATTAGGCATGTAGTGACCTTCCAGGTCTGGAGCAGATGTCAGCTTGACCAGAACATGTCGTCACTCTCCCTAGGATGCCCGTTGTACACCTTCAATACTGATCTGTAACACAGAACACTATGCACTTACACAGATACAGAGCTCCAGCTCTGACCAAAAAAGTTTCCCAAAACATACTGATAACATGTGCTTTCTGTCATAAGAGGTACAGACAATATTCACCATTATTCTCTATGGAAGATTCAAAGAAAAATAAAAAGCTTATAAATATAAAATTAATAAAATAAAAATAAATGCATATACTGTAATTCAGTAAAAAGGAATGAAACCAAATACAGACTTTAGAGAACAATCAAACTAGAGGAAATCATTTATCAAAATTATTTAGATATTGATTAACGGTTTGATTTTAAATTTAATTAGGATATTATATACAGGTGCTGGTCATAAATTAAATTTTTGATGATATTCTAATTATATTTCACTAATTCCATTCAAAAAGTGAAACTTGTATATTATATTCATTCATTACACACAGACTGATTTATTTAAAATGTTTATTTCTTTTAATTTTGATGATTATAACTGACAACTAAGGAAAATCCCAAATTCAGTAGCTCAGAAAATTAGAATATTACTTAAGAAAGGATTTTTAGAAATCTTGGCCAACAGAAAAGTATGAACATGAAAAGTTGTACATGAGCATGTAAAGCACTCAATACTTAGTTGAGGCTCCTTTTGCCTGAATTACTGCAGCAATGCGGCGTGGCATGGAGGCGATCAGTCTGTGGCGTTGCTCAGGTGTTATGAGAGCACAGGTTGCTCTGATAGTGGCCTTCAGCTCTTCTGCATTGTTGGGTCTGGCATATCGCATCTTCCTCTTCACAATAGCCCATAGATTTTCTATGGGGTTAAGGTCAGGTGAGTTTGCTGGCCAATCAAGAACAGGGATACCATGGTCCTTAAACCAGGTACTGGTTGCTTTGGCACTGTGTGCAGGTGCCAAGTCCTGTTGGAAAAAGAAATCTGCATCTCCATAAAGTTGGTCAGCAGCAGGAAGCATGAAGTGCTCTAAAACTTCCTGTGTTGACCTTGGACCTCAGAAAACACAGTGGACCAACACCAGCAGATGGCATGGCACCCCAAACCATCACTGACTGTGGAAACTTTACACTGGACCTCAAGCAACGTGGACTGTGTGCCTCTCCTCTCTTCCTCCAGACTCTGGGACCCTGATTTCCAAAGGAAATGCAAAATTGACTTTCATCAGAGAACATAACATTGGACCACTCAGCAGCTGTCCAGTCCTTTTTGTCTTTAGCCCAGGCGAGACGCTTCTGACGCTGTCTGTTGTTCAAGAGTGGCTTGACGCAAGGAATGCGACAGCTGAAACCCATGTATTGCATACCTCTGTGCGTAGTGGTTCTTGAAGCACTGACTCCAGCTGCAGTCCACTCTTTGTGATTCTCCCCCACATTTTTGAATGGGTTTTGTTTCACAATCCTCTCCAGGGTGCGGTTATTCCTATTGCTTGTACACTTTTTTTCTACCACATCTTTT